>JAMWET010006220.1:0-30000 GCA_024036415.1 Prochilodus magdalenae
TTGCACAGGCTTCCACCAAAGAATGAATTTTTTTCCCCCCCTCCTCTTTTTTTTTTATCTGGTGTGTGTGTGTGTGTGTGTGGTGTGTGTGGGTACTGTGTGTATCGTGTGATGTGTGTGTGTGTGTTGTGTGTTGTATCTGTGTGTGTGTGGGTATCTGTTATGTATCTGTTCGTGTGTAGTGGTTGATGTGTGTGTGTGTGTGTGTGTGTGGTGTGTGTGTGTGTGTGTATCCTGTATGTATATGGGTAGTGTGTGTGTGTGTATGTGTGTGTATCGTGTGTGTGTGTGTGTGTGTGTGTGGTATATGTATGTATCTGTGTGTGTGTTTGTGTGTATCTGTATGTATCTGTTCTGTGTGGTGGTGTGTGGTGTGGGTGGTGTATCTGTATGTATCTGTGGTGTGTGTGTGTTTGTGGTGTATCTGTATGTATCTGTGTGTGTGTGGTGTATGTTATCGGTATGTATCTGCCTGTGGTGGTGTGTGTTGTGTGTGTGTGGGTATGTTCTGTATTTATCTGTGTGTGTGGTGTGTGTGTGTGTATCTGTAATGTATCTGTGTGTGTGTGTGGTGTTGTGTGTATCTGTGTGTATCGGTAGTGTGTCGTGTTAAATCCTATTGTGTCATGTTGTGTGTGTGTATCTATGTGTGTGCTGTCGTGTGTGTGTTTGTTGTGTTTTTGTGTAGTGTCACTGTATGTATGCTGTGTGTAGTGTGGGGTCGTATATGTGTTGTGGTGTGTGTAATGTGTGTGGGTGTGTTGTGATATGTGTGTATATGTGTTGGTTTTTTTGTGTCATGTTTGTATTTGTGTGTGTATGTATGTATCTCTGTGTGTGTATATGTGTTGTGACTGTGTTGCGTTTGTGTGTGTATGTTTACTTATTGTGTGTATCTGTATGTATATTGTGTGTGTGGGTGTGTGTATCTGTATGTATATGGGTTCGTGTGTGTGGTGTGTGTGTTCTAATGTGTGTGTTTGGTGCTGTTCTTTGTTTGTGGTGTCATCTGTATGTATCTGTGTGTGTGGTGTACTGCGTGTGTGTGGGTGTGGTGTTTATCTGTATGTAATCTGTGTGTGTGTGTGCCATGTGTCGTTTGTATGTCATGTGTGGTGTTAGTGGTTGTGTGTGGTATATGTGTGTGCGTGTATATGTTCAATTTGTGTGTTGTGTATGTGTGTGGTAATTTGTGTGTATAGTGTGTGTGTGCGTGTTGTTTTTTGTGCTGTATGTAGGTATCTGTGTGTGTGGTATCTTGTATGTAATTGTGTGTGCGTGTTTGTTGTGTCTTCGTGTGTGAGGTTGTGTGGTGTGTGTGTGTGTGTATATGTATGTATCTGTGTGTGTGTGATGTGTGTATCTGGTATGTATCTGGTGCCCCTGGGTGTTGGGTGTGGTTGTTGTAGTGTGTGTATCTGCTAATGGATCTGTGTGGTTGTGTGATGTGGGTGTGGTGTATGTGTGTGTGTGTGTGTGTGTGTATGTATGTATATGTGACTGTGTGTGTGTGTGTGTGGTGTGTGGTGTGTGTATCTGGTATGTATCTGTGTAGTGTTAGTGTCAGTGTGTGTGTGTGTTGTGTGGTGTGTGTGTCGCTGTGTGTAATCTGTATGGTATCTGTGTGTGTGTGTGTCTGTGTGTGTGTGTGGTATATATAGGGTGTTGTGTGTTGTGTGTGTATCCTGTATTAGATCTGTGTTGTGGTGTGGTCTCTCTGTGGTGGTGTTGTGTGTGTGATCCTCCGTGGCGTGGGTGTGGCTGTGTGTATCTCTTTGTGTGTGGGTGTGCTGTGTGTGTGTTTGTGTCGTGTGTGTTGTATCTGTATGTATCCTTGTGTGTGTGTGGTGTGTGTGTGTGTGGGTGTGTGGTGTGTGTATTCTGTGTCGTGTGTGTGTGTGTGTGGTGTGTTGTGTGTGTGTCGTGCTGCGACCAGATTAAAGCAAATGGAATCCGCTGATCAGAAAAAAGTGTAAATCTTTGCCGTCCATTATCCTGAATCAGCCGCAGAGCTCGGAGACGGAGTCGTTTGTTTGGCCACCTGGTTGAAAGCTTGTCAGAATAATACAGATTTATCAGGGCAGCGTTCACATTGTACACTGCCAGAACCCTGATGGGGTCAAAGGTCAGGCTGCGGCCTTCTCCCGTGGTTAAGCTGTTCCACCTGCTGGCCTGTAGGTGAAGGACTGGAGTGGAGGGCTGATGCTGAATTGCTGATGGTGATTTGAATTCTTATAGTAAAGCGTACTAGAAATTACATGAACATGTCATGTTACACTGTAGAAAAGATATTAAAATATTAAATTCTCTCTCCTCTCTGTACGGGCCACACCTCTCCTCCTCCTCTCCTCTCAGGTGTATCTCTCTCGCTCTGTCTGTCTCTCTCTCTCTCTCTCTCTCTCGCTCGCTCGCTCTGTCTCTGTCTGTCTCTCGCTCGCTCTGTCTCTCTCTCGCTCGCTCGCTCTGTCTCTGTCTCTGTCTGTCTCTCGCTCGCTCTGTCTCTCTCTCTCTCGCTCGCTCTGTCTCTCTCTCTCTCTCGCTCGCTCTGTCTCTCTCTCTCTCTCTCTCTCTCTCTCTCGCTCGCTCTGTCTCTCTCTCTCGCTCGCTCGCTCGCTCTGTCTCTCTCTCTCGCTCGCTCGCTCGCTCGCTCTGTCTCTCTCGCTCGCTCGCTCTGTCTCTCTCTCTCTCTCTCTCGCTCGCTCGCTCTGTCTCTCTCTCTCTCTCTCTCTCTCTCTCTCGCTCGTTCGCTCTGTCTCGCTCGCTCGCTCTCTCTCTCGCTCGCTCGCTCGCTCTCTCTCTCTCTCTCTCGCTCGCTCTCTCTCTCGCTCGCTCTGTCTCTCTCTCTCGCTCGCTCTGTCTCTCTCTCTCGCTCGCTCTGTGTCTCTCTCTGTGTCTCTCTCTGTCTACCTGTGTGTGTGCACGCGCATGTGTGAAAGTAGGCGTGTGTGTGCGGTAAGGGTGCGGGACTGTTTTGGGGGGATTGAGTTATGCGGTGAATAAAGCTCCGCTGGAATGAAAACCAAACAAAGAGGTGCGAAACTGATCCAGCGCTCGTGACCGCCTGGCCTCCCCTCAGGGCGGGTTTGAGTTGTACCAGGGATCTAAAGAAAACTAAGGGGGGGGATAATTTGAGCAACACCCGCATTTCAAACCAGGAAACTGAGACTTGCCATCACCCGTTCCTCATGGCCACATGTGAGCAGGTTAGGGCTATTGTTTAGTGAAAAGTCTGAAAAAAATCAGTCTACAGTGTGTAGTGTGGGTGTGTGGGTTGGGGAGGGTGTGGGTGTGTGTGTGTGGGTGTGTGTGTGTGCTGTGTGTGGTTGTGTTTTATAAAATATCGTTTATATCAGTTTCTGAATGGCGGTTAATTAGGCCATAGACCTACAATTATTAATAAGCAGTGTAGAACACATGGAATAAAAAGCCGGTTAACAGTGACTCTTTGCAGTGGACTCCGGCAATTGTTCATCTGTATGGTTAAACTGTCTAATTGTGTTAATATCATTTATTTAAAGTGCTGATGATCTAATATAATTAAAAACATTTAAAAAACAGATATAACATAGTAGTTCGTGGATATTACAGTGGGTTGACCACGGGTCAGTGATTTTTGCTGTTGAGTGGCTCGTATATCAGTCGGGTAATGGCCTTATTAGGCGCATTAGACACTCAGTATTAATAAGCAGTTATGAGCCGAACCTGTAGTGAACCACCCGGTGAATTATTATAATGGTTTTATGAATGAGTTCTAAGGGGTTTATAACCAATTTTAAAACGAGTTAAATACAACAGATATAAACAGTTTACAATATAGATGATGGTGACGAAAGGGACTGCAGGTGTATTGATTTAGGTTTGAAGATTATATAAGTTTAGTAATGCTAAAGTTTAACATAAATCATTAATGCACTCGTAAAGCCGAATGTAGTAAACTAACTTTATGGAAAGAACCCACATGGATCTAGATGTACAGCGTAAATTCAACTTCAGCCATTTATTAATGTGCTGTATGGAGTTTATGGCTAATTAATAAATTATATGTAAACTAGTTATAAACGCTCTATAAGGCTTAGCCTTATGGATTAAAGGGAATGTAGTTCCAGACAACCTAGTATTAATGATAGGCCGGGCAGCTCTGCGGGTACGTATATGCCGATAAACTATTAGCCAGGAGTGGGACAGATGGATGAGTGCTTCCTCTCTTCTTAAACCCTGTACTGACGCAATTACAGCCACCCATATGTCCTCCCCGTACACGAGACGGGGCCTATCAGCGCACCATGAATAAACTAGTAGGAGCCTGATGGGCGGGGGGGGGGGGCTCTGTGTTTCCCGTGAATAATGTGTTTTTCCTGATAGCCGCAGTTTTCAGATTCCCACCAGAGCTGATTCATCCCAAAGGCGCCGCCGGACTGATGGCTCCATTACAGGGTATGGTGAAGATGTTGTGCCCCGATTGGCGGTGAGTGAAAAGGTTAGAGCTCCTGAGCGGAGCGCACTCATTGGTTGGGTTCTGGGCTTATCTCGGTCGTCCGTAGTCTCGCCTGCGGTTTGTCTGTTGTGTATACATGGAGTTTATTAGCTCAGCATACCGTCGTTGACTTCGACTCTGGAACAGAAACACTTAGACACCGGCCTACAGTTTGGAGGTGCTACGTATTCTTTGACTAGAACTTCTTCAGATTTCCAATAAGCTAAAACGCTGATACGGAGAACCAAATCTAACAAATGAGACTAAAAATAGTAGACCTGGTGATTTGTTTATTTGTTTTTCTTTGGCCAGTGAACGTTACAGATGGGTTAATAAGGAGGTAATGAATATGGTAATTTACATGGGTAATAAGTTGTACTTAATCATTTCATTGAGGGATTGAGTTGTTAGTGTTAACAAGGTCGTTATGAAACGGTTGTTGAAATACGGGGTAACAAGCTGTGGCTTTACTAAACTGACCGCTTAGTATATAGTTTATTAATGTTTAATAACACGTGAGCAGAGGAGTTAAACAGGTCTCCTCTAGTCCTGGGTAATAGTACGTGTCTATTAGCTGGGGCCTGTAGTGGAAGCACTAGACCATGTTGATCTGATGGTAGACCTGACGGGGGGTGTAGTTAATAATAAACATGATGGGATTAAGGAGCTCAGTAAGGTTTGGATTTACGGCTGTAATACGTGGAGTTACACTGTAGTTATGCCCTGTGTAACTTCACACCGTCTGACCATCGATCTATACAGACCAGGTAGGAAATAAAACAGAAAACAACGTCCAAATGGTACTATGTTAAGCCTGATTCCAGTGGCCGAAGGGAGTGCCAACCCAAATTCATATTTTAGATAAGTAAAATAACAAACAAATTGACAAAATGAAAAAAAGGGGACTTTCATAGAAACCAAAATTTTCCATAAAGCAAAAATCAATTTTATACTGGAGCAAAAAAAAATTACATTTTCAGAAACAAACAAAATGCACTTATGGCATTTCTGTGTCTGTTTCAGCTTTGATAAAAATTGCACTTTTGTATCTTTGTAACATTTTGATTGACAAGGTTATGCAACAAGCAGTTCCCTTGTCTTAGACCCGCCCTTTCCGTCAGAATTCACAGTGTGTGAAAGTGTTTCAGTACTGGGATAAGTTGTTCTAAAGTATTGCAAGTTATTTTTGTAATATTCGCGCTATTTATGGGAATGTAGATTCAATAGTCGCACCATTGTAAATTTAGTTTGGTCCTTGTTGTTCGTTTTTCTGGAAATATAATTTTGTTTTAATTGTAAATTACATGTATGTATTAGTAAATTTTGTTTTCTGGAATATAATTTTTTTTTTTTTTTCATTTGTATTTTTTTTTTTTTTTTTTTTTTTGAAATTTTGTTTTCTGGAATGTATTTTTTTCATTTCTAAATTTTGTTTTTATCTTTGTAATTTTGTTTTCTGGAATGTAATTCGTTTCCATTTGTAAATTTAGTTTTGTTTTCTGGAATGTCATTTGTTTACATTTGTAAATTTTGTTTTTATTGTAATTTTGTTTTCTGCAATGTAATTTGTTTTAATTTGTAATTTTTTTTTTTTTTTGTAATTTTGTTATCTGGAATGTATTTTTTTCATTTCTAAATTTTGTTTTTATCTTTGTAATTTTGTTTTCTGGAATGTCATTTGTTTCCATTTGTAAATGTAGTTTTAGTTTTTAGTTTTGTTTTCTGGAATGTATTTTTTTTTTTCATTAGTAAATTTTGTTTTTAATTGTAATTTTGTTTTCTGGAATGGCCATTTGTTTTGCACTTCTCGGCCACCGTACCTAATTCCAGGGTTTTACAGCAGACTGGGGTACTGCCTAAGTTATATATAATGTACTGGATTATGACTTTTATCTCTATTGTATCGTTATGAACTGAATTTACAGAAGTAGGGTCAATTTTAGGGTAAATAAACTCTTTAGGGTTAAAATTAACCCTTATATAAAATCATTACTAAATACCGATAGTGCTATCTTTTACTTTTATTATATGACTAAGACGAGTTGCATAGAATTAGAGGAAAGGAGAGTTCATTACTATTGTGTTTCTATTGTGTTCTATTAAAGCACTATAGAAAAGAAGCAGGTGATTATTTAGGTAAGAGTCACTCACCTATGTTTACGGAGTATTTTTACCATATGCATAACGGCACCGCATTTAACACTACACTACTGACTAACTTATTTATTGTTTTTTTAGTAATAAACTACGTATTTAAACATTTAGATTAATGATAAATTTCACACATTATTATGTGTACATTACCATGATTATTAGCCTTTACTTATTACCCATTTCTGCTACCCTAACTATTATTTCATATCTAAGGAGGGTGACGGAATGTATGAAAAGGCATGTTGAGTATCTTTGTGAGGTAATGACTGGGATGATGGCACATGTGGCTGAGTGGGCACCCCTTTGGCTTTTTATGTAAGAACATGATCTTTCAAAGGTTGATCTTCATAGGCAACGTGTTGTGTGAAGGAGTTATGACGAGCTCGTTAATGCTTGCGGGAGGGTACTTTGGAGCCATCCACAGTCAACAAATGTCTCTGTACAGATATGAAGACCACCCTTATTCCCCCTGGAGTGGGAGATCACTCCAAGGAGCCTACGGACATACTGTAGTGCTGCCGCGGTCAGAGGGGAAGGCCCTAGGGGAAACGTTCAAGAAAAGCTAAAGACACCTCTCTCACTATGGGCTAAATGTTAAATGAGTCCACTAATCAGGTAGGAACCCTGAGAAACACTGGTGTACCATGGTGTGTTCACAGATGGACCAATTCTGGAGGCACTTTGGTTCTGCATAAAACACATGTCGAGTAAAATCACTGGAAACATGTAAAGAACAACCTCTGTAGTCCTGTAAAGGTTCTTATACCAGCAACACGCTTGCGTATAACCACCATGGTAATGAAGTCTTCTTACTTACGTGTAGTTTAGTTTAGTGTCGTCCACATTGGCTCGGAAAGGAGCCCTTCCTGAAGTCATCACATGAACCTGAATCAGGCGGTGCTAGGTCCAAGGACTGAACACTGCACCGGTTGCCTAGGGACCGAGGAATGCAGAGTGGGCACGCGGCTCGCCAGGCCGGCCCAGTCCCAGCGTGTTCCTGACCTTGTGCTTGGGTGTTAAGTGTGTTTGCTTATCCAACTGATCACCAACCTTTCAGAGTAACCACAGGGATGAGCGGCAAACGGACATAATGCCACAAGTCCATACGGGAGTTGAGATGCCTGGACAAGGAATTGCTTTGTTTGGTTTTCAAAGTCGAGCGTTATCTTCCGGACCGGATTTGCTGTTTTTCCCGCAGTGGTTGCTTTGATGGTGTGGTTTACAGTATTCCCTCCGTTTTCATCCAGTCTTTCTGGATCAGGACTTCTTTTTCAGGGGGCCTTAGTCTGATAATCCCCAGGGAATAAACAGAGTGTCAGTTGTTAACAGCAGCCGTTTTGGAAACCTAAAACCCACCTGTCTTTTGTTTTAAAATAGTGAAATATGCTCGTAATGTCGCCCCTTAGTGCTTGTTCACAGGCTGCTGGCGTACGACATGGAGGGGCAAATATAAAGGGCAAAGGGTGGGCATATAAAAGCTTAGGTTCTGGGAAAAAAAAAGGGTGTTGGCATCACATTTCGTGGGAGCAGTAGCACGTTCATACTTTATTTCCTGTAGTAAGATTAGATTTATAATATACATGGAGTGGATTGGACTTCCTTGGGCCAGGGATGGGAGAAAGTAGAAAGTTCCAGAGTCGAGGAGCAGGGTCTGGAAAATGATCAGAGCACAAAAGCCATGTAGGTTGGATGGAGGAAGAATTGTGAGTAGCCAGTAGATGTTAGAGGACCTGAGAGCGCAAGAGGGTCAGTCAGATAGGTGAAAGGGAGGGGGTCGGAGCACGGCGCAGAGTGAGGGCTCGGGACGGGCGAATAGGTGAGGGGGTCGGCAACTGGTGCGAAGTGATGCGTGAGGGTCGGTCGGACTGGGCGAGGGAGGGAAGCGGGTCGGTAAGGGACGAGAGGAGGGGTCGGCACGGGCGCTAGCGAGAGGGAGGGGTCGGACGGGGCAGAGGGAGGAGGCTCGGTAAAAACAAAACGGGTGCGAGAAGGATGAGAGCGGACAGGTGAGAAAGGACCGAGTGTCAGAGATGGGAGGGAAGGAGGAATCGGAACTGGTGAAAAGGATGAGGTCAGGAAAGAGTGGGAAGGAGGAATCGGACAGGTGGGAAAGGAGGGAGGAATCAGGAAAAAGGTGAGGTGAGAAGGATTGAGGTTCGGAACAGGTGAGAAGGAGGAGGGAATCGGAATGGTATAAAAGACCTGATGTCCAGGACAGGTGGGAACGGAGGAATCGGTACGGGTGGGAAGGCAGGAAATCAGACAGGTGGAGAAGGGATCGAGGGTCTCAGGGGGACAGGATGGGGAAGGAGGAAAATCGGGATCAGGTGAGAAGGAGGGAGAGGTCAGGACAGGTGGAAGGAGGAGATATTAGGACAGTCGACTGAGAAGGAGAGGTCAGACAGGTGGGAAGGAGAGATCGGACAGGTGAGAATGAGAGGTGAGAAGTTTGGTATTGTAGTTTTTCACGTAAACAGAATTAAATATTCAGCATGTCGTCGCTGTCCATTGAAAAACTTGTTCCTCTGTTTTTGTCGATTTTTTAAAAATTTTATTTATTTACTTTTTTTTTTTTTTTTTTTTTTTTTACTTTTATGCAAATGGCCCAAAATTGCTTGGACCAAAAAAAAAAAACCTGGTTCCATTGACTTCCATTCGAACTGAATTAGATTTTTGCGCTCTCCTGTATGGCTGGCACTTTGGAGACGCTTGGTTTTCTCTGGACAGTGATTGTCTGTTTCATTTGTTCGTTAGAATGTCCGTTAGGGGACTCCACCGCAGTAAACGAATAATTACATATCACCCCGCCAATGGATTTCATCAAGAAGTTGGCGTGAGGAACGACGGAAGGTAATTCCTTCATCATAAAAGATAATTTTCTCCGCTGCGTTTTCAAACGTCCATCCATCTACACTCTCCCGTCACCTACACCATGTAATCCAGTGGCTTTGATTTTCCATTAAAGCAGTCTGATAGAGTCTCGGAGCTCATCCAGCGCTGTCCCGCCGCTGCTGTAAATCCGCTATGATCCGTCCATGCTGTGATTTTTTTGGGAACTGCGGCACTACTATAAAACGAGCTCCCTGATTAGAGAGCCCGGCTTTAATTGGCAATCCAACGCAAGTACGCCTCCCGCACCGCAGCGAGTGTGACCAGCAGCCTAATGGGGGTTCATCAACTAAAGCGCTGTTAATTAGAGCAGATTTAGATTAGATTTCCCACATTATTAGCAAACCCTACAGAACCTCATATGTGCTTTAATTGGGCAGCTGTTTAACAGTACATCATTCACTTCCATCACATCCCTCGTTTTAGCCTCTGCATGGGCTTTTCCCCATTAGCTAAATCAAACTGATTCCGGGATTACATGATCAGTCCCTGCAGAATTAGAGGACAAACTCTGCATGCTTGTGTGATTTGTGGTTGTGCCATAATAACAGCTGTTTGGGGCATGTGATCTTCCATTCTTCCTCTGTAACGTGGTTTCTCAGGGAGTAGACTTAAATACTATAGAGGTCTTTTATTGTCAATCTGCTGGAATAGCCTTGAACCAAAAAATTGACTGTACTGACTCAGCAGTCAAACCAGTACAGGAGTTGACCCTACTGACTTGAGACTTGAACCGAGAATTGACTGCACTGACTCAAGACTTGAACCAGGCCAGGGCTGTAGTGACATGGCCCTTAAATTCAGAATTAGAAATTGTTCTGTGATGAAACGGAAATTATATGGAGGTCAGCCACGTTTTCAATGCAGTGGCTCGTTGAGACTTGACTGTACTTGCCTCAGGACTTTAAACCAAAAATGAACTGTACTGACTCGAAGCTTGAACCCGGAATTGACTGTACTGATTCAAGGCTTGAATTGAGAATTGACTGTACTGACTCGAGGCTTAACCCACAATTGACTGTACTGACTCGAGGCTTAACCCACAATTGACTGTACTGATTCAAGACTTGAATTGAGACATGACTGTACTGACTCGAGGCTTGAACCCAGAATTGACTGTACTGACTCGAGGCTTAACCCACAATTGACTGTACTGACTCGAGGCTTAACCCACAATTGACTGTACTGACTCGAGGCTTAACCCACAATTGACTGTACTGATTCAAGACTTGAATTGAGACTTGACTGTACTGACTCGACGCTTGAACCCCGAATTGACTGTACTGACTCGAGGCTTAACCCAGAATTGACTGTACTGACTCGAGGCTTAACCCAGAATTGACTGTACTGACTCGAGGCTTAACCCAGAATTAACTGTACTGACTCGAGGCTTAACCCAGAATTGACTGTACTGACTCGAGGCTTGAACCCAGAATTGACTGTACTGATTCAAGACTTGAATTGAGACTTGACTGTACTGACTCGAGGCTTGAACCCAGAATTGACTGTACTGATTCAAGACTTGAATTGAGACTTGACTGTACTGACTCGAAGCTTGAACCCAGAATTGACTGTACTGATTCAAGGCTTAACCCAGAATTGACTGTACTGACTCGAGGCTTGAACCCAGAATTGACTGTACTGACTCGAGGCTTGAACCCAGAATTGACTGTACTGACTCGAGGCTTGAATTGAGACTTGACTGTACTGACTCGAGGCTTGAACCCAGAATTGACTGTACTGACTCGAGGCTTGAACCCAGAATTGACTGTACTGATTCAAGACTTGAATTGAGACTTGACTGTACTGACTCAGGGCTTGAATCCAGAATTGACTGTACTGACTCAGGGCTTGAATCCAGAATTGACTGTACTGACTCGAGGCTTGAACCCAGAATTGACTCGGGACTTTAACCAACACTTGACTGTACTGTATCATGACTTGAATGGACACCTGACAGTACTCGTTCAGGACTGGAACCAAGACTAGCCTGCTAAACCACAGCTCATTTCAACCAACCTCAATAAAATCAACGCTCACGTCAAAAGCATCAATACCTTAAGAGACTGCCTCTACTGCTTCACGTCTGTGCTCTCTGGGTTCATTATAAACGACAGACTTGATCTATATCACACATACATTTCATGTAATCCTGTGTGAATGGTGCTCAGGGTTCTTGGTATAACGCGTGGCCCGAGACGTCTGTGGAACGTTTTGATTTGCCACTTCTTCCAACATTCAATAATTTGATTTGTCGTGAGCAGCTAAAATCGATCCGAATGTAATCAAGTTCCCCCGCCTAGCAGTCCTTATGCTGACGCATCCAAGTCTCAAACGCTACCGGACCACCAGGCAATCTCTGCAGCTCGGTCATCAGACTTCTTAAAGATCTGGGATCAGATTTTGCCTTCTGCTTCTGGAGCACTGCTTGTCTGATCCACTCCATAGCCACGTCAGTGTCACTGCAGTGCTGAGAATGATCCACCACCCACATCATACCTGCTCTGTGGTGGTCCTGTGGGGGTCCTGACCATTGAAGAACAGGGTAATACAGTACACAGAGAAACAGATGGACTACAGTCTGGACCTGTACCCCTACAGAGTGTCCTGTATGGTCAGTGGAGCTGTGGGACAGTGAGTGTTGATACGAGGAGTCCCTAAAGTGGCCAGTGGGTGTGTATATGTTTGTTTATTGATGAATGGATGGATGGATATATTGATAGATGGATATATGGATGGATGGATAGATATATGGATGGATATATGGATGGATGGATGGATGGATAGATATATGGATGGATGGATGGATAGATATATGGATATATGGATGGATGGATGGATGGATAGATATATGGATGGATGGATAGATGGATATATGGATGGATGGATGGATATATGGATGGATGGATGGACAGATATATGGATGGATGGATGGATGGATAGATATATGGATGGATGGATGGATGGATAGATATATGGATGGATGGATAGATATATGGATGGATGGATAGATATATGGATGGATGGATGGATGGATAGATATATGGATGGATGGATGGATGGATGGATGGATGGATAGATATATGGATGGATGGATGGATGGATGGATAGATATATGGATGGATGGATGGATAGATATATGGATGGATGGATGGATAGATATATGGATGGATGGATAGATAGATGGATATATGGATGGATGGATAGATATATGGATATATGGATGGATGGATAGATATATGGATATATGGATGGATGGATAGATATGGTTATATGGATGGATGGATAGATATGGTTATATGGATGGATGGATAGATATATAGATGGATATATGGATGGATGGATAGATATATAGATGGATATATAGATGGATATATGGATGGATGGATGGATGGATGGATAGATATATGGATGGATGGATGGATGGATGGATGGATAGATATATGGATGGATGGATGGATGGATGGATAGATATATGGATGGATGGATGGATGGATGGATGGATGGATAGATATATGGATGGATGGATAGATATATGGATGGATGGATGGATGGATGGATGGATATATGGATGGATGGATGAATAGATATATGGATGGATGGATGAATAGATATATGGATATATGGATGGATGGATGGATGGATAGATAGATGGATATATGGATGGATGGATAGATAGATAGATAGATGGATATATGGATGGATAGATAGATGGATATATGGATGGATAGATATGGACAGAGAGATGGATATATGGATGAATGGATGGATGGATGGATGGTTAGATATGGATAGAGAGATAGATATATGGATAGAGAGATGGATATAGATATACATACATATACTGTATATGAGCACTTTTTTGGGGGGGCTTAATTTCATGGTTAATCAAGAATCAAGACCCTTTCTCCACCAAGGCGATCCTGAGGAAGATGCATGGAGCGGTGTAGAAGAGCGAGAGACAGACAGAGCCGATGTGAAGACGCCTGTTCTCCTGGGAGGCTGTAGTAAGTGGCTTCCTCTCTCCTGTGGGCGGTAAACCTGGCCTCAGTTTCCAGGGGATACGGTCCTCCAGGGAGCGCCGCTTTATCGACTGCGGCTGTACGGCATAGCACATAATTAGCTTCTCTTCTCCCCACTGAGACGAGGAGCACCTCGACCTCACAGTTTTAGGAGGTATGAAAACTCTCCGCAGTGCGGCTTCGCACAACGGCCGCCGCTTTCTCCGCATAATCAGATTAATGGTTATGTTTATTCGAACTCCGCTCCAGCGGGAAGACAGTGAAACAGGTAGACTGAGATACGGCAAAATACAAGGAAGCAAATGGCTGTAATAAAAAGACATTACGATTCGACTGGGATGGAATGAAGGTAGGGTGGAATAAACCGAATACGAAGGGGGATTCATCACGGACCGTGAGGGGAATGTGATTCTCTGGGCTTGGTTGCCCTACATGGTGGCTTGGACAGGCCTCTTCCCCGTCCGACTGGTGGGCATGCCCTGTAATGACCTGTAGAGCCTCAGGGTTGAGGGTGTAGCAGATTGCCGTTCACCCAGTTGGGTCCTTCGTAGTCTGGCGACCAACTGTAACTCCACCTGGGGTACACCCCGTCCCCACCCTCGTAGCACACTCGGTCAAGCTTTCCAAGAGTTTGTTGAGACGTGTTCAATTGGCTGCTCATTTTCCGAAACAAGGAGAGAGAAGAAATGATGGCGAGTGAGATCTGCAGCTAATGTGTGGAAGAAGACCTACCAAACCTGAACAGGAGCATGGTCTGAGCTTCCAGAAGTAAGAAGAACGGCATTAGCGATGTGTCTGCAAAGTGTGAGACCATCCCCCCCAGTAGAACTACTGTTACAGGACCGGGTGCCCAGTCTTCTGATCCACCGGACCACGACAACCGCACACACATCTTGCCAATTCGTCTGGGCGTCTCCACCAAGACTAAAGCGCAGGACTCGTCACTGAAGATGATGAGACCGCTGCCATTCTGAGTCACTCCATGACAGTCTAGCGTACGACACCACTGCAGTGTTTCGGTGTGACTGGTGACGTATGGGTGTTAAGGACAGCGTCGTTGGTAACGGTTACTGTGTGCATGCTATGTAGTCCTGTGTGGTGCAGCAGGACTGCCACGAAAAATCTCTTTGCCGATGGTGCCTGCACTATACACAGGATGACTCATGTGAGGACAGCCACTGCCCTCAGTGAATGTCCATAATCACATGCTAAGTTGGGTCACTCAGCGTACGAGATAGAGATGTCTCACAATGTCAAACCCAACCCACCATGGTTTCACTCCTGTGGGTTCACTCCTTTTCTGGGTTGCAGCTGTTGGTGTAGCTCTTCTGATTGAGGTAGTGTTTAATATCAGAGCTGATTTCCAATGCTGCCTGACAGAACAGCCACTAGGGGGCGCACAAAAACAGGATGAATGCTTAGTCGTACTTAGATCTTAAAATCTATTTCAGCTGATTGAGGGATTTACAGGCCGGGATGGTGTAGATTCCTCTCTCTGGTCTGCTTAAGCGGCGTTTTGAACTCTTGCTTCCGAAATCAATCGCTTCCATCCGTCTATTCCAGCGCTGCCCGCTCCTGACTTATTAAACAAGCCCTAATGCCCTCGAACGCGATATGAAGCGCCTGATCATCAGCTTTCCAGACTGTCCTGCCACCTTCCCCTTACTCTGGAGTTGTGGTGAGATGCGGGTCTAGACTGATGCTTATGGGGGTCCCACTTGTTAGCGCGGAGCTCTACTGACGGCCTTATCTAGCCGCTGGTCAAAATAGCAGCTCGGGGCCGGCGTCACTGGGGAAAAATAACACCGAGGAGTTTAATTGGAGAATAGAATCATTGAGGACGGCCTAGCTGGTCCGGATGGTCCAGGAGGGCTTCCTTGGCTACAGCGAGCGGCTGCCCATGAAGGGTGAGGCACTCGTCACCACGGCGTTTAATTAACTCAGTAAAAACCAGCTAAAATAAAGCCCGGCTAATCTGCAGCAGGGCCGCCTTCTCCTGAGCTACATTTAACTCTGACGGGGGTTTGGCGGCGCTCCGGTGACACGCCGCGTCCTCCCTGTGATCAAAGCGTTCCTTATTTATTCGGAGGAAGAGGAGAGCAGAGCGAGGGACCGCTAGACATGAAGTGTTCAGAGAGAGGGCTGAGTGGATGACAGAGCGGAGAGATACAGGTGGAGAAAGAGAGAGATGTGTGCAGAAGAGAGAAAGAGGGGAGAGTGGAAGGTAATAGAATGTCTAGAGAGAGAAGAGAGGCGTTAGAAGCTAAGTGCGAAAAATACGGGAACAGAGATCGAGAGAGAAAGTAAAGAAAGACAGGGTGAGAGTAAAAAATGAGAGCTGGAAAGGATGGAGGAGAGAGGGAGAGAGTGAAAGATAAAGATTGAAAGAGAGAGAATTAAGAGAAAATGGAGTAAGTGAAAGAAGAATGGAGAAAAAAATTCTAGGGACAAAAAGAGTGGGAAAAAGAAGTTGGAGTGAGAGGAGTGAGATGAATAGCGAGAGAGTTGGAGGAAGGGAGTGAATAGAGAGAGAGTTGGAGGAAGTGAGTGAAGAGAAAGAGAGAGAGTTGGAGGAAGTGAGTGAAGAGAAAGACAGAGAGTTGGAGGAAGTGAGTGGAGAGAGAGAGAGAGAGGTAGAGAGTTGGAGGAAGTGAGTGAAGAGAGAGAGAGTTGGAGGAAGTGAGTGGAGAGAGAGAGAGAGAGAGAGAGGTAGAGAGTTGGAGGAAGTGAGTGAAGAGAGAGAGAGTTGGAGGAAGTGAGTGAAAAGAAAGAGAGAGAGAGTTGGAGAAAGTGAGTAAAGAGAGGGAGTGGAGGGAGAGAGAGAAGTGTTTCAGTGGGTCTAGTATGAGGAGGGGAGTTGACCTGAGTACTTTCCAAAATAAACAAATAAATAACATTATTGGTGATGATGATGGTGATGATGATGATGATGGTGGCGATGATGATGGTGGTGATGATGATGATGATGGTGGTGGTGGTGGTGATGATGATGGTGGTGGTGGTGATGATGATGATGGTGGTGGTGATGATGATGATGATGATGATGATGATGATGATGGTGGTGGCGATGATGATGGTGGTGATGATGGGGATGATGACGACGATGACGATGATGGTGGTGATGATGATGGTGGTGGCGATGATGATGGTGATGGTGGTGATGATGACGACGACGATGATGATGATGATGGTGGTGATGATGGGGATGATGATGATGATGATGATGATGGTGGTGATGATGGGGATGATGACGACGATGACGATGATGGTGGTGATGATGATGGTGGTGGTGGTGATGATGATGATGATGATGATGGTGGTGGCGATGATGATGGTGGTGGCGATGGTGGTGATGATGATGATGGTGGCGATGATGGTGGTGATGATGATGATGATGATGGTGGTGATGGTGATGGCGATGATGATGACGAAGACTGTGAGCCCAGCTCATGTGGATCTGTTATGTATCAGACTCCCGGAGCGCAGGACTCGGTGTGAGCAGGCATGGTAACGCTGGGCTGTGGTTTATGATGAACTCGCTCTGGGACGGTGTTCCGGTAACGTGTTAGTCTAATCAGTTCTCAGCAGTGCGGTGGAGCTGGCTCCGTCACGGCTGCGGTGCCGGTGTGGAGCGATGCCGGTTACCCTCCTCAGAGGTAAAGCACTGTCTAAAGGACGTTCCGGATACCTCCATCAGTTCAGGGAGCTGAATGTTCCTCAGGCTGCTGGAGGCGCAGCTGTCCAGATCTCCTCCTCCTGATACGACTCCTGATTTATTCATTCCAACCCAACACTGAAGCCAACATTAATCCAGGCCTCGATTCTCATCTCTTCCTCCCCACACTTTATTACTCCTCCAGCGAGTCGCTGTCCAGGCACGCTCTGACTGGAGCCTCTGTACTTGTTTGTTTGTTTGTTTGTTTGTTTGTTTGTTTGTTGTGTCAGACAGGAAAGGAATTTCACTGATTTTCCAAATTGTGTATAGAATTCCATGGCTGAGATGTAAAGTGAGTGGTTGAGACTGGGTGGAGGAGATGATGAGTAAGATCTCGCCATATGTTTGGAAGACCTACCGGCCCACAACAACCGCACACATGGATTCGTTGGGCGTCTCCACCAAGACTAAAGTGGGACTCGTCACTGAAGATGACCCGCTGCCATTCTGAGTCACTCCATGACAGTCTGGTACAACACCACTGCTGTCTCTGGTGACGGTGACGTGGTGTTAAGGACAGGCGTCTACCCATGGTGCGGCACTAACTGTGTGATTCATGGACTCTCCCACACATAGAGTTTTTACAGGCTGAACCGCCTGAACCCACGTGAACCTACACATGTCCTCTGACAGTTGCATGATGGGAAAATGTGGAAAACCTGGGAATAATGAGTTTCCCTCCACCATGCATGCAGCTTAAGGCCGAAACTGGCGTGTAGCAGTGTCTCAGACGTCAGGCAGCGTCAACAGTTCCTGTAGTAACTTCCTAAAGGGGTCTTTTAAAGGTGGACGTCTGGTTCCATTCACCACCACCACCCTTTGCTTAGTCATTGGCCGGTCTATTTTCCGCGTCTGCCACTGTTGCGATCTTCTCCTCCTCCTTCAGTACTGTGCTCTGTCTGTTGCTTCTTCTGTTAGTGAGCAGCTGGAGCCAAACAAGCTCACATCCACCATTGCGGCATGATTAGCACGCGGTTCCGCTGCACTCTGAGAAACCTTACTCACAGGTCGGTGCTGCTTCAGCACATAGGCCACCTGGAGAGCTGCGCTGTGACGCGCTTCACCTCCTCCGCACTGAGACTGAGACTGCACTACGCTTCCTGTAGTGTACAGTCTGTCAGAATGAACGTGTGGGTCGTATCGCCCCCTACACTTCCTGTAGTGTATTACAGTCTGTCAGAATGAGCGTGTGGGTCATATTGCCCCCTACACTTCCTGTGGTGTATTACAGTCTATTACAGTCTGTCAGAATTACTGTGTGGGTCATATCGCCCCCTGCACTTCCTGTAGTGTATTACAGTCTGTCAGAATGAAAGGGTGGGTCATATTGCCCCCTACACTTCCTGTAGTGTATTACAGTCTGTCAGAATGAAAGGGTGGGTCATATTGCCCCCTACACTTCCTGTAGTGTATTACAGTCTGTCAGAATGAGCGTGTGGGTCGTATCGCCCCCTACACCTTCTGTAGTGTATTACCGTCTGTCAGAATGAGCGTGTGGGTCGTATCGCCCCCTACACTTCCTGTAGTGTATTACAGTCTGTCAGAATGACCGTGTGGGTCATATCACCCCCTACACTTCCTGTAGTGTATTACAGTCTGTCAGAATGACCGCGTGGGTTGTATCGCCTCCCCCTACAACTTCACTAGTGTATAGTGTCATTACAAGTCATGTCAGATTCGAATGAGTGTGCTCTGGGTCATATCGCCCCCTCACACTTCCCTGTAGTGTATCGATTTTTACAGTCCTGTAGGAATGAAAGGGTGTCAGAAATTAACGGGTCATATTGCCCCCTGCACTTCCTGTAGTGTATTACAGTCTGTCAGAATGGCCGTGTGGGTCATATCGCCCCCTACGCTTCCTGTAGTGTATTACAGTCTGTCAGAATGACCGCGTGGGTTGTATCGCCCCCTACACTTCCTGTAGTGTATTACAGTCTGTCAGAATGGCCGTGTGGGTCATATCGCCCCCCTACGCCTCCTGGATCAACATCCCTCTAAACTGTGTACTTTGTTTGAGGGCTGATATGGTTAGGCGGGAAGTAACGGCACAGCCAGGGACCATTAGCTTATTCTGCGCGGTGTCATTTTCCCTAATCATCTTTGCCTACCTTTGGCGTTTTTCTCGTTTGCATTTCAATGAGTGGAGGGAGTGGGTGGTAAAAAACTGTTAATTGTGTGGAGAGCCTAATTAATTTGTCGCATAATTAGCAGAGGACCCGCCAGCAACATGAGAAGAGCCACCAGAGATGATGGAGATATTTAAGGCCCAACAGTAGCTCCACTGGTAACACTGAGCCAAAATCAGTTTCTTATTTGTTAGAAAAACAGGATTTCAACCTGAACCGTGCTTCAGTGGACTCTTTTCCAGGATGCCAGCCTAAACCAGCCTTAACCATTCCGGCTTAAATCTACCAATCTGCCTACAATACAAATGTGAATGTCAAAATCATCTTAAAACGTAAATATTAATCTATAAATCTGCCTACCATTCAAAGACACATCTGTAAATCAACCTTAAATGTTAAAATTAATCCACAAATTTGCAGAAAATACAAAGATAAATCAGTAAATTAAGGTAAAATATTAAGATAATCTGCAAATATGCCTTTAATTCTGAGATAAATCTCAAAATCAGGCTGAAACATCCAGATTAGTCTAGAAAATGGCCTAAAATAAAGCAAAATCTATTTAAAAAGTATAAAATATTAGGAATAATCTATAAATATGCCAACGACACATAAATAAATCTATAAATCAACCTAAAACATTAACATTCATCCAAAAACCTGCCTGTAATGCAAAAATTAATCTGTAAATTGTCCTACAGCATTAAGATTATTCTACAGATGCCTTCAAATATAAATCTGTAAATCAGCTTTATCAATTCAAATTCATCTACCAATATTTCTACAATACAAGAACTAATATAATCTGCTAAAATAATCTGCAAATATGCCTATAATTCAGAGATAAATCTGTAAATCAGGCTCAGAGATTTCTATTAATCTACAAATCTTCTCACAATACAAATGTTAATCTCAAAATCATCTTAAAACATGAATATTAATCTATAAATCTGCCTACGATTCAAAGATACGTCTAAAAATTAGCTTTTAAAATTAGGATTAAACTACAAATATGCCTAAAATACAGAGATTAACCTGTATGTGCCTAAACATTCCTATAATTCAGAGATAAATCTCAAAATCAGCCTAAAACTTTCAGATTAATCTAGAGATCGGCCTAAAATAAGTCTAAAATATTAGGAATAATCTATAAATATGCCAACAATACAGAAATAAATCTATAAATCAACCTAAAACATTAACATTCATCCAAAAACCTGCCTGTAATGCAAAAATTAATCTGTAAATCAGGCTCGGAGATTTCTCTTAATCTACAAATCTTCCCACAATACAAATGTAAATCTCAAAATCATCCTAAAACATGAATATTAATCTATAAATCTGCCTACGATTCAAAGATACATCTAAAAATGTGCTTTAAAAATTAGGATTAAACTACAAATATGCCTAAAATACAGAGATTAACCTGTAAATCAGACAAAAACCTGAAGATAATCTGCAAATATGCCTATAATTCAGAATCAGCCTAAAACTTTCAGATTAATCTAAAGATTGGCCTAAAATAAGTCTAAAATATTAAGAATAATCTATAAATATGCCAACAATGCAGAAATAAATCAATAAATCAACCTAAAACATTAACATTCATCCAAAAACCTGCCTGTAATGCAAAAATTAATCTGTAAATTGTCCTACAGCATTAAGATTATTCTACAGATGCCTTCAAATATAAATCTGTAAATCAGCTTTATCAATTCAAATTCATCTACCAATATTTCTACAGTACAAGAACTAATATAATCTGCTAAATAATCTGCAAATATGACTATAATTTAGAGATAAATCTGTAAATCAGGCTCAGAGATTTATATTAATCTACAAATCTTCCCACAACACAAATGTAAATCCAAAAATTAGCTTTAAAAATTAGGATTAAACTACAAATATGCCTAAAATACAGAGATTAACTTGTAAATCAGACAAAAATGTGAAGATAATCTGCAAATATGCCTAGAATTCAGAGATAGATCTCAAAATCAGCCTAAAACTTTCAGATTTATCTAGAGATTGGCCTAAAATAAAGCGAAATCTATAAAAAAAAAAAGTCTAAAATATTAAGAATAATCTATAAATTTGCCAACAATACAGAAATAAATATACTAATCATCCTAAAACATTAAGATTCATTTTCAGATCCACCTACACCTCAGAGAGAGATCTGTAAATCAGGCTGAAATATGAAGATGAATCTACAGATCAGCCCACAGTACAGATCATTAACGTCTTTAGGACTGATGGTGTTCAGTCCAGCAGGTTGTCCCTGGTCAGAGTGATGTCCAGAGCTTTTGGACAGTTTAACTGATCGGCTCTCTGGCCCCCTCTGCTGGACAAGGTGTGGGCCAGCTTTAGTGCGCCACCCGTGCTTCAGAAATGCGTGAGGGCGCGTGAGCGGGATGTGTCACTGGCAGGAGGACATTAATAGAGGACGTCCAGAAAACTGATCTCTGTTTTCCTACTAAGTTCTGAATTGTTCAAACACCACAGAGAGAGATCTGCAAACCACCAGGGGTTACGTGTGAGCTCATCAGCACAGGCAGAAACCACCAACCACCACCACCACCACCATCTGTGTGGGTTCATAATACACCAGCATATCACACGTTCATATGATCATAACTACTGCTCATCTGCAGGGGACGTCCAAAGGTTTACAGGCTCCAGCGCTTCGTCAGAAATGAAGGTTTTAAGAGGGACTTTATTGCTCCTTTGCTGCAGTGGCAGTCTCTACTGTTCTACATACTGGAACATTGCTGTGAGGATTTGATTGAGCATTGGTGGGGTCAGGTACTGTGTTGGAACATTGCTGTGAGGATTTGATTGAGCATTAGTGAGGTCAGGTACTGATGTTGGAACATTGCTGTGAGGATTTGATTGAGTATTAGTGGGGTCAGGTACTGATGTTGGAACATTGCTGTGAGAATTTGATTGAGCATTAGTGGGGTCAGGTACTGATGTTGGAACATTGCTGTGAGGATTTGATTGAGTATTAGTGAGGTCAGGTTCTGATGTTGGAACATTGCTGTGAGGATTTGATTGAGCATTAGTGAGGTCAGGTACTGATGTTGGAACATTGCTGTGAGGATTTGATTGAGTATAATGAGGTCAGGTACTGATGTTGGAACATTGCTGTGAGGATTTGATTGAGTATTAGTGAGGTCAGGTACTGATGTAGGAACATTGCTGTGAGGATTTGATTGAGTATTAGTGGGGTCAGGTACTGATGTTGGAACATTGCTGTGAGGATTTGATTGAGCATTAGTGAGGTCAGGTTCTGATGTTGGAACATTGCTGACGATTTGATTAAGTGAGTTTTAGTGAGGTCAGGTATTAATGTTGGAGTGCGTGTGTGCGTGCGGGTGCGTGTGTGGATATGTGTGTGTGTGTGTGCGCACGTGTGTGGCATATGCACGTCCTCCACAATAGCATACAAACACCACATGCAGCATTACAAACCCTCACTGCCCAGAGCACCTAGAACAGCCCGGAGGCGCAGGGATGGCTAGGGGCGAGAGGCTCCACCAGACGTAATGAGGCACAGGCTGGTAAATGCAGGCTGGGCCTGGTGAATGTGAGCACTGTCCTGTATCGGCCTGCTCTCAGGAGCGTTCACCTGTCAAGAATGGAACACTGATGTTGGGGCAGCAGGTATCAACACGCTCCACCGCATTCCAGCGGCCGTGTTTCAGCCCCGCTAACAAATCTGGATTATCTTGATTCAGCGTCATAATCCAGAACCGCCCTGTGTAAACATGCAGGACGGTACTGTGGAATTTTAAAAGCTGTGGCTATATAAAGAACGGTTCCTCTCTATCAGACCAGGAAACGTAACAGTTCCTCATAAGCTGCAAAGGCCTGCATGAGTCCAGTCCCTCACTCTCATAACCACAGCTACAATAATTCATAAAATTTAAATTACTTAAAGTAGATACTCAATAACCGATAGCAGATGATGAATAATCGATTGTAGATGCTGAATAATCGATTGTAGATGCCGAATAATCGATTGTAGATGCTGAATAATCGATTGTAGAATGCTTAACAATTGATAGTAGATGCTGAACAGCTAACAGTAGATGCTGAATAACCGATAGTAGATGCTGAATAATCAATAGTAGATGCGAACAATCGACTGTAGATGCTGAATAATCGATAGTAGATACTAAATAATTGATAGTAGATGCTGAACAACTGACAGTAGATGCTGAATAACCGATAGTAGATGCTGAATAACCGATAGTAGATGCTGAATAACCGATAGTAGATGCTGAATAACCGATAGTAGATGCTGAATAACCGATAGTAGATGCTGAATAATCGATAGTAGACACTGAATAATTGATAGTAGATGCAGAATAATCGATAGTAGATGCTGAATAATCGATTGTAGATACTGAAAAATCAATAGTAGATACTGAATAATTGATAGTAGATACTGAATAATCGATAGTAGATACTGAACAATTGATAGTAGATACTGAATAATTGATAGTAGATGCTGAATAATTGATAGTAGATACTGAATAATCGATAGTAGATACTGAACAATTGATAGTAGATGCTGAATAATTGATAGCAGATGCTGAATAATCAGCAGCAAGATGCTGAATAATCTATTGTAGGTGCTGAATAACCAATTGTAGGTGCTGAATAATTGACTGCAAATGCTGAATAATTGACTGCAGATGCTGAATAATCGATAGTAAGACACTGAATAATCGATAGTAAGACACTGAATAATCGATAGTAGATACTGAATAATCGATAGTAGATACTGAATAATCGATAGTAGATACTGAATAATCGATAGTAGATACTGAATAATTGATAGTAGATACTGAATAATCGATAGTAGATACTGAATAATTGATAGTAGATACTGAATAATTGATAGTAGATACTGAATAATCGATAGGAGATACTAAATAACCGATAGTAGATGCTGAATAACCGATAGTAGATGCTGAATAATTGATAGTAGATACTGAATAATTGATAGTAGATGCTGAATAATCGACAGTAGATGCTAAATAACTGACAGTAGATGCTGAATAATCGATAGTAGATACTGAATAATTCATAGTAGATACTAAATAATTGATAGTAGATGCTGAATAATCGATAGTAGATACTGAATAATTCATAGTAGATACTAAATAATTGATAGTAGATGCTGAATAATTGATAGATGCTGAATAATGGATAGTAGATACTGAATAACTGATAGGTAGATACTATATAATGGATAGTAGATGCTGATTAATTGATAGCAGGTGCTGAATAATTGATTGTAGATACTGAGTCTTAGGAGTAATAAGTTAAATACAGAGTAAACCTCAGACACACAGGGATCTGTGGGGGTTATTGGCTGTTTGTTGTATTTGAGGCTGATGTACAGTTTGAGAGATAGTCAGCTGATTTTATGCAGGGCAGTAAACATCAGGGCAGAGCTCCTGCTGATATAGCAGTAAGAATGTGTCGCTAAGCGTTAAAGAAAGTTATTACTGTTATAAGATCTTTATTATTGCTCATATCTGTCAGGCTGTAGTCGTGTTCCTGCCGCACCGCACGCTGCATGCTCTCATGTTTCCGCCCCCGAAGGCACAAGGTGCTAACACAATAAGAGGAAAGCCTCACCTCCTTCTGTCCGTACGGGCTTTTTCACTTTCTTTTCGCCTTCCCAGAAGCAGACGTGTTCAGAGCGTGTTTATCAGCAGCCAGAACCTGAAAGACAAGAATGGGAGGAGGGAGGAACACGGCAGACGACAGAACACTGCCATCCAAAGTTCACCTGTACACACACACCTGCAGGTGAGCGCTTCCCCAGCCTGAGCTCATCACAGATGGAACGGTGGACGAAGGCGGTGGACGGGTTTACGTGCTCTCCTACCTAGCGGGGCGAAGAAGGACGAGGAACGATGTGAGGTGTGATCTCCTGCCACATTCTCTCAGGACTGCTGTGGCTTCTCTCGGGATTACTGGACCTGGCTCCGTGGGTGGAGGATTATAATCTAGAACAGTGGATTTCTGCTGTCTGTCGATTACCGCTCAGCCTGGATATGTGGCCTCTGGTTCTTCTGCTCCTCTGCTGCTCTGGTGAGTGCCTGTCCAGGCTTATGTTGTTCTTCTCCAGGTTCTGCCGGAAGGTCAGAAGCTACTATTCCATTTCTACTCCAAGCAGCCATTAAGTAGAAGCTGCTCTTTCATATGGTAGATGTTTACGAGGAGCTCAGGTATACGATAATCCACTTAGATAAAGAAGAAGACCGTGGGGCTCCAAACAACCTCCTAGAGGTCCTGGTAGACCCACCAAAACTGCTGCCCATCAGATGAACCCCATTTAAACACCATTCATCTCTGAGAGAGAGGAGAACATCATGCTGCCCTCTCTCTTCAGATCTGAGAACACCCACAGGTGCTTCTGTCCATCCTTCTTCCACTGTGTGAAGACACCTCAACGCTATGGAGGTCTGAAAGAGGTGTTGAGTGTTTTCAGAACAATAGACTGACCACCCCAGAGTCTAGAACCTCAACACCACAGCGTTCTTTGGATAGTGAGAAGAAGCAGAAAATCATGAACCAGCTTCTAAGACTGAACTTTGAGGGTTGCCACTCTTTGAGGAACGGAAAGCAGGTCGCCTGAGAAGACTGGAAGCCGGAATGAATTTCAGTTGTGAAAACACTAAACACTCAAACGTATCAGATTACATCCTGTTGTTGAGGTTCTGAAATATGCATGACTTTAAAGCCATTAGAACTAGGAGCAGAGGAAGTCTCAAACACGGCACTCGTGTCCACACTTGGACTTACCTCTAATAGCAAACACTAAACCCAGCAGAAAGAAGTAGGCTGAAGTACACTTGGTGTTCAGCCTGGCCCTCATGAATAACGTGCTGAAAGAGTTGTGTTTTCATGTACTAGCTGTGTATTTAGTATGCTAAATATAATTATTAGTGCAAATAAAATTATTAGTACTAGTACTACTCAGCTTTGAGACACACTAAGTACACTTTAGTACATATTAGTACCTCAATATATAAGTACATATATATGAGTACATATTAGTACCTTAAAATATAAGTACATATTAGTACCTCAATATAAGTACATTTATGAGTACATATTAGTACCTTAATATATAAGTACATATTAGTACCTTAATATATAAGTACATATATATAAGTACATATTAGTACCTTAAAATATAAGTACATATTAGTACCTCAATATATAAGTACACTTATGAGTACATATTAGTACCTTATTATATAAGTACATATTAGTACCTCAATATATAAGTACATATATATGAGTATATATTAGTACCTTAATATACAAGTACATCTATATGAGTATATATTAGTACATTAATATATAAGGACATATTAGTACCTTAAAATATAAGTACATATATATGAGTACATATTAGTACCTCAATATATAAGTACATTTATATAAGTACCTTAAAATATAAGTACATATATATATATGAGTATATATTAGTACCTGAATATATATTGTTCCCTCACGAAACCATAATGTGCTTGTTAATTTTAAAATTTCTAATATGCGTAATCATAAAACATGCGTCGTATGTGACCTGGAAATTAAACTCTTGGCATCACGATGGGGCACCCCACAGAATCTGGGGGTCATTAGTGCTCAGCCCTCAGACTGAGTTCATATTTCTGCCGGCTGGTCACGGCTGCATGTCCGTATTTTGTGGCTCTGATTGTCGCAGGTCTGGAATCACGGCTGGTGTGGCTCGTGTGGCTCGTGTGGCTCGTGTGGCTCGTGTTGTCCAGTAATCGCTCTTTATGGGTCTATTTAAGCAGGTAGACTGTGCTGAGTGGTGACTGAAGTGCAGTGATTTCTGCGGTGGTGTTATTATCAGGGCTGGGTCATATGACGATATGTAATACCATCGTGATAAATCATTCCACAGCACGCATTCCTGTGCTGGTTGTCATTAGCGTTAGTACTGGCCTGCTTTATATGTATGTATGTAGCTTTATGAAAAGAGCAGAGTTAGAGTTAGTCCGGTTTAGATTAGATGTAACGTACGGGACGCTGAAACAATGAGTGGGTTTATAGTTCTTCTTTTTTTTTTTTTTTATTGCTTCTTATTTGTCTGAGTAACGTATCAAACTAACTGAATACTGTGAGAATTACTGTGTGTAATGAAAACTTGTGTGTTGTGGGATTATATTTGTCATGTAGCCCAGTTAGCATTGATTGTTTTATTATTATATTTATTTTAATAATATCTAACAAAATATGTGCTCATTTTTGGTATATATATATTATATGTAGATTATTTATTATTTATTAAAATTTAGAAATCCTTTCCTCCTTCTCCTGAAAAAACGTAAGGCCAAAAAAAGAGGATATATATATATATATATGTTAGTATGTATAGTTTGTAGTATTGGGTAGTAATATTCATATCTTGGCCTACACACACACACACACGCGCACACACACACACACACACACCTTTCCATATACATTACCAGTCAAACCTTTAGACAGGGCTACTCATAGACGGTTCTCCTTCTGTCTATCTTAAAGCTTCGCTGTAGAATGAAAGTGAAGACACCAAACTATAAACTAGCCCTCAGGGAATTATCCAGTCCACCTTAAAACCCTCTCATGGAATTATCCAGTCCACCTTAAAACCTTCTCATGGAATTATCCAGTCCACCTTAAAACCCTCTCATGGAATTATCCCGTCCACCTTAAAACCCTCTCATGGAATTATCCCGTCCACCTTAAAACCCTCTCATGGAATTATCCCGTCCACCTTAAAACCCTCTGATGGAATTATACACTCCACCTTAAAACCCTCTCATGGAATCATCCAGTCCACCTTAAACCCCTCCAGAGTGGAGCTGTACAGGAGGATGGAGCAGCTTCCTTACCCTGCAGTGGAGCTGATAGAACAAGGTTTATTACTAAGCAGGTTTGGAGCGATTCTATTGGTCGGTCCATCATGAATATTCACTAACCTGAAAGGAGAACTAGAGCTTTTACACTGTGCAGAAAAAGAGATCAAAGTTTTTACACCACTAAATATATATTAGAGGTGGAGGTATGGAGGAGTACCATACTGTGGAGTCAGGAGGAGATGTACATAGATATAGATAGATAGATAGATAGA
The DNA here is from genome assembly GCA_024036415.1 of Prochilodus magdalenae. NCBI lineage: Eukaryota > Metazoa > Chordata > Actinopteri > Characiformes > Prochilodontidae > Prochilodus > Prochilodus magdalenae. Next base: position 28,559 of record JAMWET010006220.1, read on the forward strand.
TAGATAGATAGATAGATAGATGGATGGATAGATAGATAGATAGATGGATGGATGGATGGATGGATGGATGGATGGATAGATGGATAGATAGATAGATGGATGTATATAGATGGATAGATGGATGTATATAGATGGACGTATATAGATGGATAGATGGATGTATCTATATAGATAGATAGATGGATGTATATAGATGGATAGATGGATGTATATAGATAGATAGATGGATGTATATAGATGGATGTATATAGATGGATAGATGGATGTATATAGATAGATAGATGGATGTATATAGATAGATAGATGGATGTATATAGATAGATAGATGGATGTATATAGATAGATAGATGGATGTATATAGATGGATGTATATAGATAGATAGATGGATAGATGGATACAGTATTAATAAATTAAATGATCAAATGAAACTAAATTGTGGGGGAATTTAAGTAAATTTAAGTGAGGAAAAATAAATAAATAAAATAATAATAATAATGATAACAATAATAATAATAACTGGGAACCGAATAAACTAATAAATAACTAATAATTAACTAATTACCTGTGTGCTGATGTTTGGGATACAGTGAGGGGGGAAGGCTAACTGAGCTTCTCCACTGAACCCTCACTTCTCGTCTCGTCAGAGGAACACAGCGAGCGAACAGGGGGTCTCTGGCTGCAGTCGGGGCTGTGGGGGCCTATACGGAGGCGTTTGGGGTCGCCTGCCTCTGCAGCGTCACAGCGATAAAACAGACAATGCTGAGGCATGACTGGCATCCTATTCCCCAGCCTGGAACAGCAGATGTTCCCGTTACAGCAACTGAGGAGTAAAAATGGAATGACTGCTGTATGAGGGGAAGGAATTCCGCCGCCATTTTTACGACCCCGTCACCTGCTGGAGCTCTGAATGACGGAGCTAAATCTGAGATCAAGGCCGCGCGCGCGCGCGTGTGTGTGTGTCTATCAGTGGTCCTGCAGTGCTGGACTGGCACGCTTCACTGAGAGCCGTGAAGTGCTGCATGGGTTTTAGAGAAATCCAAACCCAGCTTGTTTTGTCCCAGTGAAGGTATATTCAAATTAGGCCCATGGTTCGGTAAGGTCCTACATGCTTCACAAACAAAAACTGCTGACCAGGCTTTATAAGCTCTAATAACGCCTCAGAAGGGTTTAATAAGGGGGAATATATATCATAAATATCATCCCTGTCCAGGGAAAGCATGTACCTCCATTTTTGTCGGTTTGCACTTTTATGGATCATGTGACCACAGCAGCTGCTGTTTACGCTGTGGGAAAATTTCGTGATGAATGGACCACCAGAAATGGCCCAAAACCGCTTGTGACGACGTCTGGTTCCATTGACTTGCATTGGAACTACAGTAGGTTTTTACCCTCTCCTGTAAAGTTTGGGGATACTTGTTTTTCTATAGACAGCAGTGGAATG
>JAMWET010006220.1:32500-100000 GCA_024036415.1 Prochilodus magdalenae
TCGCGTCTCTTTGTTGTTTCCCCGCTGTGTCCATTATCCTCAGCTGTAACTATTTCTTGCTTCACAGCACACGCTCTGCCTGGCCCGGAGAAAGGAACTGGCCGGAGTGGTCCGGATCCAGGCTGAGTTTCGTATGGGTGGAAAGTGCCCTGCTAGCGGAGAGCGCTGCTTTGTACACGGGGCTGGACTGACAGGTTTCAGAAGCGGTAAACGGGAAGGGCTCAGTCCTGCTGTACAGCCAGCCCGGCCTTCTGCGCTCCGTTCTTCCCAACCAACAAACAAACAGACACGAATCCCACTCTGTTCACACCTAGGGCTCGGCCTGAGCCGTGAGCCCAGCCAAGTGTTCTGCAGATTCACTAGGAGACTCAGATACACTGAGCGCTGACCTGATGAGGCACCGAGTGCTGCACTGATGGGGGGCAGTATAGCAGCTTATTTGATAGGGTGGGGAATTGTTGGGATTTTATGGACGCCAGTATCTCATAGACATGACTCCTTATCATTCTTTGTAGACATAAAGGCAGATTCACTAGGAGAGGCGCTACTACACTGAAGGGGGCCAGTTTAAGCGGCCTATTTGCTAGCATTGGGAATCGTTGGGATTTTGTAGATACCAGTACTGCTTGTTGACACTGATACGTAGCAGTACTCCTATAGATATGACTCCCAAAATATTTGGGGTGGTGGGGTTCAATAAGAGAGGCGGGAATTCTGTCTCCTTTTTGTCAGGTGAGTCTATACGTGACCTGGAGTAGGGAATTCTGACTCAATACCGGAAGGCTGTATTGAGAACGTAGCGGCAGCAGTCGCGTTTCTAAAGCTACAGATGCTGCACTGCTTCCGAATTCCCAGAATTCCTTCCGAGGTTGCTTGTTGTTGCGGGTCGTTGCTGGTCGTTGCTCGTTGTTGAGATTCTCTCCTAGCACTAATTAGCGTTCCATAAATACTGATAGCAGCAGCGTTTGTCGTTGTTGCTCGTCGTTGCTGGTCATTGCTGGTCGCTGCGGGTTGTTGCCTGTGGTTGCTTGTGGTTGCTGGTCGTTGCTAGTTGTTGCGGGTTGTTGCAGGTTGTTCCTGATTGTTAATTGTTGTTGCTGGTTGTTGCTGGTCGTCGCTTGTCGTTGCGGGTTGTTGTTGGTTGTTCCTGATTGTTAATTGTTGTTGCTGGTCGTTGCTAGTTGTTGCGGGTTGTTGCTGATTGTTGCAGGTTGTTGTTGGTTGTTCCTGATTACACGGAGCACAGATTCTCTCCTAGCACTAATTAGCGTTCCATAAATACTGATAGCAGCAGCGTTGCTCATCATTGCTGGTCGCTGCGGGTTGTTGCCTGTGGTTGCTTGTGGTTGCTGGTCATTGCAGGTCATTGCTGGTCATTGCTAGTTGTTTTTGGTTGTTGTTGGTTGTTCCTGATTGTTAATTGTTGTTGCTGGTTGTTGCTGGTCGTCGCTGGTCGTTGCTAGATGTTGCAGGTTGTTGCTGGTCGTTGCTTGTTGTTGCTGGTTGTTGCTAGATGTTGCGGGTTGTTGCTGATTGTTGCAGGTTGTTGTTGGTTGTTCCTGATTGTTGCTTGTGGTTGCTTGTTGTTGCCGGTTGTTGCTGGTGCTTCCTCCTTCATGTACAACCACTGCTGAATGTAATTGCGTACAGCAATACAGTGAGCCCACACTTTCAGCCCACACGTCTCACCCTTTGAGCCCTAACAGACGAGCACGAAGTAATGCTTGGCATTAGATATGGATATAAGGTAGTCAGGCATGTAAAGGCTTCCATTACACGGAGCACAGATTCTCTCCTAGCACTAATTAGCGTTCCATAAATACTGATAGCAGCAGCGTTTGTCCAGGAGCTTATCAATATTCCGTTAATAACCTACCAGGAAGAATTTTCTGTCAGTTCGTGACACCCGTCCCCATTACTTAACCAGAACTTCCCAGCAAATAAACCCAGGCTCAGTTTCATCGTTAACACGTGAGGAGTGCAATCGTGGCACGTTTGGCTCGTGTGCTCACATGTGAAAGTTGATTTCCAGGCTCTTTTTCCAGGAGGACTCATTTATCGTCTCACCTGCGTATCCTCCTGGATCGTAGGGCGACCCAGAGTAGAGTATGTGGCTATTTCAGAATAATAATAATAAATCGTATTTTGAGAAAAGCTGGAATGGTTGGAATCGGGTTCAGACCTGCCCAGTACATTATTGAAACCTTAGCCTTCTGGGTGGTGGAGGATGCTGGAGCCTATCCCAAGGTTCACTGGGCAGAAGCCAGGAAACAGCTTGGACAGTCCAGACACATACTCTCACTTAAACCTAGGGGGGCAATTAAGCATCTCTCATTTAGTTGTCTCCTTGTCTTTGGACTGCGGGAGGAAACAGCCGGGGCACCCGGAGGAAACCCCCACACACACACACACGGGGAGAACATGCACACAGAAAGGACCCGGGGTCCCCAGCTCTCTCTCTCTCTCTCTCTCTCTCTGCCTTTGTCTCTCTCTCTCTCTGTCTCTCTCTCTCTCTCTCTCTGCCTTTGTCTCTCTCTCTCTGTCTCTCTCTGTCTCTCTGCCTTTGTCTCTCTCTCTCTCTCTGTCTCACTCTCTCTCTCTCTCTCTGCCTTTGTCTCTTTCTCTCTGTCTCTCTCTCTCTCTCTCTCTCTCTCTGCCTTTGTCTCTCTCTCTCTCTCTCTCTCTCTTTGTCTCTCTCTCTCTCTCTGTCTCTCTCTCTCTCTGTGTCTCTCTCTCTCTTTCTCTCTCTGTCTCTCGCTCTCTCTGTCTTACTCTCGCCCGGCCTGCCTTTCTCTCTCTCTTGCGCTGTCTCTCTCACTCTCTCTGTCTCTCTCTCCTCTCCCTCCCTCTCTTTCTCTCTCTCTCAGCTGTGGGGGGTGGTATTATTCTGCTGGAGGTGTGTGGGGTGCACCATGTCAGCCATCCTATCAACTCAGACATAACTCTGCTGAGTCATGGTCCAGCTTTCCCCCACCAGAGAGAGAGAGAGAGAGAGAGAGAGAGAGAGAGAGAGAGAGAGAGAGAGAGAGAGAGAGAGAGAGAGAGAGAGAGAGAGAGAGAGAGAGAGAGAGAGAGAGAGAGAGAGAGAGAGAGAGAGAGAGAGAGAGAGAGAGAGAGAGAGAGAGAGCACTGAGAATTATTCAGCGTCTACTATGCATTTTTCAGCAACTACCGTAAATGATTTAGTATCTCCAGCTTTCTACAATGATCACCCGAGTGACCCTGAGTGTAATGCTGGTTTGGTTGATCAGCACTCATGCGGTGATTCTGTTCTTTATAGATACGGAGAGCTCTGGAGGCCGATGCTGGATTGCCAAAACATAAGCGTAAGGAACTGTGACCTCAGCTCGGTCTTAGCGGACATTAAAGCCAGATATTACGCCAGGATTCTAATCAACGACATCTGCTTTGGTTTCAAACCAGAGATCACGCCTTTAGAGGAAAGTAAGAGGATCAGTTCATAAGTCCTGCATATAAATCTATACAATCTGTGTACATGTACTCCGTATAGATATTCCTCTGACTCTTCCATTCTGTCACTGTAGCCACTTTTGGAGCTCCCAAGGTCTCCTTCAGTGTGGCTGATTCCTCTGTCAGTGTGACCATCACGGCCCCCATGGGACCTCAGGACCGATCCATTCAGGACATTAGCCGTGAAAGTTTTGGGGCACTGCATGTTAACTATGAGGTCCGTCTCACAAGCCCAACATCCAAAGCTGGGAAGGTAAGCTTTGATTCCTCAGTAAACAAAAAACATAGACTGTAAACACTACACACGCTGCAGATTCATACTGGATTATAATCCCTCCACAGTTATTACCGTCAGACTGTAAACACTACACACGCTGCAGATTCATACTGGATTATAATCCCTCCACGGTTATTACTGTCAGACTGTAAACACTACACACGCTGCAGATTCATACTGGATTATAATCCCTCCACAGTTATTACCGTCAGACTGTAAACACTACACACGCTGCAGATTCATACTGGATTATAATCCATCCACAGTTATTACCATCAGACTGTAAAGACTACACACGCTGCAGATTCATACTGGATTATAATCCCTCCACAGTTATTACCGTCAGACTGTAAACACTACACACACTGCAGATTCATACTGGATTATAATCCCTCCACGGTTATTACTGTCAGACTGTAAACACTACACACGCTGCAGATTCATACCGGATTATAATCCCTCCACAGTTATTACCGTCAGACTGTAAACACTACACACGCTGCAGATTCATACTGGATTATAATCCCTCCACAGTTATTACCGTCAGACTGTAAACACTACACACGCTGCAGATTCATACTGGATTATAATCCCTCCGCAGTTATTACCGTCAGACTGTAAACACTACACACGCTGCAGATTCATACCGGATTATAATCCCTCCGCAGTTATTACCGTCAGACTGTAAACACTACACACGCTGCAGATTCATACCGGATTATAATCCCTCCACAGTTATTACCGTCAGACTGTAAACACTACACACGCTGCAGATTCATACTGGATTATAATCCCTCCACAGTTATTACCGTCAGACTGTAAACACTACACACGCTGCAGATTCATACTGGATTATAATCCCTCCACAGTTATTACCGTCAGACTGTAAACACTACACACGCTGCAGATTCATACTGGATTATAATCCCTCCACAGTTATTACCGTCAGACTGTAAACACTACACACGCTGCAGATTCATACTGGATTATAATCCCTCCACAGTTATTACCGTCAGACTGTAAACACTACACACGCTGCAGATTCATACTGGATTATAATCCCTCCACAGTTATTACCGTCAGACTGTAAACACTACACACGCTGCAGATTCATACCGGATTATAATCCCTCCACAGTTATTACCGTCAGACTGTAAACACTACACACGCTGCAGATTCATACCGGGTTATAATCCCTCCACAGTTATTACCGTCAGACTGTAAACACTACACACGCTGCAGATTCATACCGGGTTATAATCCCTCCACAGTTATTACCGTCAGACTGTAAACACTACACACGCTGCAGATTCATACTGGATTATAATCCCTCCACAGTTATTACTGTCAGACTGTAAACACTACACACGCTGCAGATTCATACCGGATTATAATCCCTCCACAGTTATTACCGTCAGACTGTAAACACTACACACGCTGCAGATTCATACCGGATTATAATCCCTCCACAGTTATTACCGTCAGACTGTAAACACTACACACGCTGCAGATTCATACCGGATTATAATCCCTCCACAGTTATTACTGTCAGACTGTAAACACTACACACGCTGCAGATACATACTGGATTATAATCCCTCCACAGTTATTACCGTCAGACTGTAAACACTACACACGCTGCAGATTCATACCGGATTATAATCCCTCCACAGTTATTACCGTCAGACTGTAAACACTACACACGCTGCAGATTCATACTGGATTATAATCCCTCCACAGTTATTACCGTCAGACTGTAAACACTACACACGCTGCAGATTCATACTGGATTATAATCCCTCCACAGTTATTACCGTCAGACTGTAAACACTACACACACTGCAGATTCATACTGGATTATAATCCCTCCACAGTTATTACCGTCAGACTGTAAACACTACACACGCTGCAGATTCATACTGGATTATAATCTCTCCACAGATATTACTGATAGTTAATAAGATTAACGCTCTCAGGACTAAATATTGACCAAAATAGTTGATCTGTTTTCTGAATACTTTGAGACACATTCTTTCCTGTTTTCTTTAAAGGAGTATCGAAATGCATCGGGCGTGATCACTCTAAGCAACCTGGAGGTTAACACAGAGTACTGTGGCGAAGCATGCTACATATGGACCCATCCGTCCGCTGAGAAGCGCAGCGAGTACACCAGCTTCTGTGTGACGGTCCCAGGTAAGAACCCCTCCAGGATTCCGATTCCGTGTGCCTCTGCAATGCCACGCTCACCAGATCTGTTTATGGTTCTCCTGACTGCTGCTGTATTTCACATGGACTGTGGCACCTCCTAATGTTAATTATAGTATTTTATTATTGTTATGGTTATATTGGAGTGCAGTTAATCCATCACAGCACAGCCCGTACGCGTCTGAACTGACCATACAGGACACTCTGTAGGTGTACAGGTACAGACTGTAGTCCATCTGTTTCTCTGTGTACTGTATTACCCTGTTCTTCGATGGACAGGACCCCCACAGACCCCCGCAGGTATTATGTGGGTGGTGGATCATTCGCAGCCCTGCAGTGACACTCTACAGGTCTGTACCTGTAGAACTACAGAGTGTCCTACATGGTAAGGGAAGGTTATGGCTGATAGGTGTATATACACCTCCCCTTCGTTACTGTGCCTCTAAGGCAATATATATGTAAACGACCTTTGTTCTGATTGGCTGCCTGATTAGGTCATGCCTCACTAGACATAAGTTTATCGTTAATGGGCGGGGCATGACATGGTGAAATGTGCACTACTTCAGGCTCTCTGATTTCAGGAAAAGGCGAGGGCTTCTCAGATTTCCATGATTATCATATGGGAAAACCCCGGTGCACTTGCTACATAGGGAGCGTAGTGCTAGTGCGAAGTCCCCAGGTTAGTGCTGGGAACATAAGCTCAGCCAACCTCATCTTTACCCGATAAGCTGGAGTGAAACATGAGCACATTCATAAGCAACCAGCCCTGCGAAGCCTTTTGTTCCCTGTTCACATCTTCAGGTTGTGGTTTCTCGCTCTCTCCAGGAAGGACCAGATTGCGCAATTCTCAAACACCCAGCTCTTGTTTACCCAAGGCTCACCTGTCATATCAGAGCCGGGACACTTTTCCCAGAGTGGTGTTTGCTGTGAAAGCCTGACCTTTGCCCGTGATTCCGACACGAGCGAGAGAAGGAACCTGGAGAACGTTTGCTTTTCCTCCTTCGTGCTGCTGATTGTGTTGTCTCTGTGTCCGTAGCCAAGCCGTGGATGCACATGCTCATCGTGCCTGCTTTAATTGCCCTTCTCCTCCTGATGCTCTTGGCCTTGGTCCCCTGCCAGCTGTATGTTACAAGGAAGAGCCGTCTGCCTGCCGTGCTGGTAAGAGCCTCTTAGGAAAATTCCCCGTGTGAACATACCTGCAAGGCGCCTCCTCCGGTTCCTGGTACTGACAGCCTGTATGATAAGAAAGGAGGAATGAGCTTTGTAAGGGCACACGGAATTCCACTTTCGGTTCCATTGCATCCCTTGCACGTGAACACATGCGCTCTCACGAAGCAGGATTACTTGCCTTGCCAGCTAACGTCAGGCCTAGTTTAATATAACTCCCAATGGTAGTCTATCAATGTGGCAACCCATGCTCCATGGCTAGCCTGCTTCAGGACCTGTTGTGTTTAGGACTCGGGATAATGGACAGCTCTTCAGCTGAGCCTATGACCCATATGGCTCTATGGACAGCCTTTTGGTTCTGCTTGGGTTAGTTGGATGTTTGTGTTGCTTAGCAGGTATAGCTTAGCATTGGAATTAGCATTAGCATTTCTAGAAAGAGGAAGGAGAAGGCTCGCTTGAGCAGCTAACCGCTATCAGTGTAGGAGCTAAAGATGAACAAGGACCATTGATGCTAAGGCAGCTGCCGTTAGCTCTGTAGGATGCAACACCTCCTGCAAGCTGCTCCATTGCATCTATCGCAATTGAATACATGCAGCCGGTCTCACAAAGCTGAGTTCCTTGCTTAGCCAGCAAACGTTAGGCCTCGTTTAATCTACCTCCCAATGGTGGTTCACTTTACGGCAGTCTGTATCAATGTGGCAACATATCCTGTATGGCTAACCCGCTTAGGATTCGGGATTATAGACAGCTCTTTACCATACAGTCATATAATTGGATAGTTATACAGGGGTTGGACAATGAAACTGAATCACCTGTCATTTTAGTGTGGGAGGTCTCATGGCTAAATTGGACCAGCCTGGTGGCCAATCTTCATTAACTGCACATTGCACCAGTAAGAGCAGAGTGTGAAGGTTCAGTTAGCAGGTAAGAGCACAGTTCTGCTCAAAATACTGCAATGCACACAGCATTATGGGTGACATACCAGAGTTCAAAAGAGGACAGATTGTTGGTGCACGTCTTGCTGGCGCATCTGTGACCAAGACAGCAAGTCTTTGTGATGTATCAGGAGCCACGGTATCCAGGGTAATGTCAGCATACCACCAAGAAGAACAAACCTCCACCAGCATCACGTAGTGACCTGGCCACTATCCTGCAAGAAGAATGGCTTAAACTCCCTCTGACCACTGTGCAGGACGCAGTATAGGTCATTCCCAAGACCAACTGACGCTGTGTTGGCCGCTAAAGGAGGCCCTACACCATACTAATAAATGATTGTGGTCTAAAACCAGGTGTTTCAGTTTCATTGTCCAACCCCTGTACATTGAGATATTGATAATTAAGAAGAAAGGGAGGGACTAATAGCAGCACTAACTTCTTAAGTCAATAAATGGCAGTAGTAGATTTAATAAAGTGGTAATGTTGTTTTAGAGCTTCAAAAAGTGGGACAAACATCTACTCCCAAAATCAGGACCATCACTACCATCGGAGATGAACCTCCCTCCCTGTTTCCCTATATTGTGTGCAAATGTTATGATAAATGGATCAAAGGAATTGTCCCAACGTTACTGGGAACAATGTCCTGTATCACTATTTTCTACCCATGGACGTGTTTCAGAGATGGTTCAGAGATGGTTTAACAAACAAGTCTGTTAACCCCATTCGTAAGTTAACTCTGGTTGTGTTCCTTGGGTTGAACTTAGCTGGGAACTCTGTTTAAGGTGGACCTGCTTTGTGAGAGAGGCCTCTGGTCTTGAGATGAAGTATAACATCAAGTTTGACATTTCTCTGTGGTTTTTCTCTCTGAAACAGAACATACCGAAAAGGAACAGTCCACAGTGTCTCCTGGATCTCAAGGGGGAGCAGGTGAATGTGAGGATATGCTCAGAATCTCCACGGGAAACTGACCTCTCCAGCCCTGCCGCGGAGGCGATAAAAGTTCCAAATAAAGTGGACAGTTACGCCCCGCAGGACTGTGATGGCCCAGCCTGGCCGTGTAATTCTTACACCAATCAACAGGTGGCGCCGGCCGAAAACTGTGACCGAAACAGCGGCTCCACCGTCAGCTACAGTATGGTGATGACTTCCAGGGTTCCTGAAGCTCTGGAGGACTCGGCTAGCAATAGCAATGAGGTTCCGGAACCGACGTCCTGCATCAGAGAAGGTGACCTCCGTAATGAACAGCTATCCCAAGGGCTGGACAAGAAGGACCATGACCTCAACAGTGGGGTGTTAATGCTGCCAGTGTCGCGTGTTGCTAACGGAGAACTTACATTCTCCGGGTTAACGTTCCTGTCTGAGCCTCTGAGCTCTTTGGGGCTACTAGCTGGAAGCTCTGAAAACAGGCTTCTCATGACCCCAGCTGGAGAAAGGACTCCTTTACTGACAGACGTCATCACCATGGACGAGACGGACTTGTCGGATGGTGAATTAGCTTCCGACTATGGGAGAACCTACGTCCCAAATTACGTCCAGCAGAACTTCCTGGAGCTGTCCCCCACTGATGACGTTCCTTCAGTGTTGTTACCTGAATGTACCTCAAGCTACAGACAGAACTGGGAACCGGGAATATTGCCGGAGCCTCGGTTCAGTGACCGTATTGCTGAACAGTTGACTGGATCAGAGGAGGAGGCAAAGGAGCCACTGTCGAGGTTGGGGGCCATCTTTTTGGACGGACTGGTGGTTCAAATCCACGGATAACCTCTTTTCCTTTGAGCAAACCTGTGGAATTGCTAAAGCTCAGACATGCTAATGTCGCTAACAGTAAATGGGAACTATGAAGGCTTGGTTAGCATTATGCTAATAAGTTTGTGACTGTGGTACGAATGTGTCTTTATTCTTTTACAGCCAAAATTGAGCCACTTTCAAAAACGGTCCTCAATAGGATCACATACCTGTTAGCAGACTGCTCATCTCCCCAACATGCTAATGTTGCCAGTTATGGATGCCTGCTAGGGGCCGGTTGTTCATGAGCCAACAAGGTTATGCTAACAATAAACACCACCTTATTAGCAGCAGGTGGGTTTATCTTAGCATTGGCATTAGCTATAGCATTTCTAGAAAGAGCATGGAGGAGACTCGCTCGAGTAGCTAGCTGCTGCCAGCTTAGGAGCTTGAGATGGACATGGAGCATGGAGGCTAAGGCAGCTGTTGAAAGCTCAGCTGGATGCATCGCTGCTAATCCGTGAAGGCTTCCCACAGCAGAGTGTAGGAAGTGGGCCATGTTCTCCTCTGGGAGATATCTGTAGCTCGTGTAGTGCGACTCTGATTTGGTCCTGGAGGACTGCTGCGCTGTTCCACCCACACTTGCACCTCATCAAAAGCTTTTCGAGCAGAGGCCGGGATGTTAGGGCTGAATTTATCGCTAATCTATTTTGTGCCGTCGGCGATCAGAGTCGTTTGGAGGCATCGTCTTCTCAGGAGACGCCAGCCGCCCTGATACTACACAGTCCGGTCACTCAGAAATCTTCATTCGGCTTCAGCACAGCCTAGAGGGGGCAGCTGGCGTGTCCAGTTGGTCCTCCAACATGGATGAAAGGCTAGTTTGAATTAGGCCGAAGTGAGCAGCACGTTTGCCGCAGCGTAGTCCGTTTACCTCCTCGCTTAACTGAACCTGGAGGTAGGCCAGACTCGGCCGAGTGGAACCTCTGGTCTGTTCGACGAATTCATTGCTCTGTTGAGGAGCGGGAAGTAGCCTCAGCCATTGTTTACAACACATCAACGAACTCGGAAGTCTGAGGATCACCCCTGCTCAAATGACATCACTTACAGGGGGGCGTCGAAGCTTGTGCACTCCTGTATCATTAGTCCTACACGTGTACCAGTTACATGACCTGTGGAATATTGATGGGCCGGCAGCCTGTCCAGGGTGTTTCCTGGCTTCCGCCCAAAGAATTCCGTCCAATGAGTTACCCCGCCAACCCAGAAGGATAAGCGACCTAGAAGATGATGCAATATTTTGATATAGAAGTCTATGATATGCAAATCTAAGCAGTGTTTTACTGTGTGAGCCTCGTACAGCTCCAGACGAGCTTCTGTGGGGGTCCGAATATATTGCCATGCAGCCATACTGGAAAGTGTGGGATGTGCGGTAGCCCTCCAGGACCGGTGACGAGTATCGCTGGCGTCTGAATGGCCAGTTCTAGTTTACGCACACTGGAGTCCCACAACCCCTAGTGCACGGACTGCTATGCACTTTGACTGAAACGCCGCGTCTGTAGCACCTGTATGAAAGAAAGCGCACAGTTCCAATGCTGTGCGAAAATCAGAGACCACCCTTCGTTGATTTATCACCAGTCCAAAAGGCCAATAAGTGCAAGTTATTCCTCAAAGACTGAATATAATATCACGTAATACCTTTACAGGAGCCTCCCCTTCAACTCCTCAAGGAGCCATGACCTCCAAAGGTTAGTCTTAGAAGCTGGTTTAGTATTTCTCAATCCTCAGACCACCCAAATGAACCCAAACACATTAAGTGGTGTTGAGGTCTAGACTCTGGGGTGGTCAGTCCATTGTTCTCAGAAGACCAGCAGCTTCTTTGTTGGAGGTGTGTGTCTCCTTTTCTCAGTGAGGAGCTTCTTTAACAGCTACACCTTCATAGCGTTGAGGTGTCGTTTTACAGTGGAAGAAGGATGGACAGAAACCTGTGGATGTTCTCAGATCTGAAGTAAGAGGAGTGGAGCTTGATGTTCTAAGCTGGTGTTTATCTGATGGAACTGTTCTGGTGGTGTACCAATCCCAGTTCTGCACTCCAGTATAGGAAACATTCTCCTTCTTAATTCAAGTAGATGATCTAATGCTGCGTTCAAGTGCTCACTGGAAGGTTGTACTGTATATACCAGGTAGCTAACTAGTAAATGCGGCTTCACCCCGTTGGGGTGTTTGCTTGTAGATACACCAACCACATAGAAAAAAAAAAAACAGAGCCCCCCGGTGACTGAAACGTACCTAGTACGTGATAGTTATACCTCCATGACCAACAGCTGTGGTTGGATTGGGCATGGACTGGACAAGTTTCTGGATGTAGCCACATCAATGTTCAGACACTCCTCCATCAAAGATTGGTCAGTAGGTCCAGATTTGGTGGATGCCTTCCCTGGCACAATTCCGAGGAGAATTCCCTGTAGACTGGGATTGTATCCACTGCTGGTAGACCCGTATGACCGTACGCTTCCATACACCTGCAGATTCGGCTACTTCCTTCACACTATGGTCTTTGGCCACGCCCACATGCAGTCACTCATCTGCTTTGGAGCCTTTCTCCACACATGGAACGAGACTTGGACGCAGCATTAAAGCTGATCTCCTCTGAAAGTGAATACTTTGTACTTAATGGCCAGTTGGAGTGGAAATGCCGTAAGCGAAGGGTCACAATGTTCTCAATGTCATTCGACTTCCAGTGAAGTCTTCCTGAAATGTCTGTTGTGTTAATTATGCTGGTCTTGTCACTCAGATTGTCTGTGGTTAGCTAATCAGAAGGAGGTGTAAACAGTGCTAAGTGCTAACTGAAGGTGTCCTCCTGAAATGTGGCACATCCTCAGGCCTTGAGAAGCTCCGTTTAAGGCAAGACTCTGCAGGTGAATTGGAAATACTAGAGAACATCAGTCTTTTTTCTGAAATATTATGTTTGAATATGCAAATGAGGCAATATCTGCTTTAACATGCAGTAATTTACATACATTTCCAGAACAGATCTTTAGAATCAAGGATTTTTATTTTTTTAACGGTTGGGGAATTTTGGATCTCTGAAATACTGTCAACAGCCATAAAACAAACCACACATTTTTACCGTGTTTTAAAGCAGACTACAGATGATTTAACCTTTCCCCTCTGTGTGTTTCTGTTCCGAATATAGATATGGATGTATCTGGAGAATTTGGTGAATATAAGTGCTAGTAAAGCAGAGATTTCTGCCTCAGAGTATGAAGAAAATGACCTTTAAAGATATATGTATATATATAATTTCATACTTTGGTACTGGAAGCCACTATTTACAGGCTTCACACCTGATCATATTCCTAGCAACAGCGATTTATATCATATTGCCAAAAGTATTCACTCGTCTGCCTTCACACACATATAAACTTGAGTGACACCCCATTCTTAATCCATATCCAAGTAAGATGATGTCGGCTCACCTTTTGGAGATATACCAGCTTCAGCTCTTCTGGTAAGGCTTTCCACAAGGATTGGGAATGTGTTTATGGGAATTTCTGACCATTCCTTCAGAAGTGCATTAGTGAGGTCAGACACTGATGTTGGACGAGAAGGCCTGGCTCTCAGTCTCCACCCTAATCCATCCCAAAGGTGTTCTATCGGGTGGAGGTCTGGACTCTGTGCAGGCCAGTCCAGTTCCTCCACACCAGACTCGCTCATCCATGACCTTATGGAGCTTGCTCTGTGCACTGGTGTGCGGTCATGTTGGAACAGGAAGGGGCCGTCCCCAAACTGTCCCCACAAAGTTGGGTGCATGAGATGGTCTCTTGGCCTGCTGAAGCATTAAGAGCTCCTTCACTGGAACTAAGGGGTGGAGCCTAACTCCTAAACACCACCCCCACACCATAACCCCCCCTCCACCAAACTTTACACTCGGCACAGTGCAGTCAGACAAGTAGCGTTCCCCTGGCGAGCACCAAACCAAGACTCGTCCATCGAACTGCCAGTCCAGTGGCGGCGCTTTACACCATTGTATTCCACGCTTTGCCTTGCACTCGGTGATGGTCAGCCATGTAAACCCATTCCATGAAGCTCCACACACTGTTCCTGAGCTGATCTGAAGGACACATGAAGTTTGGAGGTCTGTAGCGACTATGCCCCTCCGTTGCATCCGTTGACCCAGCTCTGTCGCTTTACATGGCCTCCAACTGAGCTGCTGTAGTTCCCAATCATTCCCACTGTGTTCTAATCCCACTGACAGTGGACTGTGGAATATTTAGGAGGGAGGAAATTTCACGACTGGGCTTGTTACACAGGTGGCATCCTATCACGGTACCACTCTGGACTTCACTGAGCTCCTGAGAGCGACCCGTTCTCTCACTAACGTCTGTAGGAGCAGTCTGCATGACTAATTGGGCACCTGTGGTCATGGAAGTGACTGGGACATCTGAGTTTAATGATTTGGATGGGTGAGTGAATGCTTTTGGCAATATAGTGTAGAACATCTGGAATAATACAGAGATATAACAGCAGCCATATAGAAGTAGAACGTTAACCCTTCGGTAAATGCAGGAGAAATCTACAGCCGCCAACTAACAAAGTACAGAAACATGAACCCCTAAATGTGAAAACCGATTTTGTACGCGTCCTTTGCCGTAGTTAGGCCAACTCTAGCTCAGAATCTCTACCCCGCACGATAAACCTGCCGTGTCTCGCCTTAAAGATCAATCCCTCAGTGGCGAGCTCGAAGAAAGAGCCGCCTTCCAGATGTGACAAACTGAAGAGGCGCTTCAGCCGATCCAACATTTCAGGTTCTCTGGGTTTTGCTCGGTGTAGTAACAGAGTGTCTGTGTGTAATGTAAATAGAGTGAAACAGGAAACAATTATATGACTGACTGACTTCTTTGTTCTCCGTGTTTGATTCACCTGTTCCTCTGTATTGGGCACGGCACGTGACTCAATGGTCCACTTGTTTACGCAGTTACTCTCCTAGCAATAAAGGTTCTTAATGGTTCTTGGCTCTAGAAAAAACCTTCACGTACGACCCTGAGGAGGCTCCTTGAGCCTAAATAACCGCAAGGGCCCGTATCATATCTTGTCCTGGTTTTCCCTGAACAATGAAACGGCCTATTTGTTGTTACCGTGCCTTTAAAGGGCCCGTATATGGGAAAACACCCAATATGGCCCATAGTCCTCATTTTTGTGCACTTTATTAATATCTGATTGACACTGGTATCATAATATCTGAGTGTGTTTATGCACCAAACAGGACCGCGGTTCATTGTACCTGACCACCATTTTTCCAGTCTCTTTGTCTTAGAGTGAAATGGTCTGTTGTAGGCTGAATAGGTGTTTGCATGTATAAGAGTTGGTTCCTATGACATCACAGAGATAACGCATTCGAGTGAACATATTTCAACATAAGATAATTTGGTTACCCATTATACAAGCTCTTTAATCCAGCATGTAAACACTGTTAAAGTTACAGCCGTATGCCCTTCGCTCCAGACAGTCCCGACACAGAAATGAAGCTACATCAACAGCCCGTTTTTAATTAACCCGTATCATAAAGACCAACCCCTTCTTATCCATCCAGCTGTTCAGCTTACAGCAGCTTAGCTCCGCCCACTACTGACCGAACGTATGGTACAGAGGCAGCTGGAGCTCATTTACATATTTTAGGGACAGTAACACTAACAGCCTGCTTATCTGAGATGGACAGAGGTTAAAAAGTGGTATGTAAAATATGAATTATGACTGAGGAAAACCATAAACTCTTCAGCTTCGACAAATACAGACAATAATGTGGGATATTGGCCGTTTAAGATGCAAGTACATACATACATACATACATACATACATACATACATACATACATACATGGTAACACTTTAAATAACAGTATTGACTAACAAAGTTTTACATTAACATTGATTACATTGCTTAACTAATGTTCAGTCAATGTATAACAGCTACATGTTTACTTAACGTTAGTTAGTAATTTGTTATTGCAATACACCAAACAATACTCTGTTAACCACCCAGCAACAGCTTGGCAACCACTTGGGATGCCATAACAACCAGCAAGCAATCCCCCATAACCTCCTAGCAGCACTTTAGCAACCACCTGGGATACCAAAACAACCACCGAGCCATACTCCCGTAACCACCTAGCAACACACCTAGCAACAGCATAGCAACAACTTGGGATACCATAACAACCAGCAAGCAATCCCCCATAACCACCTAGCAGCACTTTAGCAACCACTTGGGATACCATAATAATCACTGAGCAATACTCCCATAACCACCTAGCAACACACCTAGCAACAGCGCAGCAACAACTTGGGATACCATGCCAACCAGCAAGCATCTGGGATACCATAATAACCACCGAGCAATACTCCCGTAACCACCTAGCAACAGCGTAGCAACAACTTGGGATACCATAACAACCAGCAAGCAATCCCCCATAACCACCTAGCAGCACTTTAGCAACCACTTGGGATACCATAACAACTACCGAGCAATACACCTAGCAACAGCGTAGCAACAAACTATGATACCATGCCACCTGAGCAATACTCCCATAACCACCTAGCAATACTCCCGTAACACCTAGCAACAGCGCAGCAACAAAACTTGGGATACCAACAACTTGGGATCCCCCATGCCACCTAGCAGCAAGCATCTGGGATACCATAACAACCACCGAGCAATACTCCCGTAACCACCTAGCAACAGCGTAGCAACAACTTGGGATACCATAACAACCAGCAAGCAATCCCCCATAACCACCTAGCAGCACTTTAGCAACCACCTGGGATACCAAAACAACCACCGAGCCATACTCCCGTAACCACCTAGCAACAGCGCAGCAACAACTTGGGATACCATAACAACCAGCAAGCAATCCCCCATAACCACCTAGCAGCACTTTAGCAACCACTTGGGATACCAAAACAACCACCGAGCCATACTCCCGTAACCACCTAGCAACACACCTAGCAACAGCATAGCAACAACTTGGGATACCATGCCAACCAGCAATATCTGGGATACCAAGCAATACTCCAGTAACTACCTAGCAACCACCCAGCAAATGCCCTAGCAACAACCTGGGATTCCATAACCAAAAAACAGTACTTTAGTAGCAGTTGAAGCAACACCCTAGCAACCACTCAACAAAACTTTCTCCTAGGACAGTACAGTAACCACCCATCAACCACTTGGGTTACCATATCAACCAGCTAGCAACACCCTAGCAACCACCTGGGACCTGCTAAAGCTGCTCAGTGACTTGTTCAGTAAATGTTCTGTACAGGACCCGACTAGCTCGCTCTGGACGTTCCCACTGAGCACCGTGAAGGTGTCACATCTGCATTACTGTGTCTCAGACAGGAGAGTCTAGAGTTTCAGTGCTGGTGGGTGTGGATAGTCCTCAGAGAGGCTTGTTTTCCCCACCTACGAGGAAGTTCTGAGGCCTTGACTGCCAGAGCCGCGTGGCTGATTTATGAGAGATGAAGGCGTTGCGTGAGGAAGCTCTGCTCTGGAAAACACATGAGCCGGGAGATTCATCATCATTAGGCCAGTGTAAACCTTTAAACGCTGATAAGACAGACAGACGCTGTTGTGATGTGATCCAGTGTTGGTGGTGGTTGTGACCTGAACACTCATTTTACAGCGTTTGCTCTTTAACCCTCCCGGCTCAACCGGGGCGTTCACGCAAGCCAAGCGTGCAAAGGTCAGACTCATTTACTCCCTGGCCATAAACCAGTTATGACCGAAACTACAGGTCATCATGCGGCTGTTATGGTGTTATGATGGCAGAGTGTCCCGGAGACAGTGAGGGCCAGTGCGGCAGGTTGACTAAAGAATGTGTTGGCTTTCCAGGGAATCATATTGTGTGGGATTCACACACTTCCGAATGGAATGAAGGTATATTTGGGATATGTATAAACGTGTCCCCACAAGAACGAATAAACAGAAATATCCCAGTCAGTCTTTTTTCCCATGACTCAGAATGATTACGTGAAGGAATGCGTGTGAGGAACGTAGGTGTGGGTGCGTGTGACTAATCCCAAGGGTGTTCCTGCATATGGAAGAGAAATCGGCGGCCTGAAGGAATCCCCTTTAATTCATGAGGATGTGGCTCTTCTGGCTGCCTGAATCCATTGACAGATCATACACCGGGGCTAATTGGGACGCACCTGACATCAACTGTAGTTACCTAGAAACCAGCGGGTCCTTGAGGATTCCTCTAGTAGTGTTGCATGGTCCCCATAGTCAGAAGAGCTACTGTTCAGAGCATCATCAAGAATGACAACTGTATGGCACCACCAACACCTTGCCAGGACTGGACCATCCCTGGATGACCAAGCCAGGAGGATGCTGATCAGGGAAGTTAGCAAAAGGGCAAAGGGAAACACTGATGGACTGAGATTGGTCAATCTGTCCACATGATCTCATAACCCGTACAAAAAGCTGGCCTGCCTCACACAGTTGCAAGTGCCATGGTTCCATTGTTCTCAGAAGACCAGCAGCTTCTTTGTTGGAAGTGTGTGTCTACTTTTCTCAGGAGCTTCTTTAAGAGCTACACCTCCTTTCCGCACCTTCATAGCATTGAGGAGTCTTCTCACAGTGGAAGAAGGTTGGACAGATATAGCTGTGGATGTTCTCAGATCTGAACCAGGAGGAGAGGAGCTTGAAGTGGTGTTTATCTGATTGGACAGTTCTGGTGGTGTACCAATCCCATGCAGAGTTTCCTTTGTGCTTTGCCTAAAAATGATTCCCAAAACTGTTTTTGGTCAGGTAAGAGGAATACTGAACTTGTGGGACTAAACTTCAAGCGGTATATGTTTGGCGAAAACCAAAACCAGCCTACCACCGGAAATCCACCACCCCTACTGTGAAGCATGGCGGTGGTAGTAATATGTTATGGCAGCGTGTCCAAATTCTTGGGGAAAACATGCAACCCTCTACCGAACAGCTGACAGCGGAAGATGGGAGCGGGATGGTTGACCTTCCAGCGTGACAACAACACTTACTGACCCCCCCAAAAAAAAAACACAAAGCACTGACTTCAGGATTAGGTAAAAGTCCCTGAGTGGCACCGCCAAAGGCCTGACCTAAACCCGAAGACCATAGTGCTTGCAGTAAACTCCTGAAATCTGACTGAACTCGAGCAATTCTGCAGGGAGGAATGGCCACGTCTTCCCTTAGTGTAGGTGTGCAAAGCTCAGAGGAGCGTATCCAACAGGCTAATGGCTGTAATTAAGGTGAAAGGTGGCCCAACAGGAATTAGCTTTGCGTTGCGCTTGGTCATGTAGGCTTGGATGCAGCTGCTCGGCCATGGAAACCCATTCCATGAAGCTCTGCACACTGTTCCTGAGCTGATCTGAAGGACACATGAAGTTTGGAGGTCTGTAGTGATGGACTCTGTAGACAGTTGGTGACCTCTGTGACCTATGAACCTCAGCATCCGCTGACCCCGCCTCCGTCTTTGTACGTGTTCTACCACTTTGTGGCTGAGCTGCTGTGGTTCCCAATCGCTCCCACTGTGTTCCAATCCCTCTGACAGTGGACTGTGGAATATTTAGTAGGGAGGGAATTTCACCACTGGACTTGTAGCACTGGTGGCCTCCTATCACGGTATCTCCTGAGAGCGACCCATTCTTCTGTCTGTAGGAGCAGTGCTCGGTTTTATACACCTGTGGCCATGGAAGTGATTGGAACACCTGGAGTCAATGATTTGGATGGGGGAGTGAATTTCATCATTTCATGTCTAACAGTAATAGCGATCACAGAATGAATTTAGAAGGGCATGATGTCATCAGAAAGACCCTGTATTCCCAGCATATCATCTGCCTGTAGGTTAAGCTTCTGCCCCTCTTTGCTAAGCAATATACCCGGCCATGGTAACTGCATTAGTTTGTTGACCCAGTAATCATAAAGCAATATTTTACATAAGCTGTGAACCTTGAACCCTCCTCTGTATCTTGCTGATAGTGTTGATGTGAGGCTCGTTTGTATTGTACAGTCTGCTGTACCGGCCGAGTGGCCATCGTTATTTACAGCACAAGAGGGTTTTTGAATAACGGCACATTTATCACGCTCTAAATGCTGATCCTGAGGTGGCCTCTGCTAATCAACTCCAGTGCCTTGTTAGGAAAAAAGCTCTGTCAAATCCTGGATTAATCTGGAGGTTTATAGGCCTGGGGCATCCAGTCACGCTCCAGAGCAGTAGGCCTGCAGTTTGAAGGGCTTGACTCACTTTGTCCTACTAACCAAGACCTTCAGGAACATCAGAAAACCTGATCCGGGCCTTTATACTCCCAACTTGCATTCCATTTATGTCAAAAGACCTTATAGCGCTTTGGAACTAGCCTTGACCTCCACACTCTGGAGAGTCTTTCACAGCAACTACTGCTCAGTTGGACAAGCCATAACAGTCCCTCAGTGTTTCTGAAGACGTTAAGAAGGTTTGTTGGGCCTGTTGGGTCAGATTTGGTGGATGCCTTCGCTGGCGTTTCGCTGGTTGTTCTAGGGAGGTCCCACAGACTTTCAAGATCTGGGGACTTTGCAGGCCAGTCCCAATGTGTGAACGCTCCTGAATGTTCATCGTGCCGATCGGTCACATTTGCAGCCCTGTGAACACCCCGAACTGTCTTCTTGGAATATAGGCATAGGAATGTTATGTTCCTCGGGAAGATGGTGAGCTAAAGGTAAAACCTAACCTATTAGACCCCACAGAATGGCCAGTAGCTCCACATCAGACTGTACAGGATAGGCAGAAATTCAGCATCAGACCCCACAGGATGTCCAGTAGCTCTGCATCAAACCACACAGGATGGGCAGTAGTTCCACATCAGACCCCACAGGATGGCCTGTGGCTCCGCATCAGACTGCACAGGATGGGCAGTAGTTCTGCATTAGACCCCACAGGATGGCCAGTAGTTCCACATCAGACCACACAGGATGGCCAGTAGTTCCACATCAGTAGCTCTGCATCAGACCACACAGGATGGCCAGTAGTTCCACATCAGTAGCTCTGCATCAGACCACACAGGATGGCCAGTAGTTCCACATCAGTAGCTCTGCATCAGACCACACAGGATGGGCAGTAGTTCTGCATTAGACCCCGCAGGATGGGCAGTACCTCCACATCAGACCCCACAGGATGGCCAGTAGTTCCACATCAGACCACACAGGATGGCCAGTAGTTCCACATCAGTAGCTCTGCATCAGACCACACAGGATGTGCAGTATCTCTGCATCATAGTGGCCCCTTGAAAACAAATCTCCACCCTTCAGCTTCATTATCAACATCTGGTGAATCTAGATCCCTCTTCAGAACAGGGACAAGCTTTACACTGGGTGCTTTATTGAAAAGAGTCAGTACAGATCTTCTACTGAGCCAGCAGAAACACCTGCGAAGAAAACGCTGGACTGAAACGAAATCCTTCTGAAGCGATTAGAGTCCTGTCAAAAGACGTTTAAAGAATCTGAGCAAAATAGACGAGGAACGGACTGATTCCTGTGTCTCATGCCGCTCCTCATCGCTTCGCGTCCTGCTTGATAAGACGGATGATTTGGATCTTTCGACATCTGAGGTTTGCTTTCCGCTAATGAAGTTTCTGATTTCATACTGTGATTGTAAGACAAGAGGATTCTTTCTGTGTTCATGTGAGTCAGCATTGTCTTCCACATGACTGACCCACATTCCTTTTAGGAGGATAATAAAACACTGCAGCTTGGGCTGCTGGTGTCGACGGGCTTTGATGAATATGAATTCTGTGACTATATGCTAAATCTGATTTGTCTTATTGAAATCGAGTAATCAATTACAAATTGCATTCAGGCACCTGCAGGAAGAAAGGCGCTACTTCTCTTCTTAGGCCGCTATTGTTCCCATTATGAAACAGTTTGGCTTTCCTGGTACATTCTGTTTTAGAATTTGAGAACCTATCTATGTTCCCTCGGCTCCTTGTGTGATACATCATCCCTAAATATGATACACCAAAGGGAGTCTATCATGAAAAACTCCTTTTCAGTCCTTGTGTTCTTATGCACTAAGAGTTTAAAGTTTAGACATGGCTGATGGAGATATAATGTTCTAGGTTGTTTTGATGTTTAGCAGTAGCTAATGCTAACAGCAGAGGTAATATATAAACTGAGATGTATTGTTTTGTTGTTTAGCAATATCTAATGCTAACAGCAGAGGTAATATATGGACAGAGGTGTATTGTTTTGGTGTTTAGCAATAGCTAATGCTAACAGCAGATGTAATATATAAACAGCGATGTATTGTTTTGGTGTTTAGCAACAGCTAATGCCAACAGCAGAGGTAATATATAAACAGCGATGTATTGTTTTGGTGTTTAGCAATAGCTAATGCCAACAGCAGAGGTAATATATGAACAGAGGAGTATTGTTTTGGTGTTTAGCAGTAGCTAATGCTAACAGCAGAGGTAATATACAAACAGAGGTGTATTGTTTTGGTGTTTAGCAATAGCTAATGCAAACAGCAGAGGTAATATATGAACAGAGGAGTATTGTTTTGGTGTTTAGCAGTAGCTAATGCTAACAGCAGAGGTAATATATGAACAGAAGTGTATTGTTTTGGTGTTTAGCAATAGCTAATGCAAACAGCAGAGGTAATATATGAACAGAGGTGTATTGTTTTGGTGTTTAGCAGTAGCTAATGCTAACAGCAGAGGTAATATATAAACAGAGATGTATTGTTTTGGTGTTTAGCAATAGCTAATGCCAACAGCAGAGGTAATATATGAACAGAGGTGTATTGTTTTGGTGTTTAGCAGTAGCTAATGCTAACAGCAGAGGTAATATATAAACAGCGATGTATTGTTTTGGTGTTTAGCAATAGCTAATGCCAACAGCAGAGGTAATATATGAACAGAGGAGTATTGTTTTGGTGTTTAGCAGTAGCTAATGCTAACAGCAGAGGTAATATACAAACAGAGGTGTATTGTTTTGGTGTTTAGCAATAGCTAATGCAAACAGCAGAGGTAATATATGAACAGAGGAGTATTGTTTTGGTGTTTACCAGTAGCTAATGCCAACAGCAGAGGTAATATATGAACAGAGGTGTATTGTTTTGGTGTTTAGCAATAGCTAATGCTAACAGCAGAGGTAATATATGAACAGAGGTGTATTGTTTTGGTGTTTAGCAATAGCTAATGCTAACAGCAGAGGTAATATATAAACAGAGATGTATTGTTTTAGTGTTTAGCAATAGCTAATGCTAACAGCAGAGGTAATATATAAACAGAGATGTATTGTTTTGGTGTTTAGCAATAGCTAATGCTAACGGCAGAGGTAATATATAAACAGAGATGTCTTGTTTTGGTGTTTAGCAATAGCTAATGCTAACTGCAGAGGTAATATATGAACAGAGGTGTATTGTTTTGGTGTTTAGCAATAGCTAATACTAACAGCAGAGGTAATATATGAACAGAGGTGTATTGTTTTGGGGTTTAGCAATAGCTAATGCTAACAGCAGAGGTAATATATAAACAGAGGTGTATTGTTTTGGTGTTTAACAGTAGCTAATGCTAACAGCAGAGGTAATATATGAACAGAAGTGTATTGTTTTGGTGTTTAGCAATAGCTAATGCCAACAGCAGAGGTAATATATGAACAGAGGTGTATTGTTTTGGTGTTTAGCAATAGCTAATGCCAACAGCAGAGGTAATATATAAACAGAGATGTATTGTTTTAGTGTTTAGCAATAGCTAATGCCAACAGCAGAGGTAAAATATGTACAGAGGTGTATTGTTTTGGTGTTTAGCAATAGCTAATGCTAACAGCAGAGGTAATATATGAACAGAGGTGTATTGTTTTGGTGTTTAGCAATAGCTAATGCTAACAGCAGAGGTAATATATGAACAGAGGTGTATTGTTTTGGTGTTTAGCAATAGCTAATGCTAACAGCAGAGGTAATATATGAACAGAGGTGTATTGTTTTGGTGTTTAGCAATAGCTAATGCTAACAGCAGAGTTAATATATAAACAGAGATGTATTGTTCTAGATTGTTTTGGTGTTTAGCACCAGCTAATGCTAACAGCTGGGTTAATATATTAACCACAAAACAATGTTCTCAAATTTTGGGATGCTAAATGACACTGTGAGGTGTTTCTGTCCTAAAGATTCAAAAAGAAAAAGGGATCTGATTCCCACTCCGATATTCTCAGATCCTCTCGGCTCAAGTGGACATCCTTGCAAGCGGTACAACAACTGATGAAAGAACACTGATCAATCATCAGTGTCCACTTGAACCCTTTTGTGGTTTGCTAGCTGGGCCTTGGGAGTCTCAGGAAGAGACGCAAAAATAGCCAGCAGATGCAATTCCCTGCTGCCCAACTCCATATGCTGCCCAATTCCACACAATGATCCACTACCTCTCTTGCACACTGCCGCCCCAAACATCCGGAGGGAAAGATAATTTTCCGGGCTAGCCAACATAGTCATTTAGAGTGGATTTGGTGTGTAATGCTCCTTTTTAGAGAAACTTTCAGAGTCAGAACTGTTCACAGTGGTGGTAAATGGAACCAGACGCTCACCTCTGAAAGCTCCCTCACAGAAAGTAGTAATGGTGTTTAGCACTAGCTACACTTACAGCTGATGTAATATATTAAGAGATATTTAATTTTTTAGAAAGTTCTTGGTGTTTGACACAAGCTAATGGAAACAGCAGTGGTATTATATTAACGGATATGTAATGTTCACAGCTGAGGTAAAATGTACACGGATGTAATGTTCTAGCACTAGCATTTAGCACTAGCTGATGGCTGAGGTAAAATTAATGTAGATGTAATGTTCTAGAAAGTTCTTGGCCTTATTGATGCTAGCTAACGCTAGCAGCTTACGTAAAATGAGCATAGATGTAATGTTCTAGAAAGTTCTTGGCATTAAGCACTAGCTAACACTAAAAGTTGAGGTAAACCTAATAAACATGAAATGTTCTAAACCGTTATTGACATTGAGCACTAGCTAACACTACATCTATGTTAAGTTTACCTCAGATGTTAATGTTTTAGAAAGTTCTTGTCTTTATTGACGCTAGCTAATGCTAACAGCTGAGGTTAAATGAGCATACATGTAATGTTCTAGAAAATTCTTGGCATTAAGCATTAGCTAACACTAATAGTTGAGGTAAACCTAACGTAGATGTAATGTCCTAGACCGTTCTTGAACTTTTTGGCACTAGCTAATGCTAACAGCTGAGGTAAAATGAACATAGATGTTATGTTCTAGAAAGTTCTTGGCATTAAGCACTAGCTAACACTAACATCTGAGGTAAACTTAACATAGATGTTATGTTCTAGAAAGTTCTTGGCCTTATTGGCACTGGCTAACGCTAACATCTAAGGTAAAATGAACATAGATGTTACGTTTTGGGACTTTTTGGCACTACCTAACGCTAACAGCTGAGGTAAAATGCATGTAGATGTAATATTCTAGAAAGTTCTCTGACTTTTTGGCACTTGTTAAGCTAACAACTGAGGTAAAATGAACGTAGATGTAATGTTCTAGAAAGTTCTTTGACTTTTGGCACTAGCTATCGCTAACAGCTGAGGTAAAATGAACATAGATGTTATGTTCTACAAAGTTCTTGGCATTTGGCACTAGCTAATGCTAACAGCTCAGGTAAACAATGGCAAATTTGGGATTCACAGCACATCCACATGTTATGTAAGAGCAGCTGTTTGAAGTTAAAGCTTGCTTTAGTGCATTACCATGAACCTGCCTCTGTCCTTCAAATTCAAAAAGAAAAGGGATCTGATTCCCACTCTGATATTCTCAGATCCTCTCGGCTCAAGTGGACAGCCTTGCAAGCAGGAGAACAACTGATGAAAGAACACTGATCAATCAACAATGTCCACTTGAGCCCTTCTGTGGTTTGCTAGCTGGGCTGTGCCAGTCTCAGACAGAGAAGCAAAAATGGTCAGCAGAGGCAATTACCTCCATATGCCTGCACACTATGGTCCACTTCCTCTCTTGCACACTGCCGCCCCAAACATCTGGAGGGGCAGATAATTAGTGGGGTAGCAATTCAGAGTGAATTTGCTGTGTAATGCTCCATTCTGGGGAAACTTTTAGAGTCAGAACTGTTCACAGTGGTGGTGAATGGAACCAGACGTCCACCTCTGACAGCTACAGAAAGCAGTAATGGCTAAAGTTGAAATGGTTTATATATTATAATATTTATAATACCCTGGCTGAGACATAGCTTTAGAATAGTTTTAAAAGATGTCTTGGCCTCAAACATATTTTTAAATAAACATGAAACTCTCAGGGAACAGTATGAATTATTAAAGATGTTTGTATGATGATACAACTGAGTGTTATATTAGACAATCAGCAAGGTTTGAATAGACAACAAAAATAACAACACAGAAATCTAACATAAATGGCCGAAAATCACTAATCGGGTCTATTTTGGGCATGGCCGTATTATCCAATTG
The DNA here is from genome assembly GCA_024036415.1 of Prochilodus magdalenae. Lineage (NCBI taxonomy): Eukaryota > Metazoa > Chordata > Actinopteri > Characiformes > Prochilodontidae > Prochilodus > Prochilodus magdalenae. The sequence continues at coordinate 58,761 of JAMWET010006220.1, forward strand.
GCATGTGTGATTGACAGCACTCATTCCAACACTCCCAGCCATTGGAGCTAAACACAACCGAGTGAAGTACAGTGAATCCGGGTCCAAGCCACCAGTGAGCAAGCCAAGGGCGACAGTGGCAAGGAAAGCCTCCCTTTAGTAGTATATCACTAGCCTACAGTAAATGGAGGGGTGGTAGTAACCTCAGGCCCCTGCAGATGGCGCTGCACGAGGCTAATGAGGCTATAACTATCTGCGGGGTGTGAGTAACAGGACCCATAGATTGGGAAGAGGTGCTACAGTGCAGGGAATGTCTCGTTCCACGTGTGGAATGGGCTCCAAAGCAGATGTTAATGACTGACGTGCCAAAGACCATAGTGTGAAGGATGCAGCTGAATCTGCAGGTGTATGCCATTTAGCTGACCCTCTTATCCAGAGCGGCTTGCCAGGTTAATCGTATCACAGGTAGGTTAAAGTAGAGTTAGGAGTCTTGCCCAAGGACACGCATTGGTGCAATGCAGCTTAGTCACCCAGACAAGGAGTTCAACCCCAGTCTCCCACATGATGTCATCTATTGTGCCAAATTAACCAGCAGTGGTGCCAACCAGCAGTCCCAGTCCAGAGGAAACTCTCCTAGGAATGGTGCCAGGGAAGGGATCCACCAACGTGGCCTACATCCAGGATCTTGTCCAGTACATGCTAAATCCAATCACCGCTGTTATTGGATCATGGAGTTTATGTGGTGAGTGAACTTAGTAGTTTAAGAGTGTTGCCATTATCAACCTTACCTATGCAGACTCCGTATAGGTCTACCATGGACTGGTGATCTGTCCAGGGTGTCCTGCCTTCTCCCCAATGAGCGATGGGATTGGCTTCAGTACCCCTTGCAACCCGGCAAGATAAGAGACTTAGAAGATGAATGGATGAATGAATGAGTGAGCTCAGAAGACTGATAGTAAATAAACTGAATATATACTTCAGTTGATGAGTTTGAGATTGTTTGACCATCTAGAATGGAACATTTCACACCAAATCAGCCAAAAATATGATAAACGAGGGTAATTTTTGTTTTCCCCTGAGCCCAAGCTATTCAAAGCGTAATTCTGTTGTAGGTTTTGATGGAAATGATAGTTTTTGAGCTGCGTATGGAGATCCTAATCTGCTAATAATAGATGGTTATCTGTTTTTCCCTTGTGTGGCCGGCCATATTTTCGAAGAACAGTATCTATTGTTACACGGTGACAGCGGGAGCCCATTAAGGCAGTCTGATGTAGCTTTGTCCCGACAACAGCAGCTGAGTTATTCTTGGTCTGAATGTGGCAAATGATATATGAGAACAAGAATGACCTGGCACCTCCTCTCTGCATTGTTTACTTTGATATTTCAGAGGCAGGTGTGGACGGTAAACACGTATATAGCCCACACATGCGTAGCCAGTAGAAACGGCCTTGACTGGCCAACTGCTGCTCCTGTACCCAAATCTCTGAGCCTCTGAGCTTAATGAGGCAGTGCGGAGCCCCGGCTCCATTACGAAGCCAGCAAATGATTAACAGCCTCTATAAATGGAAATGGCCGGAGAATAGGATTGTGGGAATGGAGCGATGCTAGAGTCCAACCGTGAGATTAATCAGGTGTTCGGTGTGTGGCACTGGGAGACCAGTCTCCAACCGCGAGTGGAGTTTGATGGAATGCTCGTGGACTTTGGACTTTGGCAGAGTAATGTTATGTAGGCGGAGATTAAAGCAGGAGTGTGTTTTATGGGTTAAAGTAACAGTTCCAAAAACGTTCTAGATCCCACATTTATCCCATTTTGAGCCCTGTGAATGTTGGCCATTGTTGTTCTGGAATATGGCAAAAAGCCATTGATGGGATAACCTGGTCGTTGTGTTTTTCAAGTGGCCAGCTGGCCAAATTACAAACTTTGCGAGTTCGGATGTGCCTGCTACAGTTGGCAGTAGTCTGATGAAAGAGCGATTGAGAAATATGGATAGAACTTTTGAAATCTAATTTCTTCTTACTATAGAGTCTCTTTGGCCTCCACAAACTTTGACCTTTGGCCTTCTGGACAAAATCTTTGGGCACGTTGCCCCATCTCGATGATCCTGATGATGCCACAACCTTCCATAACCCGGAGTCTGAGAAGGCAGGGCTCTCTCTTTCTCTTTCTGAGCATGTAGCGTGTACCACCACTTCATCCGATCAGCCCCAACCATCATCTCCTCCATCACTCCCCCTACTGTGCATCTAGCATCTATTAGTTGACATTACAGAGTTAGTCGTGCGCATTCTGATCCTAGTGTATTGACCCGGGTAGATGTCTTTTGAGACGTAGCTTCACGTGTCTTGGAGAAGGCATGGGCTAGCCATTATCAGGGGGCTAACGTTCTCGCTTGAGTGAACGACTGATGGATTCGGAAAGCTATAAAAGCATATGTCCGTTTTACAGTCTCCCTGTAAACCTCAGGGTGCCTGTTATGTACTGTATCGATCCGAACAGAAGGAAATTGGTCGTTTTGCTGCCTAACTAGGTCATCCCAGGTAGCAGCACCACCTGGGGTCGTGGGCTTTGCCCAAGAGTACAACCAGGTATATGTAGTACAGTCTCGGGATTTTAACCCCACAGTCCGATATAGATTTGCCCAAAAGCCCAACCCGGTATATGCCATCAGTCTTGGAATTTGAATTGTCAATCTTCTGATTCTTGACCACCCCGTTCCAGGAAGGTTCAGTGCACTTCCTACATTTCCATAATGTCATAGGAATGCCCACCATTGGTGAACAGAGCGATCCAAGATGGCAGAATGAAGAGCTCATGTAGTGTAGCGAACTTTCAGCACTTCTTGATCCCCAAAGAAGACAACCGGGCATACACAGTCAGTCCTGGGATTTGAACCATCGTCCTTCTGGCTGTTGGCTCACGTCTCCTATCCTCTATCTGCTGGTAGAAGCTGGATCTTCACTGGATCTTCTCTGTACAGACCCATTGGGTCATCACTGGCAGCTCTGTCCTGTATGTCTTTGTCTGAATTGATCGCTGTATGCGTGAGGGGGGTTCAGGACTTTACCGCTGGTCTATATTTACCACCTTGAGGAGGCGTGTGCTTTGTTAATGGACTGCATTCTCCCTGAAGGACGCTGTGTGTCCAGGGGTCGCCCCATACACCCCCCCCCCCCACCCCCACCAACACACACAACCAGCACACGCTCACACACTCACACATACAGGGACAGGGAGGGAGAAGGTCTACAGGAGGAGAGATAGAGAGACACAGATAGATAGCGATACAGCGTAAGGTCACTGGGAAGGAGAGTGAGCGAGAGAGGGTCATAGAGACCTCGTAAGAGAGAGAGAGACATTGTGGATCTAATATTCCCGGGAATCAGTCCATCCTTCAAGACGAACGTGAGTAGCTCCTCACCTTGACTTTGTCTTTCCTGCTGCAGGAGAGGTGTTGGGCTGTTGTCTTCGAGGTCAGCAGGCCTGACGTCACTAACCTTCCAGAATGGCCAGTACAAACAGGGATCTGTTTCTCAGATAGCGGCTGGAGACGGATTCAGAAAAGTGCTTTAAGAGGGAGAAGCTTCTACTCGTTTCCTGGGACTCTTAGGAGAACACACATCCTTCAAAATAACTCCTTCCCCCTTTTACTGCCACACAGTTACCCTGATAACTGAATAGCCGTGTTACCTTGCTTTCACCAACACCACTCTTGTGAGCCCTTGGCTGGTTTCCCAGTCCACAGGTCCCAGTCACTGAGCGGACAGAGGAGCTCTTTCAGATCCAGCATGTGTTTTAGGTGGTGTATGTTAAGTTGGGAGAAGTGGACAGTGCTGTCACCTCTTGGGTTTGGTTCCTGGCTGGAGCGTCCAGGTTCCTCTCTGTGTAGAGGCTGCATGTTCTGCCCATGTCTGTGTGAGGTTCCTGAGAGAGGATGAGTTGTGGAGTGCAGGTTGCTGCTGGTAGTTCATACAGATAAAACCAGTTCCGGATATCTATCTATCTATCTATCTATCTGTCTATCTGTCTATCTGTCTATCTGTCTGTCTGTCTGTCGACCTGTCTGTCTGTCGACCTGTCTGTCTGTCGACCTGTCTGTCTGTCTATCTATCTATCTATCTATCTATCTATCTATCTATCTATCTATCTATCAACCTGTCTGTTTATCTATCAACCTGTCTGTCTGTCTGTTTATCTATCCATCTATCCATCGACCCGTCTGTCTGTCTGTCTGTCTGTCTGTCTGTCTCAAATATATAAACATCCTGACCTGACATAAATGCCCTGATATAGCCCCCTACCACTGCCACCCCCCACCCCCGCTCTCCCCTCAGCCTGTGTGTTAGGATGGGGCTGTGTTAGGATCTGCTGCCCTGGCCGAGCATGTGATTAAGAGTGAAGCTGAGGGTGTGGTTGTGGGTGAGGCTGGGGGTGAGACAGTAACATAAGTAGGAGCTGTGGGAGCTGTGGTAATTCCTCCCCCATGTACTGGATCTGCTGTTCTGGCCGAGCATATGATTTACGGGTGAAGCTGAGGGTGTAGCTGGGGGTGTAGCTGGGGGTGGAGCTGGGGGTGAGACAGTAACACCACTAGGAGCTGTGGTAATTCCTCCCGTGTGTACCAGATCTGCTGTCCTGGTCGAGCATGTGATTAAGAGTGAAGTTGAGGGTGTGGTTGTGGTTGAGGCTGGGGGACAGGCTGGGGGGGAGACAGTAACACAAATAAGAGCTGTGGGAGCTGCGGTAATTCTTCCCACAACTCCCATAGCTCCTGCTGTGGGATCTGCTGTTCTGGTTGAGCATATGATTGAGGGTGAAGCTCGGGATGAAGCTGGGGATGAAGCTGGGGATGAAGCTGAGGGTGTAGCTGGAGGTGAAGCTGGGGATGAAGCTGGGGGTGAAGCTGGGGGTGAAGCTGGGGATGAAGCTGGAGATGAAGCTGGAGATGAAGCTGGAGGTGAAGCTGGGGGGTGAAGCTGGGGATGAAGCTGGAGATGAAGCTGGGGGTGAAGCTGGAGATAAAGCTGGGGTTGAAGCTGGGGGGTGAAGCTGGGGGGTGAAGCTGGGGTTGAAGTTGGGGTGAAGCTGGGGGTGAAGCGGGGGGTGAAGCTGGGGGAGAGACAGTAACACAGGTGGAGGTATAGTAAATGCTCCCACATGTCCCAGATCTGGGGTGAAGCTGGGGGTGAAGCTGAACAGGGGGAGAGTCTTTCTCTCGCTCGCTCTCGCTCTCTCTCTTTCTCTCTCTTTCCTCTCTCAGTGGTGGTACTGTAATAGGTAATATGGCCCCCCTCTCCTTCTGTAATATATCTCTCTCTCTCTCTCTCTCTCTCTCTCTCTCTCTCTCTCTCTCTCTCTCTCTCTCTCTCTCTCTCTCTCTCTCTCTCTCTCTCTCTCTCTCTCTCTCTCTCTCTCTCTCTCTCTCTCTCTCTCTCTCTCTCTCAGTGGTGGGGAGGTCAGCTGTAGCACTGTAATAGGTAATATGGCCCCCCTCCCCTGCTGTAATATATTTCTCTCTCTCGCTCTCGCTCTCGCTCTCGCTCTCGCTCTCTCTCTCTCTCTCTCTCTCGCAGTGGTGGAGAGGTCAGCAGCAGTACTGTAATAGATAATGGGGCTGCGGTTCTCTGCGGTGCTGCAGGTGGTCTGTGGTCAGGGCTGTTATTAAATGTTCTGATATTTGTTCCTGTAATTGTGCGATTAGACTCTGTACCTGATATCAGCGGGTCATCTTCACTCTTCTGCAGACCGGAGCAGTGCTGGGCAGTGCCGTGTGATAACGGTGTCTGCCTTATTACAGCACACTGCTCCTGGTCAGTTCTGGTGTTCTACCATTGCATTTGTTCTACAACCCCAAACCTGAAAACACCGGAGCAGTATGGAACACGCCGGGCATCCGACAGTTACTTTGGCTTTCATTTGATTGCAGACAGTCTGAACCCAACATCCGTCCTGCTTTGTCATCGCAAAACCAGTTGGGACGGGGGCGAGTTAGGGCCACTGAACACTGAATAGTGCTGAGATATCAAACAGGTGATGTCAGCAGGTGACTGTACCTGGGCGGAGGATCTCCAGTTTGTCAATGAATGTATAAGAAAGTGATTGAAATGGCCTAAGGCCTAAGCTGAACACCCATGATCGCCAGTCCTTCAGATGGCACTACATCTAGAACCATCCTTCCACAAATGCTGATATCACCATATGGGTGAGGGATCACTTTGGCAAACCGTTATCAAGCACTACAGTACTGAGGTACGTTCACAAACTCCACTCAGACCTTTACTGCGCAAAACAGAAGCCCTACGTTAACCATATCCAGAAGCGCCACCGACTTCCCTGGGCTCCGAGGCATCCGGGATGGGCCATCACACAGCGTTTGGGGGGCTGGGTGCCATGTGCCCTGGACAAAAATGGCCATCCACAGTGTTATCTACAAACCGTCTAAAGGCCAGGGTCTGTCATGACATGGGGTCAGCGTGTCGGTGCTCTGGACAAAGTTTTCACTTCTGTGATGCAGCATTAAAGCAGAAGAGAACATTGAGATTCTAGAGCCACATAATGCTGCCTTCAAGAAGACGTCCAGGGTTGTCCTCCGATGCAAAACCACAGTGCGGCACCCACACGCAGCACTGCTGCAGAAGAACAGGGTGCTGGTGCTGGACTGGCCTGAAATGAAATGAAGGTGTCCAGATCAAAACATGAAACACGTTGGGTTCAGGCTGTGCAGTCACAACAAAGTCAGAGTCTCTATCTCTCTCTCTCTCTCTCTCTTTCTCTCCCTTGACAATCTCTCTCTCTCTCGCTCTTTTGACTCTCTCTCTCGCTCTCTCTCTCTCTCCCTTACTTTTCTCCCCTGATTGTCTTTTCTCTCTGTCTCTCTCTTGCTCTCTCTCTCATCTCCCTTTCTCTCTCCCTCTCTGTTGCTCTTTCTCTCTCTCTCTCCCTCTCTTTCTCTCTGACTCACTGTCTTTTGACTCACTCTCTCTCTCTCTGACTCCCTCATTCACTCTCTCCTGTCTCTTTTCTCTCTCTTTCTTTCTCTGTCTCGTTCATTCTCTCTCTGTCTGTTTTTCTGACAGCTGTGCTGTTCTGCTCTGCCGCAGGTGTTGGTCAGAGGTTCGCCATGGCAACCAAAATAGTAACGTACCGTTGCCAGGAGGAGCAGGAGGAGCAGCTGTCTCACAGCATGGCCATGTCCTCTCAGATCAAGAAGAAGAAGTTCAAATCCAGGTGCAGACACGCACGCCAGAGACACACGTTCACATGTGCAGCATGTCCCATGTGTTACACCAACGCTTCCAGTTACATAGTAACTACACCGTAACTACACCATTTACACCGCACTATGATGTGGTAGATACTGAATAATTCATAGTAGATACTGAATAATTCATAGTAGATGTTGAATAATTCATAGTAGATACTGAATAATTCATAGTAGATACTGAATAATTCATAGTGGATACTGAATAATTCATAGTAGATACTGAATAATTCATAGTGGATGCTGAATAATTCATAGTGGATGCTGAATAATTCATAGTGGATACTGAATTATGTATAGTAGTTCTGAAAAACATTTAACGGCAGGTACTAAATGATTCATAGTTACCTTAAGTGTTCTTGGTACATGTGTTCTTGGGAACTGGGCTGCACCTGGGTTGTAAAAGATGACGTAAAAACACAAGGACACATTTACACACAAGAACACACACTGAGAAACAGCTCGAGACATATACAGACCCTCTCCTGCGACAGCTTCTTTACCAGTGGGATATTCCTTTACTGAGCCTCTTGTACTGGTTTACCACTCAAAGTCTACTCCAGTTAAGGTGCAATGCAGCTCCAGCGCTGCTACGGTTCGGGTCATAGCTGGGTAGACAGGCTGTGATGGCGTGTGCTTTACAGGGAGGCCTATAAGAGAGCTGTTTAGACACCGTGTATGAAAACTCTATGATCGTTTGTGCTTTAAAGTTATTCGGTGGATGGAACTGGACGCCGGGCCTACAGGCCTCACGCTGAACATCACCGGCCTTGCTTTCAAACAAACCACGCATTGCGCTGCTGTTGTGCTACCGTACCGTCAGTCATCAGGCTTCCTCGCCGATAACGCCTCCGACAAGAAGTGGATGTTGGCAGGAATAGGAAACCAGACTGAGCGCCTGTTCTGGGCTCTACCAGTTGCTTGACAAAGCTCAGATTACAGTGAGCAGCGGCTGAACTTCCCGTTTCTGTGCCCTGTTTGCCCACTCTGACTTCTCTGTGTTGGTGAGATCAGCAGGTGGACTTCTCCTTTCTCGCTAAAGCATCCCACATGTTCCTCTGTCTGTAATAACACCACGGCCTGAGTCTCACCACGCCTTCACTAACAGCAGCAGGATGGATTACAGCAGGCTGAAACTGTCTTTGTGTGGAGTTCTCTCAGCGTAACTCGAGTCTGTTGTTGAAGGAAGGTGTTTCCTCTTTTATTGTGTCCCCTGGGCTGTTTACACACACGAAGGATAAAGCTTGTTGTTTTTATGTGTTTCAATGATTCTATTAATTATTCATTAGTAATTAATTAGTAAGCTTAAACAGAGATTCTACACATTGCTGTGTGTATTACTGTTCCTTTAGGGTTCATTTTAGGTTAGTTTTAGGGTTAGGATTAGTTTTAGGGTTGCTGTTGGGGTTAGTTTTAGGGTTAGGATTAGTTTTAGGGTTGCTGTTGGGGTTAGTTTTAGGGTTAGGATTAGTTTTAGGGTTGCTGTTGGGGTTAGTTTTAGGGTTGCTGTTGGGGTTAGTTTTAGGATTGCTGTTGGGGTTAGTTTTGGGAGTTAGTTTTAGGGTTGCTGTTGGGGTTAGTTTTAGGGTTGCTGTTGGGGTTAGTTTTAGGGTTGCTGTTGAGGTTAGTTTTGGGAGTTAGTTTTAGGGTTGCTGTTGGGGTTAGTTTTAGGGTTAGGATTAGTTTTAGGGTTGCTGTTGGGGTTAGTTTGGGAGTTAGTTTTAGGGTTGCTGTTGGGGTTAGTTTTAGGGGTTAGGATTAGTTTTAGGGTTGCTGTTGGGGTTAGTTTGGGAGTTAGTTTTAGGGTTGCTGTTGGGGTTAGTTTTAGGGTTGCTGTTGGGGTTAGTTTTAGGGTTAGGATTAGTTTTAGGGTTGCTGTTGGGGTTAGTTTTGGGGGTTAGTTTTAGGGTTGCTGTTGGGGTTAGTTTTGGGGGTTAGGATTAGTTTTAGGGTTGCTGTTGGGGTTAGTTTTGGGGTTTAGGATTAGTTTTAGGGTTGCTGTTGGGGTTAGTTTTAGGGTTAGGATTAGTTTTAGGGTTGCTGTTGGGGTTAGTTTTGGGGGTTAATTTTAGGGTTGCTGTTGGGGTTAGTTTTGGGGGTTAATTTTAGGCTTTAGTTTTAAGTTAGGTTTATGGTTAGGGTTACTTTTAGGCTTAAGGTTAGTTTTAGTATCAAGGTTACAGCCTCCAGAAAATGGAATGACTGACTGTAACACCACAAACATAACATCTATGGTTAACACCGCTGACTGTAACACCAATTACTGTACTGCTATGGTTAAGACCGCTGACTGTAACACCGCCGGCTATAACACCACAGGGCATAACACTACTGATCGTATCACCAGTGACTTGAACACCATGGACTATAACACTACTGATTACAACACCACTGACTGTAACACAACTGACAGTAACACTACTGACTCGAGCACCACTGACTGTAACCACTGATTATAATTTCATGGCCTATAATGCCACTATACATTATAATTCATAGGAGATTCTAATAAATGATAGTAGATGCTGATTAACTGATAGTAGATGAATATAGTAGTGAATAATTCATAGTGAGCTGTGCTTGCTCAGTGCTGGGTGTGAGTGTAATCAGAGATGTGCAGTGTTTAAAGGTGCGGTCTGAAGAATGACCTTTATACCGCTCACATGTAACCACATGTGCTTCATCAGAAGATCACAGTACTCACTGAGGCCGGAGATCAGATGGCTCTCTGTTCCGTATGTAGTGCACTAAACAGGCGGTGAAATAACGACTTCTGTCCTGAATTTAGCGCACTACATGTCCGGGACTGGGACACTACTGATGTGGGATTCGGGAATTGTTTTTTGCTCATTCTTTTCAGTGAATCCTTTGAATTATTCGGCCCAGCTCTGCCAGTTTTAGACTGAAGAGCTCAAACGATAATCTTTCATTACTGACTATTTCAAACACTGTGTCCACTCACTGTCCACTCTATTAGACACTCCTACCTTGCTGGTCCACCTTGTAGATGGACAGTCAGAGACGATAGCTCATCTGCTGCTGCACAGTGCAGTGTTGGTCATCCTCTAGTCCTTCATCAGTGGTCACAGGACGCTGCCCACAGGACACTGCCCACAGGACACTGCCCACAGGACACTGCTCACGAGACGCTGGTGTCTGGATGGTTTTGGTTGGTGGACAGTTCTCAGTCCAGCTGTGGGACCTTTAGGGTGTCCAGCAGCACTGCTGTGTCTGATCCACTCACACCAGTACCACACACACTAACACAGCACCTCCACGTCAGTGTCACTGCAGTGCTGAGAGTGATCCACCACCCACATAGTACCTGCTCTGTGGTGGTCCTGTGGGGGTCCTGACCATTGAAGAACAGGGTAATACAGTATATAGAGAAACAGATGGACCACGGTCTGGACCTGTACACCTACAGAGTGTCCTATATGGTCAGTGGAGCTAATGACATGGACAATGGCTGGTCAGTGTAGACTGTATAAGCCACCTTTATGAGGGCCTTGATGCAGGCTGACCCAATTTGGCCAAAATCAGTTTGGGCTTCTTGGGTGACTATTGACTAGTGTATGGTAGTATTGTGGCTTCAGTGCCTCACTAAGGACATTTGTGAATGTATATTTGACTACACTAGGGGACATTTACTGAACTATTCCTTTATTTTTGATGTTATTTTTTTGTGTGGTGTCCTTTGTTTACTTGCCTAGTTTCTACAACACAGTCCAGCCTGGTCACATGACATTTTAACCTGAATATCAACATTATGTATTGACTAATTCCCCGGCGTTCAAAAAGCCTGTCCCGCCTTGCAACAGGAGTGATGCACCAATGCATTGCAAGATTAAGTCAGCTGGTGAGGACATGTGTCCATCAGCCTTGAGTCAGAGTTCACTGCAGGCTTGATGGTGACCGTGTCATCCCGCTCTTTCTACCAGAGAACCAAATAGAAGGCTATAATATGGTTTATGGATCTTGTTATATATCAGACCGCAGGACTGCATGAAACAGACCGTAACAGCAGGAGCCCACAGCCCGACATTCAAGCTCCCAGATTCTCCTCCCTTAGGGCAAACTGGGCTGGTTTCCTTTGCTTCTCGTGGCTTGTTATGGGGGACCTGTTCAGCTTCCTGATTTGCTAACGGAAGCAGGGAGAAAGGAGAACTGGGCCTTTAAGCATGTGAGAAAATTTAAATAGAGACAATGAGTCCATGCAGCACTGATCCCTTTCAAATCCTCCCTGGCATCTGCTGGGTGTTAGAAGGGCCTTTGTGGGCTCAAGTGTGAGTGAGACTCCGCATTGTCAGAGAGCTGCGGTGCCAAGCCACTAAATCACCTCACGCTCTGCTGATACCACATTTCACTGTTATTACTGAGTAACAAGTGCTGCTTTGTTTGACATTATTGCCGGAGAATGACACTATCATGGGACCAGCACTTTTACTATTCTGTAAAATACAACAGGATATAGGGTTAGGGTTAGGTACAGTAAAATACAGTACAGTACACCACAATACAACTTAGTACAGTACAGTATAGTACAGTAAAATACAGTACAGTATGGTACAGCAAAAAAGTACACTACAGTACAACTCAGTACAGTACAGTAAAATACAGTACACTACAGTACACCACAATTTAGTATACTACAGTAAAATACAGTAAAGAAACCAGTACACTACAGTACAACTCAGTACAGTACAGTACAATACAGTACAGTACACCACAGTGCAGTCTACTACAGTAAAGTAGAGTATGGTACAGCAAACAAAACAATACACTATGGTACAACACAGTTCAGTCTAGTACAGTAAAATACAGTAAAGTACACTACAATATAACACAGTGCAATCTAGTACAGTAAAGTACAGTATGACACAGTGCAGTATAGTACAGTAACATACAGTACAGCACACTACAGTATGACACAGTGCAGTATAGTACAGCACACTACAGTATAACCCAGTGCAGTATAGTACAGTAACATACAGTACAGCACACTGCAGTACAACACAATACAGTACAACACAGGGCAGTATAGTACAGTAACATACAGTACAGCACACTACAGTATAACACAGTGCAGTATAGTACAGTAACATACAGTACAGCACACTACAGTATGACACAGTGCAGTATAGTACAGTAACATACAGTACAGCTCACTACAGTATGACACAGTGCAGTATAGTACAGTAACATACAGTACAGCACACTGCAGTACAACACACTACAGTACAACACACTACAGTACAACACAGGGCAGTATAGTACGGTCAAATAGAGTACAACCCACTACAGTATAGTACAGTAAAATACAGTACCGTAGTGTAATACTGAATGGTACACTACAGTACAGTACACTACACTTTAATACAGCAAAATACACAACAGCACAATTCAGCACAGTACACCACAGTACAACACTACAGTATAGTACAGTACACCACAGTACAACACTGCAGTACAGTACAGTACACCACAGTACAACACTACAGTATAGTACAGTAAAATACAGTATACCACACTGTAATACAGTACTTCACACTGCAGTATAGTACAGTACACCACAGTACAACACTACAGTATAGTACAGTAAAATACAGTATACCACACTGTAATACAGTACTTCACACTGCAGTATAGTACAGTACACCACAGTACAACACTACAGTATAGTACAGTAAAATACAGTATACCACACTGTAATACAGTACTTCACACTGCAGTATAGTACAGTACACCACAGTACAACACTACAGTATAGTACAGTAAAATACAGTATACCACACTGTAATACAGTACTTCACACTGCAGTATAGTACAGTACACCACAGTACAACACTACAGTATAGTACAGTAAAATACAGTATACCACACTGTAATACAGTACTTCACACTGCAGTATAGTACAGTAAAATATATAACAGCACAATTCCCTACAGTATAATACACTACAGTTAAATACACTACTGTCTCATACTCTCTCTTTTTCTCCTACACACTCTCACCCACTCTCTCTGTTTCTCTCTCTGCACTAATCAGACAGTAGCTTTGTGCTGCTGCTGTGTCAGAAGCTTTAGCAGCAGCGGTATGAAGATGAATTACTTGATCAATTACAGGAGCAGGGACAGTCTGCACGGCCTCAGCTATTTCAGACCCAGTAACTGGTTTACACACCTTCCTGTTTCATTAAGAAAGCCATCACTCTTAAACACACCAGCCACCTTCAAAAAACACCAGACCCTGAAGCTGGAGGCCAGTCAAACCCTGAACAGTCAGAGCTCAGGGTAAAGATACAGCGCCCTCTACTGGGCAGCGGCAGCACAGTGAAGGCCTGCATGAAGGAGCAGCATTAAGGCTGATTTAATGTGTCCGAGAATTAGTCAGTGTGTAATGGCCAAAAGTTTGCAGACACTTGTGTCTTCAGCATAACTTATGATAAGTGATAGAATAATCTATATAAACAGTCATAGTAAAAAAAAATAATAAACAGAACAAAATAAATGTGTTATTAATAAAAAATGTCTTCATTGCTTTAATGTTTTTTTCCCACTTATCAGGGAAGGCTTTACACTAGATGTTGGAACATGGCTGTGATGATTTGATTGGGCAACCAGGCCATTTGTTTACTCATCACTCTTTATCTGTTTCGCAGTGATGAAGAGGCCTCCCTCAGCGAATTCTATCCCATCATCTCTGGGGACGTCATGTCCGTCAAAGAGATCCTGACGAAGCCCAGCTTCCCACGCCACAGGACCTGGTACACACCCATACACCTCATATCCTCCTAGCACTACCATCTGCTGACTTCTCACGTTCTCTGCTTGGAGACGTAGAGTTTATGATGTTCTTTATGGTGGTGGTGATGGGAACCAGGGGTCTTAATGTCTACAACACAGATATAGACACGTCATTTACTATCAGAACCATCAGTGAACCTACACATGTCTGCTATGGGTTTATAATGCTAACAGCTGAGGTAAAATTAACATAGATGTAATATTCTAGAAAGTTCTTGGAAGTTAGCACTAGCTGATGCTAACAGCTGAGGTAAAATTAACAGAGATGTAATTTTCTAGGAAGTTATGTAGTCTTCCTAATATTCTAGGACGCACTAGCTATTAGCCGAGGTAACATATTAATGGAGATATAATGTGATAGACAGGTCTTGGTATTTAGCACTAGCTAATGCTAAAAGTTAAGGTAATATTAACAGAAATCTAATGTCCTAGATAGTTCTTGGTATTTAGCATTAGCCAAAGATAGCAGCTGAGGTAATATTAAAAGAGATGTAATATTCTAGATAGTTCTTGCTGTTTAGCACTAGCTAACGCTAACACCTGAGGTAATGATAATGAAGATGAGTTGTATTGTTCTAATTGGTGCTTTGCATTTAGCACTAGCCAATGCTAACATCTAATGAAGGCTACATTTATTAATGGAAATGTAATGTCCTAGCTAATGCTAACAGCTGAGGTAATTTTAACAGAGATGTAATATTCTAGAAAGTTCTTGGATCTTAGCACTAGCTGATGCTAACAGCTGAGGTAAAATTAACAGAGATGTAATCTTCTAGGAAGTTTTATAGTCTTCCTAATATTCTAGGACGCAATAGCTATTAGCCGATGTAACATATTAATGGAGATATAATGTGATAGACAGGTCTTGGTATTTGCACTAGCTAACGCTAAAAGTTGAGGTAATATTAACGGAAATCTAATGTCTTAGATAGTTCTTGGTATTTAGCATTAGCCAAAGCTAACAGCTGAGGTAATATTAAAAGAGGTGTAATATTCTAGATAGTTCTTGCTGTTTAGCACTAGCTAACGCTAACACCTGGGGTAGAGATAATGAAGATGAGTTGTATTGTTCTAGATGGTTCTTTGCATTTAGCACTAGCCAATGCTAACATCTAATGGAGGCTACATTTATTAATGGAGATGTAATGTCCTAGATAGTTCTTGGTATTTAGCACTAGCTAATGCTAACAGCTGAGGTAATTTTAACGAAGATGTAATATTTTAGAAAGTTCTTGGAAGTTAGCACTAGCTGATGCTAACAGCTGAGGTAAAATTAACAGAGATGTAATTTTCTAGGAAGTTATATAGTCTTCCTAATATTCTAGAATGCTATTATGTGTTTATCGCTAGATAACGCTAACACTTGAAGTAATATTAATGGAAATGTAATGATCTAGATCTTGGCAGGTAACACTAACAGGTAAGGTAATATATTAACTGATATATAATGTTCTAAATAGTTCTCAGCATTATTGATGCTGCGGGTTCCACAGTAACGTTAACACCGTAAGTCTGTCAGCTGAAAGTTGACCTAAGCAATCACAGACGTTCAGTAAGACCCCAGAGAGACTGTAACTTGTGGAGTAGAGGAAGAATATGTCCCTGTTAGGACGTCCAGCCAAAAGTGGCATGCTGGCTTCAACAACTGAGCTGCAGTCACTTCCAGGTTGTGGGCCACTTGTACAGCACTTATCCTGAATTCAACCTGAGCGTGTCGAGATATGAATCTCTCAGTAGAGCTACATCTCCGCCTGTTTGTACAGGGAGTGTTCTCACTGCTGCTGGACGTGCAGATGTGTGAAATGGGCGGGACACTGTGGAGCTGGGCAAGGTGCCCTCAGATAAAACATAAATCATGTTAGCTGCCGTCGTGTCCTCCGGGCATCCCTGGCACAGAGGCCCAGACAGTTCTCCTTTGAAGTAATTCTAATACGGGACAGCTAAGATGGGGGACGGAACAGCAGACCGTAAGGACACGGGGCAAAGAGGCAAGCCGCAGTGTATAGGATGCCTGTCAATTAGTTTTGTTAGTAGTAGGGTCATATGCAATGTGTTAATAATAAGTTTTCAGGACACATTATTAATTACGCTAATTTTTTAAAAATTCTTTAATTTCTAGATATATCATATGATAGCCAAAACAGTCTGTGATTATTTGTCAGCATCTAGTAAAACAAGTATGCATCAGATGTTTGGGTTTAATTTAAAACTCCCCAAAAAGCATAGCTTAGCGTAGCTATTTAGCTTAGCGCTAACTAACGACTAGAATGCCATTGAGACGCTAGCAGAAATTAGTGACTGCCTAGCTGCAATTAAACCATACTGATGATATTAAATGCCATTGACTGCAATTAGTCAATAATTCATTGAATGAATAATTCACAATTAGCTACACAGACTGATGTGATTATTTGCGATGGGCTACCACACACATGTGTCATTAAACACAACTAAGTGCTGCACACAATGACTGCACAAAGTGATGCGATTAATCGGGTTTAGCTAGGCAGGCTAGTGTGATTAATTGTGATTAGCTACACGGGCTAATGCGAATAGTCACGATTAGCGGGTTGATCATGCTGGATCACATCGCTTTGTGTGGTCAACAAACTGATGTGATTGATCATGATTAGCTACACTGGCTAATGCAGGATAATGCAATAGACTACACAAACTAATGCGATTAATCACGATTAACTGCAAAAAACAAATGCGATTCATCAGAATTAGCTACACAGGCTGCTGTGATTAGTAATGATTCATTGTACTGGCTAAACCAATTATTCACAGTTGCCTACACAAGCTAATGGGATTAGTTAAGATGAACTACACTGCTAATAGAATTATAATGGTTGACTGTTTTTAGGCAAATCCATCGTTCAGACCCCTGACAGAACATCAGAACAACACCTCCCCCTATCATGGTCATTCACACTTAACGTCTTTATCCGGAGCTCAGACCCGCAGTTTAAGCCTCGTGGTTTGACTGGGCTGGTAATCCTCTTTAGGAAGGAAAACATTACCAAGGTCGTCCTGTTGCAGACGCTGCTTACCGCGACGGGAGCGAGGGGTCTTCTGGGGGAGCAGATGAAAGGCAGGAGCAGATACACAGTAGGATAATGAGGATAATGTACGGATGACCTTACCTCCTTATCTTCCTGAGTAATACTCCTGCAAGTCTGTCTCAGATGCGGGCTAAAGAATTTCAGGATGATGTTTTTGGAATCCGAGTGTGTTCTTTATACACCCACTGGCCACTTCATTGGGTAAACCTGCTTGTTTCTAGACTCACTTCTGCTCTGTGGTGGTCCTGTGGGGGTCCTGGCCATTGAAGAACAGGGCTCCATTGGAATAAAACATCTTTAGGGTCAAACAGTGGCAAATAAGTCAAACACAATTAATTGTGATTAACCACTGATGTAATTAATCACGATTAATCGTTGATAGACTAATGAGATTGTTCGTAGTGCATAACCTGCGTCGATTAATCATGTTTCACCTCATAACTAGTGTGATTAATCACAGTTAACTACACATTGATCTGACGGTTTGCAATGATTTGCACAAACTAATGTGATCAGTTTCATATTTGGCTACCCGAAACTATCACGATTAATCGCAATTAGTTGCATATGTTGTCTGTCTGCGATTAAACCATACTTACGCTATCAACTGTCACTGAATGCACAAACTAATGTAATTATTCACGCTGAACTACACAGACAGATGTGATTATTCACGAAAGGCTGCACAAGCCAAAGTCATTCAACACGATAAATACATATACTGATGTGATTGGTTGCAATTAGTTGCTAAAATAACATTAACTGTGATTGACTGAACAAACTAATGGGAGTAATCATGATTAGCTACACAGACTTACAGGGTTCATCATGATCGACTGCACCAGACTAAAATGATTAATCATGATTCACTTTTTTACGGTCCAAATGATTAATCGTGATTCGCTGTGCGGTATAAACGATTAATCGCAATTCGCGTTGCGGTATAAACGGTTAATCATGATTCGCTGTGCAGTATAAACGATTAATTACGATTCGCATTGCGACATAAACGATTGATCGTGATTCGCTGTGCAGTATGAACGATTAATCGCGATTCGCGTCGCGGTATAAATGGTTAATCGTGATTCGCTGTGCAGTATAAACAATTAATCGCGATTCGCAGCGCCCCATAAACGTTTAATTGCTATTCTCTGCGCAGTATGAGCGATTAATCGCGATTCGCGTTGCAGTCTAAACGATTAATCGCGATTCGCAGCGCGGTATAAACGATTAATCACAATTAGTTTGTGTGTGTGTGTGTGTGTGTGTGTGTGTATTGGCTAGAGTTAGAGAAGAGTGAGAACATGCAGAGCGACAGTGAGAGTGCAAATCTCTGCTGTGTATTGGCGGTAGTGTGGAGGTGTATAGGGGGTGTGGGGGTTGCAGTGTGTGGGTGTTATAGGCTCAAATTCAAAGTGAATATTCACTCAGATCCGCTTCAGCCTATCAGAGTCAGCCTGATCAAACACTGATCTCCTAGCCAAAACCCGAGAGCTCCACACACACTCATACACCCCACACTCTCTTACTCACTCACTCCTCCACCACTAGAACCTCTCCTAAAGGGGATCTTTATTTCAGTCCTGCTCAAATCATAATACATCATCTTCATAAACCATCTTCTCGTCAGCTCACTGGGAAGCGGTTCGATGAACTGTCAGGACGGGCCTGTCTGAGGTGCTCCTGCCGCAGGGGCTTAGTGTGGCAGCGGTTGGAGGAGTCGTATGTTTGCACGCATGTTGCATCACAACAAACTGGCTCCAGTTCCGACGTTCAAACTGACTTTGTGACACTAACCTTCTCTGGAGCTCTGGCGCCGGTTATAAGCGGCAATCAGCCGATGCAGTCGAAGGGAAGGGGTGCGGATTTACCGCGCACTGCAAAAACAAAGATGGGCTGAGGATCCTCTGGAGATGGATAACTAGCATTATCCAACAAAGTGGAGATCAAGCACTCTGAACCGGGTGTTCTCGAGTGTTCTGAAGCCTACTCCACCAGGAGTGCCGTCAGCTTCTCCTTTCTTTCTCTCTCTCTCTCTTTCTCTCTCTTCTCTCTCTCTCTCTCTCTCTCCTTGCTCCTTCCCTCCCTTGCTCTTTTCTAAGTAAGACAGGTCCTATCTGGATTCAGTAGTGTGCATGCAGCTCCACGCGCTCGCTGACCTCCTCACAGGCACTTAAAATGACAAGCGGCGAAATGTCACCAGAGCACTCCTCCACTCCGAACAGATTCCGGCAGACGGAAAAGTTCAAGCGGCTCAAATCAACCCCAAGACGCTGTTTGTTTTAGAGCAGGCCAGACAGAAAGCCGAAGCAGGATGTAATCTCGGGAATCTGTCTTCCCTCTGCATGCCTCTCCAGACGCTTGGCATCATTCGCATCATATTTCTAAAGTGTCACTGCGGTTGATGATGAGATGTGTCATAATCAGGCCTGCATACGGAATTCCGTAATCAAGCCTATATACGGAATTCCATAATTAAGCTGTACATTATATCCCATAATAAGGCATGTATATGGAATGTCATGGCATACTCTGTTTATGATATCCCATAATAAGACCTGAATGTGGAATGCCATGGCATACTCTGTTTGTGATATCCCATAATAAGACCTGAATATGGAATGTCATGGCATACTCTGTTTATGATATCCCATAATAAGACCTGAATATGGAATGTCATGGCATACTCCTGTTTATGATATCCCATAATAAGACCTGAATGTGGAATGCCATGGCATACTCCTGTTTATGATATCCCATAATAAGACCTGAATATGGAATGCCATGGCATACTCTGTTTATGATATCCCATAATAAGACCTGAATATGGAATGCCATGGCATACTCTGTTTATGATATCCCATAATAAGACCTGAATATGGAATGTCATGGCATACTCCTGTTTATGATATTCCATAATAAGACCTGAATATGGAATGTCATGGCATACTCTGTTTATGATATCCCATAATAAGACCTGAATGTGGAATGTCATGGCATACTCCTGTTTATGATATCCCATAATAAGACCTGAATATGGAATGTCATGGCATACTCCTGTTTATGATATCCCATAATAAGACCTGAATATGGAATGCCATGGCATACTCTGTTTATGATATCCCATAATAAGACCTGAATGTGGAATGTCATGGCATACTCTGTTTATGACATCCCATAATAAGACCTGAATGTGGAATGTCATGGCATACTCTGTTTATGATATCCCATAATAAGACCTGAATATGGAATGTCATGGCATACTCTGTTTATGATATCCCATAATAAGACCTGAATATGGAATGTCATGGCATACTCTGTTTATGATATCCCATAATAAGACCTGAATATGGAATGTCATGGCATACTCTGTTTATGATATCCCATAATAAGACCTGAATATGGAATGTCATGGCATACTCTGTTTATGATATCCCATAATAAGACCTGAATATGGAATGTCATAATATAACCGGTATGTAAAGTTCCATAATAAGGGCTGAGTATGGAATTTCACAGGATCCCATAATCAGGTCTGTATATTGAATACCATAGGCCATTCCATAATGAAGCCTGTATACTGAATCCAATAGGCCTGGATATGATTTTTCATAATATAGATGGAATGTGATTGTATAGCCTATGTGGGAAGTCCTATAATAAGGTTGTGTATGGAATGTTATAATAGGGTTGTACACGACGTGTTATAGAAAGGCTTATATGATGATATAAGGATTAATATGAAATGTCATAATGAGGCATGTACACGGAATTTCATGATGTGCTTCACTTATGATATTCTGTAATAACCTCCGGAGACCTCGGCGTCCTCATATGAGGACATTACATTTCCGCTTCTCTGCACCGTGATACTTTTTAAAACGTTGACCCTTTGGCCTCATATGAGAATGTCCTGATATAGCCAGTATATGGAATACCATAATAGGGAATGTGTACAGAATACCAAAATGAGGCCTGAATGTGGAATATTATAATGAAGTATATGGAATGTCGTAACATGGCCTGTATATGGAATGTCGTAGCATGGCCTGTATATGGAATGTCATTATAAGACCTGGATATGGAATGAACATGGACAAAAGCTCACTGCATAGCCAAAAGCAGTATCTGCTGCCGTCCCGAGGCCTGAATATTTCATCACCTTTGCCCCATTAATCAAGCATATTTGGGAAAGCGAATCTGTCTTGGCTGATGGAGTACAGTTGGGATATGGGGGAAAACTGGGTAAATGTGATTCCTCAGGAAGCTACTGCTAAATGCTGGACTGGCCTCACCGTATATCTGTATGCATACAATTCAGCCACATGTACATCTCTGTGTGCTCCTCAGGGAGGTCCTGAGGGAAACCATGGCTGATGATGAGCTCCGCCAGAGGGACCAGTGGACTCTGTTTGGTAATGAGGCTGAAAAGGTGGAGATTGAAGTCTTCAGGAACCAGCACGTGGTCCGTAAACGAGTGGACCGCATGGCACTGCGCCGAGAGGTAAAGCTCAGATGGAAAGATGGAGGTCTCTCTGGACACGGCTAATATCTTCAAGCCCAGAGTATTACAGCACTAGATTAATTACTCCCACAACACCTTATCATCTCAGACATATTATACCCAGAGTTTATAGCACTGAATAATTCATAGTGGATACTGAATAATTCATAGTAGACACTGAATAATTCATAGTGGATACTAAAAATTTATAGTGGATGCTGAATAATTCATAGATACTGAATAATTCATAGTGGATACTGAAGAATTCATAGTGGATACTGAATATTCATAGTAGATACTGAATAATTCATAGTAGATACTGAATAATTCATAGTGGATGCTGAATAATTCATAGTAGATACTGAATAATTCATAGTGGATACTGAATAATTCATAGTGGATGCTGAATAGTAGATAGTAGATGCTGAATAATTCATAGTGGATGCTGAATAATTCATAGTAGATGCTGAATAATTCATAGTGGATGCTGAATAATTCATAGTGGATGCTGAAAAATTCATAGTGGATACTGAAAAATTCATAGTGATACTGAATAATTCATAGTGGATACTGAATAATTCATAGTAGAGACTGAATAATTCATAGTGGATCCTGAATAGTAGATAGTAGATGCTGAATAATTCATAGTAGATGCTGAATAATTCATAGTAGATACTGAATAATTCATAGTAGATACTGAAAAAGTCATAGTGGATACTGAATAATTCATAGTGGATGCTGAATAATTCATAGTGGATGCTGAATAATTCATAGTGGATACTGAATAATTCATAGTGGATGCTAAATAATTCATAGTGGATGCTGAATAATTCATAGTGGATACTAAATAACAGATGCTGAATAATTCATAGTGGATGCTGAATAATTCATAGTGGATACTGAATAATTCATAGTGGATGCTGAATAATTCATAGTGGATGCTGAATAATTCATAGTGGATACTGAATAATTCATAGTGGATGCTGAATAATTCATAGTGGATGCTGAATAATTCATAGTGGATGCTGAATAATTCATAGTAGATACTAAATAATTCATAGTGGGTACTGAATAATTCATAGTGGATACTGAATATTCATAGTGGATGCTGAATAATTCATAGTGGATACTGAATAATCCATAGTGGATACTGAATAATTCATAGTGGATACTGAATAGTCATAGTGGATGCTGAATAATTTATAGTGGATGCTGAATAATTCATAGTGGATACTGAATATTCATAGTGAATGCTGAATAATTCATAGTAGATACTAAATAATTTAGAGTAGATACTGAATAATTCTTAGTAGATACTGAATAATTTAGAGTAGATACTGAATATTCATAGTGGATACTGAATAATTCATAGTGGATACTGAATAATTCATAGTGGATACTGAATACTTCATAGTAGATACTAAATAATTCTTAGTAGATACTGAATAATTTAGAGTAGATACTGAATATTCATAGTGGATGCTGAATAATTTTAACATAATATAATATAATATAATGTAATATAATAATTTTAATTTGTGTTATTATTGACGTGATAATAATGGTTTATTATGACAATTATTAAACAATTATAGTGTTTTTTTAATAAATAATTCACAGTGGTTACCTAAGTGTTTGCAGTGGATACTGACCAAGATGAATAGTTACTGGTTATTTTTTGTTGGTTATTTAATCATGCTTGTGGTTCCTGGATAATTAGAGTGAGCTACTGAATAATTCATTGTAGCCACTAAATAATTGATATCGGTTATGAAATACTAAGGCAGGGTTTTAGCTGTGCTTTTGTTGGAGCTGCTTCTCTCCGTTTCCACCCTTTCCCCTGTCTGTGTCTGGGTTCTGGGTTCTGGCTGGTTTGTGATGAATTTTCCATTTCTGGCCTCAGGCACAGAAGAAAGCCTCAGTGCACCTGAAGTTTCTGGAAGACTTGAGCATGAAGGCTCCAGATTTTCCCGTCCCTCTGCGTCCACACACTGTGTGGGAGGGCATGGCGGTCAAAATCTCCTGCACTGTTCAGGGCTGTCCCACTCCACATGTCACCTGGTAAGATCTGTCTGCATGTTTGAAATGGAATTCTTTACCAAACGGAAGCGTTCCTGAACTGGAGGACGGGTCAGCCGAAGGAATAGCGTTGGGGCTTTGTACCCTCAACGTCAGAATGTTGGTACATTGTACAAGTACTGATTCTACAGGTCCAGACTGTAGTCCATCTGTTTCTCTGTATACTAGCCTGTTCTTCAATGGTCAGGACCCCCACAGGACCACCACAGAGCAGGTATGATGTGGGTGGTGGATCATTCTCAGCACTGCAGTGACGCTGACGTGGTGGTGTTGTGAGTGGATCAGACACAGCAGTGCTGCTGGACACCTCAGTGTCACTTCTTGACTAAGAATCGTCCACCAACCAAACTATCCCGCCAGCAGCGTCCTGTGGGGCAGCGTCCTGTGGGGCAGCGTCCTGTGGGGCAGCGTCCTGTGGGGCAGCGTCCTGTGGGGCAGCGTCCTGCGACCACTGATACAGGACTAGAGGATGACCAACACTGCACTGTGCAGCAGCAGATGAGCTATCGTCTCTGACTGTCCATCTACAAGGTGGAGCAGCAAGGTAGGAGTGTCTAATAGAGTGGACAGTGAGTGGACACAGTGTCTAAACACTCCAGCAGCACTGCTGTGTCTGATCCACTCACACCAGCACCACACACACTAACACACCACCACCACGTCAGTGTCACTGCAGTGCTGAGAATGATCCACCACCCACATCATACCTGCTCTGTGGTGGTCCTGTGGGGGTCCTGACGAAGAACAGGGTAATACAGTACACAGAGAAACAGATGGACTCCAGTGTGGACCTGTAGAACTACAGAGTGTCCTGTATGGCCAGTGGAGCTGATAGAGTGGTCTCGGTGGTCTCTGGATTTGAATATATTGCGCTTCTCTTTCCTGGCAGGTTTAAGGACGATGTTCCTCTGAGAGAGTCCTCACAGGCCTGGAACTACAAACTGCTGCAGAAATTCGGACTCAACACCCTGGAGATCAGGAGGTGATTACGAGCTGGAAATAAAGTTAATTGCATCTCAAACTTTTAAACGAGGTCGATAAAGACCGTGCCCTTCAGGCGCCGGCGGCTTGGAGGTGGTCTTCACTATACTCATTTAGAAGTTTTAGATGTAGCAGATTAAACACCTCTTCTAATGCAGTAAAGAACACATAGCACCTAGGTGTCATTTCCATGCTACCGCAAAGCGGGCGTGACCTAGAACAGTGAATATGCAAACCAAAAACACTATACTGCCGAAAGAATTCACTCCCCCATCCGGGAGTTCAGGTGTTCCAATCACTTCCATGGCCACAGGTGTATAAAACCGAGCACCTAGACATCCAGACCGCTCCTACAGATGTTAGTGAGAGAATGGGTCGCTCTCAGGAGCTCAGTGAACTCCAGTGTGGTACCGTGATAGGATCCACCTGTGCTAAAAGTCCAGTCCTGGAATTTCCTCCTTCCTAAATATTCCACAGTCCACTGTCAGTGGGATAAGAACACAGTGGGAGTGATTGGGAACGACAGCAGCTCAGCCATGAAGTGTTAGACCACGTACAATGACAGAGAGGGGTCATAGGTCACAGAGGTCACCAACTTTCTACAGAGTCCGTCACTACAGACCTCCAAACTTCATGTGTCCTTCAGATCAGCTCAGAAACAGTGTGTAGAGCTTCATGGGTTTCCAGCTGTTCTCAGTTCTCTGGAGTCCAGATGGAGAAGTATGGGTTTGGCGGTTGCCAGGAGAACGGTACCTGTCTGACTGCACTGTGCCGAGTGTAAAGTTTGGTGGAGGGGGGATTATGGTGTGGGGTCGGTGTTCAGGAGTTAGGCTCCGCCCCTTAGTTCCAGTGAGAGGAACTCTTAATGCTTCAGCAGACCAAGAGACTGTGGACCATCTCATGCTCCCAGCTTTTGGGGACAGCCCCTTCCTGTTCCAATATGACTATGGATTAAGAATGGGATGTCATTTAACTTCATATGTGTGGGGAAGGCGAATACTTTGGCCAGTATCGTGCTTTGCCATGGTTGTGATGTCATAACCATGCACGCCTTTACACAGATCAGACTGAAAATGTGGTGTTCCTAATTTTAATCCTAGAAATAACATTGAAAAATACATACTCAATACTCACACATCACTATTAAAACTCCCACATACGCACACTAGGGGGCAGTAAGCACACTTACCCAGAGCAGCGGGCAGGCCTATCCATGGAACCCAGGGAGCAGTTGGGGATTAGGTGCTTGCTCAAGGGCACCTTAATTGTGTGTTGTTGGTTCAACGACTCGAACCCGTACCCATCCGGTAACAGGGCTGGTTCCCTAACCTCCATCCATGACTGCCCACCAAGTATACATACCCAGGCTTCCAAATGGTGAACAATGAGCATTATACTCTGCTTTGATGTCACGGGGCTCATAGTGCATGGAAAGTGTCCACTGGGCATTGGCCTAGCTCAGAAAGCCCAAGGGGCCAGAGTAGGCCGACTGATAGTGCCCTAGTGGTGCAAAGATGGGCCAGTGAGTCGTAACCACGGCTGAGGTTTGCAAGGTAGTGTTGAAGGTCCTCTGCATTTCAGGGAAAATGTAGTTGCTGCACTGACCTACCTTAAACTGCCCAAAGGGACCCGAGCAGCCTGACTGGCTAATAGCACCATAGCACTGTAAAGGAAGACCACTGAGCCGTATCAGGTGCAGAGTTCTAAGTAAGGAAGGTCCTCCATATTTCAGTGAAGTATGATTAAGACAGCGACTTGGTCGCAGTACAAAGGCAGCAGGGTGAGCTGGCCAGGGTAGCCGATAGCGAAGTTAGCATAGCGAGCTCTGTAATGGAGAACTGGATGGATGTATTTGCAGGATGAAGGCACAGCTAGCTGGCAAAACTGAAGAAGCTGGAAAAAAACGAGACCCCTGTGACTGAAACATACCTAATAGCATGTAGTACCTCCACGAGCACCAATAACAGCTACTGTGGGATTTAGCATGTACTGGACAAGTTTCTGGATGTAGCCACATCAGTGTTCAGACACTCTTCCATCAAAGAGTTGGGTAGATGGTCCAGATTTGGAATTCCGAAATGTAGAAATTCCTGTAGACTGGGAATTACCCACTGCTGGTAGACCTGTATGACTGTACGCTTCCATACACCTGCAGATTCAGCTACTTCCTTCACACTATGGTCTTTGGCCACGCCCACTCATTTCAGCCAATCATTAACATCTGCTCTGGAGCCATTTTCCACACATGGAACGAGACATTCCCTGCACGGTAGCACCTCTTCCCAATCTATGGATCCCGTCACTCACACCCCGCAGGTATTTATAGCCTATCGTTCTCGTGCAGCGCCACCTGCAGGAGCCTGGAGTTACTACCACCTTGAACATGCAGGGGGATCAGGATAGGGGCCCTTTAACTGTGACCCCACTCTCTAGGTCTTGCTGTCACGGCTGAAGGACACGTGCACTGACACTCTGTAGATGAATGCTGGCTGGAGGAGCAGAAGGAGAGTGCAGTGAGAGAAGGTCATGCTCCGTGTGCTTTGATCCTCAGGTGTAGCGCTGCCGATGCTGGAGAATACAAAGTGGTGGCTAAAAGCTCCTTGGGCGAGGCGACCACCTTCGCCACCCTTGTGGTGAACTGTGAGTGACCTTCAGTTGTTCAGATCAACGATTTGCCACGTAGCCCTGCTTCCTAAAGAGTTCACACACTGTGCTAAATGTAAGTTAAAGCAGAAAGCCCATCATTTCAGCTCTGCCTTTAACTGAAATCAGAACAGAGGCAAATACACTCATCATCAGAAGAACAGCTGCTCCCAGAAGGAGGTGCGGGAGTGCGGTTGTGTTGGGAAGGAAGATAAAGGTGACCAGGATCAATAACTGATGATAAATTTAGACTGATATGATCAATATTTATTGAGCTACACATACAGAAGTCTGTCTCTCAGTATGGCGTCGGGCCGCCATGTTTGCTAACCCAACACGCCAGACGTCTCGGTATGGAGCTGTAGAGGTTCCTAATGGAGTCCTGTGATAATCCATCCCATGCAGCTTGAACATCCTCACACAGTTCCTCCAGATGGTGCGGTAGGGGTGGAGGTGGAGGGACACCAGGCCTTCTGGACGTGTGACAACAAACCGTTCATCTCGGTGCTGACCACGGTGCCTCCACACACGGATTCGTTGGGCGTCTCCACCAAGACTAAAGCGGGACTCGTCCCTGAAGATGACCCGCTGCCATTCTGAGTCACTCCATGACAGTCTGGTACGACACCACTGCAGTCTTTGGTGACGGTGACGTGGTGTTAAGGACAGTCGTGGTAACGGCCGTCTGCCGATGGTGCTGCACTAACAGGATGACTCATGGAGGACACCACAGCTCACTGGATGTCTGTAATGGTGGATGTTGGGTCAGTCAGGTACGGAGCATGTCTCATGATGTCAAACCTGCCCACCAAATTTCATTCCTGTTGGCTGATTCCTTCTGGGTGCAGCTGTTTGTACAGCTACTCTATTGATGATGAGTGTATGTGCACATTTGGAATTTGACGATAGTGGCTCCGGTATTGGCGGGTTAAATATTTCGCCCGTTGTTGCATTTTGCTGAGACTATTTTCATTTTGCACAGTGTCCCAAATTTTATTTAGAGACCAGGTAGCAATTAACTCCAACTTAACCTTAACCTCCTTCAGATTTGCTCTGTTGTGGTATCCTCCACTCCGCTCTATGTTTACAGTGGAGGTGAATGGAACCAGACGCCCTTATGAAACGATAATATATATATGTATTGGAAAATATAGTGCAATATATTAAATAATACAGTGTCATATATGGGAAACAAGTGCATATATTTTGCATATATTTATATAGTGATAAATATATTACGATATATTGTATAATACATAAGGAACTGCCGCTTT
Organism: Prochilodus magdalenae; assembly: GCA_024036415.1. Lineage (NCBI taxonomy): Eukaryota > Metazoa > Chordata > Actinopteri > Characiformes > Prochilodontidae > Prochilodus > Prochilodus magdalenae. Next base: position 87,351 of record JAMWET010006220.1, read on the forward strand.
TCATATATTGTATGTATGGTAGTATAATATATATTTACTTATATACTGTAATATATTTCATTTTATATGTAATAGACATCATATGTATTTCTCCATAAGTGTTTTCATATATGATAATATATATAGTTTTGTATATGTGAGAATATTTTCATACATACATGTGGCAGTATACAGTATGTATATATTCTCACATATATAAAACTATATATATTATCATATATGTACATATGATGTCTATTACATATAAAATGAAATATATAAATATATATACAGTATATAAGTAAATATATATTATACTACCATACATACAATATATGAAAAGCGGCAGTTCCTTATGTATTATACCATATATTGTAATATATTTATCACTATATAAATATATGCATAATATCTGCACTTGTTTCCCATATATGACACTGTATTATTTAATATATTGCACTATATTTTCCAATACACTGCCATATACTATCGTTTCATAAGGGCGTCCACCTCTAAAAGCTCCCTCAAAGAACGTTATTAAATGAAACGGTTATGATTACACTGCCCGATGTCTGAGACGCTGCCTATGATAGTCCCGGAAAAAAATTGGCCATAAATTCCATTCGTGGTGGAGGCATATATGATGCAGGGAGCAGTGAAGCAAAATAGTCCCAATGAAAACATAGTCATTTCCAGGTTTTCCAGATTTCCCCATCATCAGCATTCCATATCAATACTCACGTGTAGGTTTGCTGGTGGTTCCTATTGTAAATGAAGTGTCTGTATGTGTGTTGTAGACATGGAGACCCTTGGTTCCCATCACCACCACTGTAACAAGAACATCTAAGTGACAGTGACCGCTGCTGTGATGCTGTCTATCATGTCAGGGTCCACCATATTATATATATACAGGGGTTGGACAATGAAACTGAAACACCTGTCATTTTAGTGTGGGAGGTCTCATGGCTAAATTGGACCAGCCTGGTGGCCAATCTTCATTAACTGCACATTGCACCAGTAAGAGCAGAGTGTGAAGGTTCAGTTAGCAGGTAAGAGCACAGTTCTGCTCAAAATACTGCAATGCACACAGCATTATGGGAGACATACCAGAGTTCAAAAGAGGACAAACTGTTGGTGCACGTCTTGCTGGCGCATCTGTGACCAAGACAGCAAGTCTTTGTGATGTATCAAGAGCCACGGTATCCAGGGTAATGTCAGCATACCACCAAGAAGGACGAACCTCCACCAGCATCACGTAGTGACCTGGCCACTATCCTGCAAGAAGAATGGCCTAAACTCCCTCTGACCACTGTGCAGGACGCAGTATATGTCATTCCCAAGACCAACTGATGCTGTATTGGCTGCAAAAGGAGGCCCTACACCATACTAATAAATGACTGTGGTCTAAAACCAGGTGTTTCGGTTTCATTGTCCAACCCCTGTATATATTCTTCAGTATATCATATATCAGTAAAGTTTAGTGAAGTGGTGCGGTTTCACAGTGTCCAGTGTTTGCTTTATTCCAGTCTCGTTGTAATGGAATATGGAATATAAGTGCTGTAATGGTAACGGGCTCGTTGCAGAATGTGACTGGACCACTGATCCATAACGCCAGCGGAGCGTAACTGTAGCTCTACACGGTGGAATGTAATGAGACACTTCAGACAGGAACTGTCCCTTTAGGGTTCCCATTACTGCATTGTTCATGAGGATTTAAGCAGAATGCTTAAGGGGACGGCGAGCATGCAGACTGTAGTCCATCTGCGTCTCTGTACACTGTATTACCCTGTTCTTCAATGGTCAGGACCCCCCACTGGACCACCACAGAGCAGGTATTCTGTGGGGGGTGGATCATTCTCAGCACTGCAGTGACACTGACATGGTGGTGGGGTGTTAGTGTGTGTGGTGCTGGTGTGAGGGGATCAGACACAGCAGTGCTGCTGGAGTGTCACTGTGTCCACTCACTGTCCACTCTATTAGACACTCCTACCTTGCTGCTCCACCTTGTAGATGGACAGTCAGAGACGATAGCTCATCTGCTGCTGCACAGTGCAGTGTTGGTCATCCTCTAGTCCTTCATCCGGGGTCACAGGACGCTGCCCCACAGGACGCTGCCCCACAGGACGCTGCCCCACAGGGCGCTGCCCCACAGGGCGCTGCCCAACAGGAGGCTGCCCCACAGGACGCTGCCCACAGGACGCTGCCCAACAGGAGGCTGTCCAACAGGAGGCTGCCCCACAGGACGCTGCCCAACAGGACGCTGCCCAACAGGAGGCTGCCCCACAGGAGGCTGCCCCACAGGACGCTGCCCACAGGACGCTGCCCAACAGGAGGCTGTCCAACAGGACGTTGCCCCACAGGACGCTGCCCCACAGGACGCTGCCTCACAGGACGCTGCCCCACAGGACGCTGCCCCACAGGACGCTGCCCCACAGGACGCTGCCCACAGGACGTTGCCGTCTGGATAGTTTTGGTTGTTGGGCGATTCTCAGTCCGGCAGTGACACTGAGGTGTCCAGCAGCACTGCTGTGTCTGATGCACTCACACCAGCACCACACACACTAACACCACCACCACATCAGTGTTACTGCAGTGCTGAGTATGATCCACCACCCACAGAGTACCTGCTGATCCTGTGAAGGTCCAGACCACTGACGAACAGGACACAGTGTCCCTATGCGCTATGTGTATCAGAGGAGCTCATAAGGAACCATATACCCTGTGCTGGTCGTTTGTGTAGAGACTGACTTGTCTTTCTTTGCCCCCCACACACAACTCCCCGCCCCCCCCTCCTTTCTCAATTCAGCATACCAGGGAGCCAAGGCGGGCCTGAAACACACGAGGACTGTGGGTAAGTAGCGCTGCTGCAGCTAATGAAAACTGTCCTCCCTCATTCTCCCTTTCCCTCTCCCCTGCCCGGCCTTTTGAAGTCTCTCCTCTGGTGAGACGGAGAGGTCGGGAGCGCTTTGAAGCCAGCCACGACTTATTTCTTATCCTCTCGGAATGACTGCGGGCAGGAAAGGAGGCCTTGGACGTAATGTGTATGTGCGAGTGAATGGATCACTGCAATTCCAGCCGTACGGTCATGTATATTTCATCACAGGGATTGGGATTCATTTGCTTGTGCTTTAGGCTCCACGCTCTCTCATCTGTATGGCGCTTTCTCACGCGTGGTAAGCTACTGGAGGCCGCGTCATGTGACCACAAACCCCCCCCCAAGCCCTCACTGATGAAGCACTTTCTGCCTTTAATGCTAATCAATAGCCCCCCGGTTACCATTAAACTGTGTGTGCTTTAAATAAGACGTCCCAGTTCCGGACGGCTGCTGTCTGAGCCGATAAGGCGAGGCACTCGTTTACAAGCCCATCGGACGAGGCAGTTGTCTAACAGAGCGGCCGTAGTGTCTTTCACGGACGTGTGGTTAAGCTGGGGGGGAAGCTGACTCGAAGCTGGAGGAAACTGCTGACTGCTTCAGCTAGCTCAACTCTATGCAGGAATTCCAGGTGGTTGCTATGAGGTTGCTATAGTATTCCAGCTTGTTGCTAGGTTTATTGCTGGTTGATTGTTAGGTGGTCGTTAGGCTGGTGGTTCTTCGTAGTTAAGTAGTTGTGAAGGTGTAGGTAACCAAGGTTGTTGCTATGATATGTTATTCCTGGTGGTTGTGAAGGCTGTTAGACCTACACTGTTGTTAGACTGTTACTGTGGTAAATGAGGTGGTTGCTAAGGTGTTTTTATAAGGTTGCTATGGTATTCCAGGTTTTTATGACGCTTTTTGTAGGCTAGACTATTGTGACAGTGCTGCTAGGTTGTTGTTTAGGTATCCAAGATTGATGCTAATGTGTTGTTAGGCTATGACTTTGGTATTCCAGGTGGTTGCTAAGTTGTATGCAATTAGGTTGCTAAAGAATTGTTATGGGGTTGCTATTGTTTTTGGGCTTGTTGTTAGGTTGTGTTGTCAAGTGGTTGTTAGACTGTCGTTTTGGTGTTCCAGGTTGTTGCTAAGGTGTTGTTAGGCTGTTGCTGTAGTATTCAAGGTGGTTCTTAAGGTGTTGCTAAGCTGTTGCTAAAGTTTCCCAGGTTGTTATTAAGGTGTCGATGGGCTACAACTATGATATGTGGGTGCGGTTCCTAAGGTAGTTATTACAGTGTTGTTAGGGTTTTGCTGAGGCATCCCAGGTGGTTCTTAAGGTGTTGTTAAGCTGTTGCTAAAGTTTCCCAGGTTGTTGTTAAGGTGTTGATGGGCTACAACTATGGTACGTGGGTGCGGTTCCTAAGGTGGTTATTACAGTGTTGTTAGGGCTTTGCTGAGGCATCCCAGGCGGTTCTTAAGGTGTTGTTAAGCTGTTGTTAAAGTATCCCAGGTTGTTGTTAAGGTCTCAATGGGCTACAACTATGATATGTGGGTGCGGTTCCTAAGGTGGTTATAACAGTGTTGTTAGGGTTTTGCTGAGGCATCCCAGGTGGTTCTTAAGGTGTTGTTAAGCTGTTGCTAAAGTTTCCCAGGTTGTTGTTAAGGTGTCGATGGGCTACAACTATGGTATGTGGGTGCGGTTCCTAAAGTAGTTATTACAGTGTTGTTAGGGTTTTGCTGAGGCATCCCAGGTGGTTCTTAAGGTGTTGTTAAGCTGTTGCTAACGTTTCCCAGGTTGTTGTTAAGGTCTAGATGGGTTATAACAATGGTATGTGGGGATGGTTCCTAAGGTAGTTATTACAGTGTTGTTAGGGTTTTGCTGAGGCATCCCAGGTGGTCCTTAAGGTGTTGTTAAGCTGTTGCTAAAGTTTCCCAGGTTGTTGTTAAGGTGTCGATGGGCTACAACTATGGTATGTGGGTTTTGCTGAGGCATCCCAGGTGGTTCTTAAGGTGTTGTTAAGCTGTTGCAGTAATATTCCAGCTTGTTGTTAAGGCGTTGTTAGGCTGTTGTTGTGGTATCCCAGGTTGTGTGGTATCACAGGTTGTTGTGAAGATGACAAGCTATCACAGTGGTATGTGGCATAGTTCCTAGTATCCCAGGTGGTTGTTAGGTATGTGTATATGTCGGTAAGACATCATTACGGTGGCTACATCGGAAGTCTTGAGTCTGCTATATGTGTATTCTAGATCGGTCCCTAAGGCATAAGCTACAAGTTACATAATAAAGCGTGTTGACGTGTGCAGGTATGTATGTATGTTTGTGAGGCAGGTGTAATTAGTTATGTAACCGTGTTATGTAAATTAATATGAATTAAATGCCGAAGGATGTTTCTTATGTGGCAGTAATGAAAGGGTTCTTTGGCTAAAGCAGCATCGGTAACAGCCCGCAGCTGAGCTCGTTTCAGGTTTCCCTGCAGCTGTGCTCCTGCTGAAATGAGCAAACATCAGAAAGCCGGCCAGCGTGCCTCTCCAAATCATTCCGGCGGAATTCTATTCACGGCTTATTGTTCCGTATCACAAAACCGTTTTCACTTCTGTCTGGCCTCCAATTGCCTGTTCTGTCAATACTCGCCGCGCAGCTAACAAATAGTCTGTCAGGAATCTTCTCAGCCGCCGCAGCCTCCGTCCAGAAGGCGTCCCATCTGTGGCGTTCGCCTCATTACTGTAATATTGGTCCCAGGATTTTACTCGGCGCCGGTCGCCAGCAGGACCCAACTCCTCTGGAATGAACAGAGAAACGTGGTTTTCCCGCTCCGGCGGGTTTAATATGACTGTGCCTCGGTCCTCTTAATTACGCTCTCCCTGACATTGTTCATTTCCACACACTGTGACGAGCAGAGGAGAGAAAGTTCCTCCTCTCAGCTCACTTCAGAGAGATAATTAGACACGAGCCCGTCACAACACAATAGTCTGATTACATACGGTCCTCAGTCTTCATTCTCTCTCTAATCACAGTCTCTGGACACTACACTCCCCTCGTCTCCACTTAACACTAATATCTCTCCATTGTCTGTCATCTATCTCTCTGTCTCTCCTCTAATCTCTCCTCTATCTCTCTATTATCACTGTTCTAATCTCAACGCTATTTCTCCATTACTGTCTCCTCTATCGTTCTATCCTCTCTCCTCTATTTCTTTATTCTCTCTCCTCTAGGCTCTACTTTATCTCACGTCTACTCTAATCTCCCCTCTATCTCTATACTAATCTCTCCTCTGTCTCTCTTATAATCTCTTCAGCTATCATCTGTCTCTCCTGTGTCTATCCTCTAATCTCTTCTATTTCTCTCCTCTAATCTCTCCACTATCTCAACTCTACTCTAATCTCTCCTCTAATTTATACTGTCTATCCTCTAATCGCTTCTATATCTCTACTCTAATCTGCTCTCTATCTCTATTCTATATTCTCTCTCTCTCTCTTCTATAATCTCCATTATTTCTCTCCTCTAATCTCTCCACTATCACAACTCTACTCTAATCTGCTCTCTATCTCTATACTAATCTCTCCTCTGTCTCTCCTATAATCTCTTCATCTATCATCTGTCTCTCCTGTGTCTATCCTCTAATCTCTTCTATTTCTCTCCTCTAATCTCTCCACTATCTCAACTCTACTCTCTCCTCTATCTCTCCTCTAATCTCTCCTCTATCTCAACTATCCTCTAATCTCTTCTATATCTCTACTCTAATCTGCTCTCTATCTCTATTCTATATTCTCTCTCTTCTATAATCTCCACTATTTCTCTCCTCTAATCTCTCCACTATCACAACTCTACTCTAATCTGCTCTCTATATCTATTCCCATCTCCCCTCTATCTCTATACTAATCTCTCCTCTGTCTCTCCTCTAATCTCTCCACTATCTCAACTCTACTCTAATCTGCTCTCTATCTCTATTCTCATCTCCCCTCTATCTCTATACTAATCTCTCCTCTGACTCTCCTATAATCTCTACATCTATCATCTGTCTCTCCTGTGTCTATCCTCTAACCTCTTCTATTTCTCTCCTCTAATCTCTCCACTATCTCTCCTCTAATTTATACTGTCTATCCTCTAACCTCTTCTATTTCTCTCCTCTAATCTGCTCTCTATCTCTATTCTATATTCTCTCTCTCTCTCTCTTCTATAATCTTCATTATTTCTCTCCTCTAATCTCTCCACTATCACAACTCTACTCTAATCTGCTCTCTATCTCTATACTAATCTCTCCTCTGTCTCTCCTATAATCTCTTCATCTATCATCTGTCTCTCCTGTGTCTATCCTCTAATCTCTTCTATTTCTCTCCTCTAATCTCTCCACTATCTCAACTCTACTCTCTCCTCTATCTCTTCTTTATCTCTCTTCTATCTCTCCTCTGTCTCAACTCTACTCTAATCTCTCCTCTATCTCTCCTCTAATTTATACTGTCTATCCTCTAATCTCTTCTATATCTCTACTCTAATCTCTCCTCTAATCTGTCCACTTATATATTCTACTTTAATTCTACTTTAATCTCTCCTTTAATCTCTCCCCTAATCTTTCCTGTCTCTTCTCCAGTCTCTCCTCTATCTCTCCTCTAATCTGTCCTCTTATATATTCTACTTTAATCTCTTCTTTAATCTCTCCCTTTATCTTTCCTGTCTCTCCTCTAGTCTCTCCTCTATCTAATTTAATTTTACCTCTAATATCTTCTTTATCTTTCCTCTAATCTCTCCTCTGTATCTTTTGTCTTTCCTCTACCTTCTCTATCTGTCCTCTCTCTCATCTAATCTTCCCTTTGGTTTTGCTCAAGTCTAATTTATATCATTCCTTTATCATTCTTCTAATCCCTCCTCTAATATCCCCTCTCTCTCTCTCCTTCTCTTTTGTTATCCTGTTGTTCTGTGTTCTGTGAAAACAGTCTCATCTGTTTTCTCATATCTTTTCCATGCTCCTCTCTTCTCTCCTTTTTTCCATCCTCCTATCTTCTCCTTCCTTGTTCTCTCCTCTCCTCTCCTCTCCTCTCCTCTCCTGCAGTCTCTGTGGCTGAGCCCGAAGCTCTGTTTGACTCCACGTTTCCTCCATGCTTTGTGAAAGAGGGAGACAATCTGGTTCTGTGCTGCAGTTTCTCCTCCCCTCTGCTCCCCTCCCAGCAGGACGTGTCCTGGTTCAGAGACGGTGAGTCTGACCTGAGATTTACCTCCTACAGTGGAGCTTTGATGTAATATAGAAACACAGCAGAAGATTAAAAACATGACTTTGACTCCCACCGCTCTGAATTCATCATGGCTCTGGTTTCATAGGAGTACCACTTAGTCCCTCCGGCCGAGTGGATGTGCGGACAACATTGAGCTCCTCCACACTCACCCTAAACGGAGTGCACAAGGAGCATGAGGGGCTTTACTCCGTCCGCCTCCACACACGGGATGGCACCAAGGAGCACAGCGCCTTCGTCTACATCAAAGGTTAGTGGTGACCCATAAAGTGGCCAGTTAGTAAAGAAACAAGGTGGGTGTTTCTAATAAAGTGGCCAGTTTGTGGAAGTACAAGGTGGGTGTTTCTAATAAAGTGGCCAGTTAGTGAAGGAACAAGGTGGGTGTTTCTAATAAAGTGGCCAGTTAGTGGAAGTACAAGGCAGGTGTTTCTAATAAAGTGGCCAGTGAGTGGAAGCACAAGGTAGGTGTTTCTAATAAAGTGGCCAGTTTGTGGAAGCAGAAGATGGGTGTTTCTAATAAAGTGGCCAGTTAGTGGAAGTACAAGGTGGGTGTTTCTAATAAAGTGGCCAGTTAGTGAAGGAACAAGGTGGGTGTTTCTAATAAAGTGGCCAGTTAGTGGAAGTACAAGGCAGGTGTTTCTAATAAAGTGGCCAGTTTGTGGAAGCAGAAGATGGGTGTTTCTAATAAAGTGGCCAGTTAGTGGAAGTACAAGGTGGGTGTTTCTAATAAAGTGGCCAGTTAGTGGAAGTACAAGGTGGGTGTTTCTAATAAAGTGGCCAGTTAGTGAAGGAACAAGGTGGGTGTTTCTAATAAAGTGGCCAGTTAGTGGAAGCACAAGGTGGGTGTTTCTAATAAAGTGGCCAGTTAGAGGAAGCACAAGGTGGGTGTTTCTAATAAAGTGGCCAGTGAGTGGAAGCACAAGGTGGGTGTTTCTAATAAAGTGGCCAGTGAGTGGAAGCACAAGGTGGGTGTTTCTAATAAAGTGGCCAGTTAGAGGAAGCACAAGGTGGGTGTTTCTAATAAAGTGGCAAGTGGGTGGAAGCACAAGGTTGGTGTTTCTAATAAAGTGGCCAGTTAGTGGAAGCACAAGGTGGGTGTTTCTAATAAAGTGGCCAGTGAGTGGAAGCACAAGGTGGGTGTTTCTAATAAAGTGGCCAGTTAGTGGAAGTGCTGTCCACAGACTCACTGTGTGTTGAGGTGCTGAGTGAGTCTGGTCGGTGGTGGTCGTGGTGGGCCGGTATGAAGGGTTTATGGGTAAGGTAAACAGTGTTTCGTTTTCAGTGAGGTTTGAATGCAGCTCACGCTGTAAAGCCCGTTCTGACAGCGCTGCTAATTGCGTGGAGAGCATGGAACTTAATTTGGATGAAAATGCTCCAAATCAGTCGCAGGAAGCCAACAGGGCAGAAAACGGCTCAGTGAAAGATGCAAATGATCCCCGTGAGTGCCCGTTTGGGAGTTTGCGAATCTATTGCTTTTGCAGTGAGTGTGATTGGAGGTTCCTCCGAGCTAAACCTTATGGCTCATAGAGTTTACTGCTAAATGCTAATGGAGTCATTCGCCCGACACTGTGCCAGTTTTATCCCACTGTAAATTTATTAAGATGAAATCTGGTCTAAATGAAAGCATGCTGTGGAGAACACTAATGAGAATGCTTCTGTAGCGTTGATTTTTTTTTTTTCTTATCCAAATATGAGCTCACCAGACAGAATATGAGTCCCCTTGTATCGTTAAGGTGGTAATAACGTCAGGCTCCAGCAGATGGCGCTGCACGAGGATGATGGTGCTATAAATACATGCAGGGTGTGAGTGATGGGATTCATAGATTGGGAAGAGGTGGTACAGTGCAGGGAATGTCTCGTTCCATGTGTGGAAAACGCTCCAGAGCAGATGTTAATGATTGGCTAAAAGGAGGGACTGCATGTGGGCGTGGCCAAAGACCATAGGAAGTAGCTGAATCTGCAGGTGTATGGAAGCGTACGGTCATACGGGTCTACCAGCAGTGGATAAAATCCCAGTCTACAGGGAATTCTCCTCGGAACTGTGCCAGGAACGGCATCCACCAAATCTGGAACCAACTGACCAATTCTTTGATGCAAGAGTGTCTGAACATTGATGTGGCTACATCCAGAAACTGGTCCTGTACATGCCCAATCCAGTCACAGCTGCTATTGGTGCTGGTGGAGACAGAGTGGCGTTCTCAAAAAGGACGACCTCGTAAGGACACAAGGATGGAGAAGGCTCATGCAGGAGCTTCAGATGTGCTCTGTCAATCAGACTAGTCGATTTCAGCAGCGATGATCGTGATAGCAGCAATCATTTTGGATGTGCGGTGTTTGATATACACTCATCAACAAAAGAACAGCTGCACCCAGCAGGAGGTGTGGGAGTGCGGTGGTGTTGGGAAGGAAGATAAAGGTGACCAGGATCAATAACTGATGATGAATTTAGGCTGATATGATCAATATTTATTGAGCTACACATACAGAAGTCTGTCTCTCAGTATGGCGTCGGGCCGCCGGGTTTGCTAACCCAACATGCCAGACGTCTCGGTATGGAGCTGTAGAGGTTCCTAATGGTGTCCTGTGATAATCCATCCCATGCAGCTTGAACATCCTCACACAGTTCCTGCAGATGGTGCGGTAGGGGTGGAGGTGGAGGGACACCAGGCCTTCTGGACGTGTGATGCATACTGATAAACCATTTACTGAGCAAGTTCTGGCTTCTACGCCACAGAACATCTGTCCAGTATAGGGAGGGAGCAGGGAGTCGTTGGAGATTCAGCCAGTGTAGTTGCTCAGTACTCGGACGTGCAGCGTGCTGTTTTGAATATAAAAGCTTTATTGTAAATCGTCCGCAGACAGAGCGGTGCTGTCTGTATGGGTAGTGTAAGCACGCTTGCTGCGCCCGTCATGTCAGCCGGACAGAGCGTTTCCGTACAGTGTGGGTATCCGTACATGATGGCCATCAGCCCTAACTCCCAGATCTGCTGGAGTTGAAGAATCGAGCCTTATGGAATCCACTCTCCATCACCACAACGATCCTCCATGCTCATAAAGTCGCTCCTCAGTTGTGTGTTTGATGGTGTTTACACTTTACACCCTGCTAGATATGATGTACCATAACTGTCTGCGGTGCAACCGGACATCTATGCGCGACTGTACAGGCCAACTTCTGACCGAGCTTCAGTGCCGCTAGCTGCTGTTGCCTTCTCTGAGGTGTCCATGTTGTTAGTGTCATAGTCACGTGATCTGGTCAACATCAAGCGTACTACCCCAGCGCCGAGCGGTAAAGCCCACTCGTCTGTTTAACTCCCATGTCTTCCCTGAGAGGTCGTATGGAGACCAGATAAAGTGGTCCGTTTGTGGATGCTGGCCTGCTGTAAACTTCTGTACAGCCCAAATGATGTAGCACCAGCAACTTGACCTGTGGCTTGTCCAGGAGCCAGTTCTCATCACGGTCACCTCCGCAGAATCAATAATCTGCTCTGCCAGCACAGGGAGCTCCTAATAGCGATGATAGCGCGGACAGCATTGACGTTTCTGTCTTATTAGCCGCGCTGGGCTGCTCCGGCTGCTCCGGCTGCTCCGGCTGCTCCGGCCTGGAGTAATTAGAGATCCCGTCTCCACCGACTGCTCTGCCTAATCTCATCTGCAGAATCTGCATTGCAAATCTGTGAGGAACGGAGGAGACGCCGGAGAGTTCAGAGGCAGCTTCGGTTCCTCTGCCCGACGGTGTCAGTCTGTGTCAGCCTGTCACTCGGCCCATCCTTCTTCTGTCTGTCTGTCCAACCGCCTGGTCACTGTATTAGAACCTTAGTACTGATGTTGGAACATTGCTGTGAGGATTTGATTGAGTATTAGTGAGGTCAGGTACTGATGTTGGAACATTGCTGTGAGGATTTGATTGAGCATTAGTGAGGTCAGGTACTGATGTTGGAACATTGCTGTGAGGATTTGATTGAGTATTAGTGAGGTCAGGTACTGATGTTGAACATTGCTGTGAGGATTTGATTGAGCATTAGTGAGGTCAGGTACTGATGTTGGAACATTGCTGTGAGGATTTGATTGAGTATTAGTGAGGTCAGGTACTGATGCTGAACATTGCTGTGAGGATTTGATTGAGTATTAGTGAGGTCAGGTACTGATGTTGGAACATTGCTGTGAGGATTTGATTGAGTATTAGTGAGGTCAGGTTGGAACATTGCTGTGAGGATTTGATTGAGCATTAGTGAGGTCAGGTACTGATGTTGGAACATTGCTGTGAGGATTTGATTGAGTATTAGTGAGGTCAGGTACTAATGCTGAACATTGCTCTGAGGATTTGATTGAGTATTAGTAAGGTCAGGTACTGATGTTGGAACATTGCTGTGAGGATTTGATTGAGTATTAGTGAGGTCAGGTTGGAACATTGCTGTGAGGATTTGATTGAGTTTTACTGAGGTCAGGTACTGATGATGAACATTACTGTGAGGATTTGATTGAGTATTAGTGAGGTCAGGTACCGATGTTGGAACATTGCTGTGAGGATTTGATTGAGTTTTACTGAGGTCAGGTACTGATGTTGGAACATTGCTGTGAGGATTTGATTGAGCAT
>JAMWET010006220.1:105000-132500 GCA_024036415.1 Prochilodus magdalenae
CTCCCTGATGAGCCATAAAAGAATCACTGAATTATTTTCTAAAGAGTCATAAAAGAATCACTGAATCCTTTCCTAAAGAGTCATAAAAGAATCACTAAATCACTCACTGAGGAGCCATAAAAGAATCACTGAATCCTTTCCTAAAGAGTCATAAACAAATCACTGAATAATTTCCTAAAGAGCCATAAAAGATTCACTGAATCATTTCCTAAAGAGTCATAAAAGAATCACTGAATCACTCCCTCAGGAGCCATAAAAGAATCACTGAATTATTTTCTAAAGAGTCATAAAAGAATCACTAAATCATTTCCTAAAGAGTCATAAAAGAATCACTGAATTATTTTCTAAAGAGTCATAAAAGAATCACTGAATCACACCATGAAGAGCCAGAAATAAATCTTTGTGTTGCTTCTTAGAGACTCATAAATGAATCACTGAATTATAATTTTAGGAATTGTAATTCACTGTTTTCCTAAGGAATCATAAACAAATCAGTGCATTGTTTCCTACAAAACGTATATGAATCTGTGAATCCTTTGTTAAAGAAAGCTCGTTCATTTTATTGCATTAATTCCTAAAGACTCATGAATGAATCAATGACTCGTTTACCTAATAGCCATAAACGAGTCATGTTCTATAGAATCATAAACAAAGCTATGGTCGTTTCCTAAAGAACTATAAAGTAATCAGTAAAATAGTTAAGAAATAAGCATATTCATGTATTTAGAAACAGTAAGTGAATCATTACATAAATTCCTAAAGAACCATAAATGAATCACTGAATCATTTTCTAAAGAACCTTAAAAGAATTTCTTTAAAGAACCATAAATTAATCTAATAACTTGAATGTCTTAAAAAATCTTGATCTATTGATTCTGGTTTTCTGAGGAATCATAAACTAATCAGTGCTTTGTTATCTAAAGAATCATAAATGAATCAGTGAATCTTTTCCAAAAGAATTACGTTGCAACACTGAATCACTTTCTACGGAACTGTAAACAAAGCAATGTGTCATCATTAGATAAATCTCTGAATCATTTTTTCGAGAATCATAGTAAAGAATCATGAATGAATCATTACTACATGTCCTCAAAACATTCCATAAAGAATCATTATTATTATTATAATTTCATAACTGAGACGCTGAACCTTCAGTTGGGCACTAATGCCAGGGCAGGGTCTATCTGATACTGTCTCATTGTCTCGTTCTCTTGTTCCTTCCCTCTGTTCGTCCTGCAGGTCAGATCCGTGTACCGTTCCCCCCGACGGATGTGCGTGTGTGTGAGCTGAGTGACACCTACGCTGTGATCAGCTGGACTGAGCCGGATCCACGCGGCAAAGAGCCGCTCACGTACTTCGTAGAACGGGTGGTGCTATTTTCCCTTCTATTAGATTTCAGTTACAGTTTGTATTTATTAGAATAACTGAAAATATCAGAATCCTTGGCAACCCTGAATGTCAATCCCAGAAATCTGAAGGTATATGGAAGTCCATGGGTGGGCAGAATGGTTCTCCATTGTCCCACCATCACTTAAAGATTAGCAGCTAGCATTCTCCTCCAAGCGTGTTGAACTCTAATGATGTTACGGCCACAGCAGAAGATGTGTTGAAGCTTCAGGTGTCACGAGGATAGCTGTGTGCTAGCCTCCATCCTCCCAGCCCGGTAGCATCAGATGATGTAGAGAGACCTGGTAGGACTGGACACTGGATGCTGCCATTCTCCCTCCATGACAGTCTGGTACGACACCACTGCAGTCTGTGGTGACGGTGACGTGGTGTTAAGGACAGTCGTGGTAACGGTCTGTGTGCATGTAGTCCTGTGTGGTGCAGCCGTCTGCCAATGGTGCTGCACTAACAGGATGACTCGTGGAGGACACCATTGCTAGCCTGGGTCAGTCAGGTACAGCGATAAGCCTTGCTGTTGGGTCAGTCAGTGCGGGACAGTGAATAAGCCTCATCATCGTGCTCAAGTCACATGTGCGGTCAAACTTCAATCATCATCATTCCCGTGGGTAGATTCCTTCTGGGTGCGGCTACTTGTGCACCTGTTTGATGAAGTGTGCGGTAGTTTTAGTGTGCTGCAGTTTTACAGTCACTCTTTCAGCAGACGCACCTTTATGGTCCGTATCTAGAACCTCCAGAAGGACTAGAGTGTGTGTGTGTGTTTTCCCACTCGGTTTGAGATCCTGGTATGTTGGTAGAGCTCAGAGTCCAAGTCCACCCACAGTAACCTAATGGACAAACAAATGCTGCCCTTTGACCCCTGAGCTAGTTAGAGCCACAGCAGCGGAGACGAGCGCTTGTGTGGGAGGAGAGAGGAGGAGGAGGAATCATTAGAAAACGGAAAACCTAACGCGCCTCCAGGCTGTTCATTTGAGCTCCGGCTGTGCGGCGTACCCCGACATTAGCTTCAAAGGAGCAAGCCGCATCTCCGGGTCGCACCAGTTTGCAGTAAAAGAGCGAGTTGCCAGCGTGCGCGGTGGGTGCCGTTTCAACTTGGACCGCCCGCACAGCGAGAAAAAGCCGGGATAATAACTTTCCTGTTTTTCATTTTCAAAGTTTGGAAGCTGTTTTGAAAGTTGAAGTCACGTAATGGGGCCTCGCTCCGTCTTAAACAGCCAGAGGTGCCGGTTTCATATCCGCGGCACAGAAACGCCTGACGTTCCCCCCAATATCATCCAGGAGGAGGAGGAGGAAGCCGGCAGCCTGCCGAGATCGTAATGAGCGAGGGAACGCTGTGGAGTGCCACAGGACATGCGCTTTTTATTGGACTTTTTTATAAGTAGCTCTGTAATAAAACTGTCCGATCCATCAATCCGTCCGTTCAGGCGCTGGGATCGCGGAGCTCATCTCCCTCTATTCAGGACAATATGAAGAAGATGAACCGCATTTAAGCGTCTTTTTTTTTTATTTAAATGTAATTCATATTAGAAACGAGAAGACGGACATGGACCGAGAGGCGGGAGCATCCATCAGACTGAAAGCTCTCTGGAAAGAGTATCAGTCTGGATTGGGTTATTAGCGAAGGGATTGCTTTAGTTTTACAGCTGCGTGTTTAGGGTGGTAGTACCTTCAGGCTCCTGCGGATGGCGCTGCTGCACGACGCTGATGGAGCTATAAGTCCCTGTGGGGTGTGAGTGACGGGATCCATAGATTGGGAAGAGGTGCTACAGTGCAAGGAATGTCGCATTCCATGTGTGGAAAACGCCCCAGAGCATACAGAGAGGAAGTTCAAAGGTTAACGGACTGGTGCAGAACCAACAACCTGTCTCTGAACGGACTGGTGTAGAACCAATGGACTGGTGTAGAACCAACAACCTGTCTCTGAACGGACTGGTGTAGAACCAATGGACTGGTGTAGAACCAACAACCTGTCTCTGAACGGACTGGTGTAGAACCAATGGACTGGTGTAGAACCAACAACCTGTCTCTGAACGGACTGGTGTAGAACCAATGGACTGGTGTAGAACCAACAACCTGTCTCTGAACGGACTGGTGTAGAACCAACGGACTGGTGTAGAACCAACAACCTGTCTCTGAACAAGACCAAAGAGATGGTTGTTGACTTCAGAAGGACAAGGCGTGACCACTCTCCACTACACATCCACGGCTCCACTGTGGTCGTCAAGAGCACCAAGTTCCTTGGAGTTCACCTGGCAGGGGATCTCACCTGGTCCCTCAACACCAGCACCATAACCAGGAAAGCCCAGCAGCGTCTCTACTTCCTGCGAAGGCTGAGGAAGGCACATCTCCCACCTCCCATCCTCACCACCTTCTACAGAGGAACCATCGAGAGCATCCTGAGCAGCTGCATCACTGCCTGGTTTGGGAACTGCACCGCATCGGATCGCAAGTCCCCGCAGCAGGTAGTGAGGACGGCTGAGAAGATCATCGGTGTCTCTCTTCCCACCATCACGGACATTTACACCACACGCTGCATCCGCAAAGCAAACAGCATCGTGGGTGACCACACACACCCCTCACACACACTCTTCACCACACACACCCCTCACACACACGCTTCACCCTCCTACCGTCTGGAAAAAAGGTGCAGAAGCATCCGGGATGCAGATGTTAATGATTGGCTAAATGGAGTGACTGTATGTGGGCGTGGCCAAAGATCATAGGAAGGAAGTAGCTGAATCTGCAGGTGTATGGAAGAGTACCGTGATACGGGTCTACCAGCAGTGGATGAAATCCCAGTCTACAGGGAATTCTCCTCGGCACTGTGCCAGGGAAGGCATCCACCAAATCTGGACCAGCTGACCAGTTCTTTGATGGTAGAGTGTCTGAACACTGATGTGGCCTGCGTTCAGTAACTTGTCCAGTTTTTTAGGGACGGTTTTGTCCAGTGAGGTTACAAAGTATACAGATATATAGAGTTTGTATGTGTTCAGTATGTGTTTATATGAGTGTTAATAAATGTTGAGTATTTGACTGAACGCTGTTTGTTGTGTTTTAGTCCGTAGCCGGTAAGGAGAGTTGGCACCTGGCTAGTATGGACATGACGGTCAGCTCTACGAGGTTTGCTGCGTTTGACCTGCAGAAGGGAACGGCCTACTGTTTCCGCATACGGTCCATCAACAAGTACGGCATCAGCGACCCCTCAGAGCCCAGCCAGCCTATCACACTGGGAGAACCGCTCGGTGGGTGGACTCACTTCTAACCCCCAATAGTGTAGCAGCAGAGCTAATTTTTAACAAGACTGAGTGCTAGAGTGAGATACGGGTACACTAACACATTACACTTACTGAGTTACTGTACACCAACACGCTACTTACAGTACACTAACACATTACACTTACTGAGTTACTGTACACCAACACGCTACTTACAGTACACTAACACATTACACTTACTGAGTTACTGTACACCAACACACTACTTACAGTACACTAACACATTACACTTACTGAGTTACTGTACACCAACACGCTACTTACAGCGCACTAACACATTACACTTACTGAGTTACTGCACACCGACACACTACTTACAGCACACTAACACACTACACTTACTGAGTTACTGTACACTAACACACTACTTACTGTACACTAATGCATTACACTTACTGAGTTACTGTACACCAACACGCTACTTACAGCGCACTAACACATTACACTTACTGAGTTACTGTACACCAACACGCTACTTACAGCACACTAACACATTACACTTACTGAGTTACTGTACACCAACACACTACTAACAGTACACTAACACATTACACTTACTGAGTTACTGTACACCAACACACTACTAACAGCACACTAACACATTACACTTACTGAGTTACTGTACACCAACACACTACTTACAGTACACTAACACACCACACTTACTGAGTTACTGTACACCAACACACTACTTACAGTACACTAACACATTACACTTACTGAGTTACTGTACACCAACACACTACTAACAGCACACTAACACATTACACTTACTGAGTTACTGTACACCAACACGCTACTTACAGCACACTAACACATTACACTTACTGAGTTACTGTACACCAACACGCTACTTACAGCACACTAACGCATTACACTTACTGAGTTACTGAACACCAACACACTACTTACAGCACACTAACACATTACACTTACTGAGTTACTGTACACCAACACACTACTTACAGCACACTAACACATTACACTTACTGAGTTACTGTACACCAACACACTACTTACAGCACACTAACACATTACACTTACTGAGTTACTGTCCAACACCTAAATCTGCAGACTGCTGTTTTTGTATTTTACTTACCTATTTAATTTTTAGGGGTCCCCACTGCCCCCCACTGTGTTCAAGCCATCCCAGACATGGACAGCTCAGTTCTTCTGCTGTGGGAGGAGCCTAAGCATATGGAGGGTATTCTAGGATATTACCTGTACTGCAGCGAGGTGGGGAAGTCCGACTGGAGAACCATAAACAACAAACCAGTCTCTGGAACCAGGTCTGACATTCCGGCACAAAAGCATTAGCAAAACAAAATGACTTGATCGGGGTAATCTAGACCCCAGCATCACCATTCAGACAGGACACTCTCACCCTCAGTTAGGCTAACCCTAGTGAGCTATTCAACTAGCCATGCAAACGTTTTTAACAAGTTTGAACATAAATAAAATTTGTAAATTGTTCTTTTTGATTGACTATAAACTAGATCTGGAACCAAAATATAGTGGCTTTTTGTTTGTTGTAGTAGCTTTTATCTTGCTAACTAACCAGCTAGCTGATTGGCAGCGTATCATAATTAGGCTTTTTTAAATGAAACAGTAGAAGTCATATCGCCCCCTACACTTCCTGTAGTGTATTACAGTCTGTCAGAATGAACATGTGGATCATATCGCCCCCTACACTTTCTGTAGTGTATTACAGTCTGCCAGAATGACCGTGTGGATCATATCTCCCCCTACACTTCCTGTAGTGTATTACAGTCTGTCAGGATGACCGTGTGGATCATATCGCCCCCTACACTTCCTGTAGTGTATTACAGTCTGCCAGAATGACCGTATGGATCATATCTCCCTCTACACTTCCTGTAGTGTATTACAGTCTGTCAGAATGACCGTGTAGGTCGTATCGCCCCCTACACTTCCTGTAGTGTATTACAGTCCGTCAGAATGATCGTGTGGGTCATATCGCCCCCTACACTTCCTGTAGTGTATTACAGTCTGTCAGAATGACCGTGTGGGTAATATGAATATTATGGAGCACTTTTGCTTGTACATAAAGATTAATTTTTTCATATTTGACTTGAATGACTAACCAACTGATTATTGCAAATGAGTATTTGTTAACATGTCACATGGCCTTGTTCTCTTTCTCAGGTTCACAGTGCACGGCCTGAGGACCAATAAGGACTATGTCTTTCGTGTGAAGTCTGTGGGCCGAGCGGGAAACAGTCGCTATTCTGAGGAATCTCGGCCAGTTCGAGTCAAAGCTGCCAAAGGTAAAGTTAATCCCTCCCAGTCCGTACAGCCCTGCACTGAGACACTGAGACGGTTTAGCCCTGCCCACTTGCACATACACAATCATAGAAATAGAAATATTTACATAAGCTAATTATCTATTTTTAAATAAGCATAGACAACAGATTCTTTGTAGTTACAGGCAGGGGTGATTTAATACACAGGCTTAGCCCATACAACTCCCGGCCTCTGATAGGCAGATTTAGTTATAATTCCCTCTGCAAACTGGGCCTACCCAAACTGACCACAGACTTATCCCTTAGAATGGAAAAACAATATTTGAATCATTTCATTAACAGGTGAAATTAATTATTAATTAATTAGCAAACCTAGGATGGCCACTTTCATCGAGCACGATACTAGAACAGAATTAAAATCATAACCTGAACTATGTAGCAAATAAATGATTTAGATGGAATGAATGACATTCGTGAGTGAGACGGGGGGCTTACTAACTGACTAGCATTTAGACCACCCGGTAGGCGAGCGATGTCACATGACCTTGTTAAACCAGTGAAATGCAAAGCATGTCTTTGACATGGGTGTGAGCCAATGGCACACATGACATTGTTGGCGAGTGAACATTTTAATTAGTTCCTCCCGAAAAGAGGACTAATAGGGGTCCGTCCAGGTACTGCACCAGAAGGAGGACTGGGAGCCTGTAAAATGGACTATCCGGGCTAAAACGGGACACGTGACCACACTAGTCAAACTCCGCCGCACTGGAGGGGCTGCTGTACGCTCCGCTCGTGCCAGTGTTGAAGTCATTTGAAGTAGCAGCTACTAGAACACACTGTGGGTGTTTGAAAGTGAGACCTTGGCCTGTACTTTCAGACTATCCAAACACAGAAACACCATCGCCGTCAAACGGCTAACAACTAGCGGCTAATGGCTAGCAACACATCAGTCCATTACAGGCCGCAGTGGAAAAGATATTGTGGTTAGTGATTGGCTCTCAGTGATCAGGCTCAGGTTTTTAAGTTTGTCGTGTTGCGTGACTTTGTGCAGCTCATCTGTCTGTTTTAGCTTAGCTAGCTACTTAGCTATGTCATCTGTGTTTGTGTGGAGTGGATACTGCATCATAGTGAAGGTGCTGCAGGGTTAGCTGGTCACACATCACTTTTCAACAAGGTAGTGCACTTATCCGGTTTTACTACCCAAACTCGTGGTCAGCCAAATGGCACGCTTAGTTTCCCAGGTTCTTGTTCCATTTCTCCCGTCCACCTTATCAATCAGTCAGTCAGTATATTTATTTATATAGCACTTTTTACAACTAATTAAAGTCAATGTTGTCTCAAAGCAAATTTACAGAAAAGAAGATTATATAAAGGAAAAGAAAACAAGGAGCCCATGTTTAGATGTAGGGAGGCATCTACTAGATACAGTCTGATTAATCCAGGAGGCAGTAATTGCAAGAGTAGAGCCAACCCTCTGTTTAAGTGAGAGTTCAGGATCAGAGCCAGATGCTGGCAGCTCTATTGTGGCCACCTTAATTTAGGCTGCAGTTACAAACGTTATACAAGGTAACATAAGCTCCAGAATGCCCTTTAAGGTGGAACGGGGACCGGGCAAAGCAAACTTCAGCTTCGTTTGGGAATGGACTGGCTGCTCAATGCAGAGTTCCAGTGGTTTGGATTGGAAGTTCGTGCAGTGATGAATAGCAGTGCAAGAGTTGCCCACCAAGGTTTTGCAAAGTTTCCACACATGCAAAAAAATCCTGGAATTCGTTTAAACACCCAAGGTGGGAAAGTTTCAATACTGCTGAAGCTGAAAAGTGAAAATGAATGACGTTTCAAGCCGTAAAGTCACATAACACAGTTGGCCTGGTCTTTACTGAGCGGTGTTAGTAGGGTGGCCACTTTCAGAAGCCCGAAAAGAGGACTGGGAGTTGAAAAACCGGACGGACCCGCCTAATAGGGGGCGCCCCCAGTAGTAAGGCTTATAGTCAGCCGAATTGCGGTTACGGTTGCCATGTGTAAGTAGACCAGTAGCACCCATGATGGCCTGTAGCGCCAGGTCAGCAGGTATTGCCCTCAATAGAACGAGGTAGATCAATTTCCGGTGAGTATAACCATAACCAGACTAGCAGCCATATTTGCAGTGTACAGTGCACAGTCTCACTGCAGTAGCAGATTAGGAGATAATGCCCCATGTGTGTTAACGGTCAGTATCTAGTGATGAGCTGTGACACAGCTCAGACAGCAGGAGCTCTGTACTGTCTCTGAGGTACGGAGACCATAAGGAACTTCTGGAGAACGGTAGGATAAGGGCCCTCAAGACTGCTGGGGTTAAACTGTTAGCATAGCACATCCATCATACATGAATTTCCTGGGTTCAGACAGACAACAGGTATACCTGCATGCAGTGTGTCATTTTGCTGCTGCAGTCCCGGTATGAAAGAGGTTTGCTGCTGGTGAAATCTTGGAGTGGGTCCGTGTCTGGCGCAGCTGTGACCTGTAATAGGCTGGCGGATACTGTGCTCGCGCCAGACCGCTGCGCGCTAATGGCTGCTCATTTCTACTGTCACTCACGCTGATGCAATTTACAAATACACCCATGCTCGATCAGACAATGATAGGCCTGACATTTCGTCCTTCCAGCCGGAGAATCTGTCTGTGGATCGGCGGATAATGCGCAGATAGACACTCGGCTCGCCGGCTAGCGCCGCTCGCAACAATGTTATCCAGGCCCTTTGCGCTGCATTGGGATGATTTAATTTCCGGGCCCCTGAGACGACGAGGAGCGCGTATAATGAGGAGCAGAGTGGGGCAGGCTGATATTAGAAGAGGCGAGCAGGGAGTGTTTTTCCTAGCCTCGTTGCAATGCAGTGTTATTAGCATTAGCCTCATCTATTAATATACACCCATCAGCCATATCATTAAAACCACCTACTTCTGTCTACACACTGTCCATCTTATCAGCTCCACTGACAATACAGGACACTCTGTAGGTGTACAGGTGCAGACTGTAGTTCATCTGTTTCTCTGTATACCGTATCACCCTGTTCTTCAATGGTCAGGACCCCCACAGGACCACCACAGAGCAGGTGTTATGCAGGAGGTGGCTCATTCTCAGCACTGTAGTGAATCTGACGTGGTGTTGGTGCTTGACACCTCAGTGTCGCTGCTGGACTGAAAAGCGTCCTGTGGGGCAGCGTCCTGTGGGGCAGCGTCCTGTGGGGCAGCGTCCTGTGGGGCAGCGTCCTGTGGGTAGCATCCTGTGGGGCAGCATCCTGTGGGGCAGCGTCCTGTGGGTAGCGTCCTGTGGGGCAGCGTCCTGTGGGTAGCGTCCTGTGGGGCAGCGTCCTGTGGGCAGGGTCCTGTGAGGCAGCGTCCTGTGAGGCAGCGTCCTGTGAGCAGTGTCCTGTGGGGCAGCGTCCTGTGACGTCTGCTGAAGGACTAGAGGATGACCAACACTGCACTGTGCAGCAGCAGATGAGCTATCATCTCTGACTGTCCATCTACAGTGTACAGTGGACCAGCAAGGTAGGAGTGTCTAATAGAGTGGACAGTGAGTGGACACCTGGAGAAACAGGCTAGCTGCAGAATCCCCTTCATCAACACTATCTCTGTAACGCTCCTCGACTCCCACCAGCTATGTCACATCCACCCCTTCTGAGATTCAAACTGCTATTTGTCCAGCCAAGGGATGACTGGCACCTCACTGGCATCACTTAGCTGGATAAGCTGCTCTGTAAATGCAGCCATCACTGCCAGCAGTGGTTTCCAGTCCCACTGCTTCGCGTCGCTTCATGTTTTCCAAGAACCAAATCATGAAGGATTTGATAATTAGCTTTAGCTAACGCTGAGTCTGCTCTGTTACATCGGGGAAATGCTAAACTGTGTGAGCACTGTGGGCTAACAGGGAAGCACCAGCCTGCCGGCTCGACTCAGTTTCAGTCCCTCAACCAGACCACAGTGGGCTGGAGATTTCCCCACTATGTTTACTTCTTGTCCAAACCTGCAAAAAGTTTCAAAAAGGACGCTGCCCCACAGGACGCTGCCCCACAGGACGCTGCCCCACAGGACGCTGCCCCACTGGACGCTGCCCCACAGGACACTGCCCACAGGACACTGCCCACAGGACGCTGCCCACAGGACGCTGCCCACAGGACGCTGCCCACAGGACGCTGCCCACAGGAAATGGTTGTAAAGCTAGAAATGGGGAAAAACTGATATAAAAAGAGAGATTTAAAACTCTATCATAATACAATGCAATATACATTCATCACCGGACAAAAAATGAGTCCCCTTGTATGTTTTAGGTGGTAGTAACTCCAGCAGATGGCGCTGTACGGGGATGATAAGGCTATAAACACTTGTGGCATGTGAGTGACGGGATCCATAGATTGAGAAGAGGTGCTAGAAAGGAAGGCAGTAGCTGAATCTGCAGGTGTCCATGACCCATGGAAGTGTACGGTCATACGGGTCTACCAGCAGTGCCTAAAATCCCAGTCTACAGGGAATTCCCCTCGGAATTGCACCAGGGACGGCATCCACCAAATCTGGCCCAACTGACCAATTCTTTGATACAAGAGTGTCTGAACACTGATGTGGTCTATGCCTAATCCAGTCCCAGCTGTTATTGGTATTACACGCTGTTAGTCACGGTTCAGTCACAGGGGGCTCGGTTTGTGTCTGGAGAGTTTATATATCATGCACTCTAATATTACAGCATTATTATGAATTATAGAAGTAGTAATTTAATCTCATTTCATTCCAGTAACCTCTGCATTCTCCTTCCCCACAGTCGTTCCATCTGCTCCGTCTGGCATCGCTCTGCTCAGTTGTTCGGGCAGTGAAATGGTAATTGGTTGGAGAGCCCCTGCCAGTCACGGTGGAGAACCGGTGCAGGGGTACTACCTGGACCAGCGGGAGAAATCTCAGAGCGTCTGGAAAGAGGTCAACGCAAAGTCCATCAAAGAACGAGTGTACACGGTGAGTCACGCGCTTCTGACTCTGTAACACCACAAACATGCTTCGCATGGACAGAGTGCTGGCGTCGCTTCAGCTGCCAGGATAACACAGCGTCCTCCCATCCCGGTCCTCAGGGCTGTCAGTCCACACCGTCACTCCAACCTCACAACACATGTGGGTTTACATTCTCCATTCTTTCTGTAGTAGCCCACATAGAGGAATCAACATGCAGTCAGTAACATGCATCCCTCACACTGCATCAAGGACACGTGTTTGGAATTATATGGATCCTGAAAAGCAGAAACTCCAACCAACTTCTGCAACTGAACTGTGGGGAAACATATCTCTGTATGTTGACTTAATCTCTCAAAATAATGACTAATGATGTTTTAATTTTGTTTAAGAATCTGAAATTATTAACTTACAACATGTTCACCCAGGATCTTAAAATAATTGCATATTTTCTTAACATGTTACGTAGAATTTCAAAAGTTTGAATTTTCTCCGAAAGTTGGCGTACAATGTGAAGATAATATTTTGGCATCTCAGTATAATGGTTTACTTTTTTAAATATTATTATCGTACAATGTTGACTTAACATAATGACTAACAATCTGTTAAGACATGTTTCATCAAAATGTGGACATAAGACCCCTAAATAATTACTTATTTTATAAAAATGAAATATGACTTTATTTTTTTACTGGGTATCATAAAAAATGAACTTATTATCATAACATTACATTTACGGCATTTAGCTGACGCTCTTATCCAGAGCGACTTACAAGGTTAATCATATTACAGATGGGCCAGTGTAGTGTTAGGAGTCTAGCCCAAGGACTCTTATTGGTGTACACAGCGTAGTTACCCAGACCGGGATTTGAACCCCAGTCTCCCACGTGTGGAGGTGGCTCCCTAACGTGTAGTGGTGTTTTCTGCTGAGCTGAGTGTCCTATATAGTCAGTGGAGCTGATAAGATGGACAGTGAGTGCAGAATTATTGGGGTGGTCTTAATTTTATGCTTGATTGATGTCACTGCTGTCAGAACAAAACCTGATAAGAACATACTTTAACAGATTTTAATGTAAGTCATGGCACCAGATTTTTTTAGGCCTCAGTATACTCAGTGTACTTAACATAATGACTAACAATCTGTTAAGACATGTTTCATCAAAATGTGGACATAAATAATTACTTATTTTATAAAAATGAAATATGTATTTTATTTTTTATGTTTTTACTGGGTATCTTAAAAAATTAAATTATTGTCATAACATGTTGACTTTGATCTAAAAATCATGACAATGCCTACCTCCAAACTACTTACAAATAATTACTTATAATTTTAAAATAAAAACTTACTAATTTTGTCTTTTTAGGATGTTTACTTTTTTCCTAAAAATGTTGCATAGAATTTCCAAATAATGTTTTATGATTTCTAAAAGAAATGTAGAAACTCAAAATGTTGACTTAAATAATTACGTATTTTCTAAAAAATACATATATTTACTCTGTTGAAATAATTACTTGGTACTTGGTATAATTACTTGATGACTATTTTAAAATAATGACTGGCTTTAAACTAATTTCTTACTTTATTACCTTGAATATTTTTTTTTTTTTTTTTTTTTGGGCTGATCTGTCTCTTTAAGTCCATCACCCGGTTCCAGACGGCCTGATTAAAACCTCGGATTAAAAGATGTTTTTTTAATCTGAGCTGGTGATGGTTCCCTTGGCGTTAATCTGTCAGTGTTTTGACAGAGAGAGAGAGAGATCTGGCTTGTGACAACCTAAGCTCACAGCGACCTCTGCTGGCGAGCTGGAGCGAACTGACGTGTCCTGTTTTATTAACACGTCCCGTATGGATCAAAAATGAGATTCTCGCCTTTAACCCGTCCGGCCTGCTCGTACAGCGGCTCAGTCTAAATCATGTTGATTAGGATACATTGATCTGGCTGTGACTCAATACTCCAGGCACTTTGTCGTCACAGCTTGTGAAGGTGATGTTAAGGGTTTCCGTCAGCGCGCGCTCGCCCCCTCATCAGGCAGTCGGGGAAGCATGCAGCCCATCCGCCCTCATTAACAGCTGTCTGTATGTGTCTGTAGCTCAAGCCTTTCATTGCGGTGTTCCTGATCCTGCGGCTTCTCCCCGGCATCCTTGGGAACGGACTGTTGCCACCAAGTGGCAGTAAATGGGTCTAACAGTTTGACCGCCCTCAGTTTCTGCCATGGTGTTAGCTATACAATAGTCTGTATCCGTCTGGGTTTCATTTCTTAAACGGGAATTCCACAGATTTTCCAAAAATTCCGTTCTGGAGACACATACTGAATCAGAGCTGTTCACACTGGTGGTGAATGGAACCAGACGTCCACCTCCAAAAGCTCCTTCACGGAAAGTCGTCACATGACATGGTTGTGAATACACTGCCTGGTGTCTGAGACCCAGCTTTACATGACGGGTGTAGCCTTGAAATCCATTCATGGTGGAGGGATATACGCTGCAGGGTGCTGTAAGGCAAAAAAGTAGTCCCCAAAGAAAACTTCCAGGTTTTCTAGATTTTTCCATCACCAGCATTTCACATAAACTCTCAGAAGGCTATATGTGTGTTCTAGACATGGAGGCTCAGGTTCTACCACCACCACTGTGAAAAATAAATCAGAAATACTTTTTGCTTGTGAGCTATTTCTTTAGTTTGGCTACGTGGCTATCGATTTGGTAGCAATGCGGTACCTGTATGAAGTTATTAAGATCGATTTTTTTTAATACCAGTCTCGGTCACGCTGGATAAGCCCCCTAATTACGCTCATCAACAGTAATTGCGTTTTGTTTACCGCAGGCTTTTGTCGAGTGCTATAGATTCAGGCATCTGCAGATGTGATAAGCACTTTACAGGATAAGAGGCCCTCAGCGCAGCGATAAAGTGGAGAGATCAATGCTCTTAAATGCCCTTTAGATATTAGTATCTCTGAGTGCCGGAGCACTTCAGTGGAACGCCTTTAAACGCAGCATACCAAACAGGCCCAGCAGTGAGGCTGAGACTAATTACAACGTGCTACCACAAGTTAGCGTGACTCTGATTATTTACACTGAGAGTTGTAGTACAAACTGTGAGGACTTCGATAAGACGTCCATATTGAGCTCCACCGTATAGCCTGAAAAGGGACGACATCAGTTATTCACACACTGGATCTGAACAGACTCATTTGGAGGGGTCTGGTGTGACATGCTCTCAGTCAGAATTGTTTACAGTGGTGGTGAATGGAACCAGACGTCCAGCAGAAACAGTTCTCTCATACGTTAGCTCTCTTCCTGCCTTAAAGGGATATGAATACACTGCCTGGTGTCTGAGATGTTGCTTTATTATAGTTTAGGCCTTGAAATCCATTCATGGTGGAGGGATACATGCTGTAGGGCGCTCTCCCGGCAAAATAGACCCCAAAGAAAATGTATTATTCTCCTATTTTCCAGGATTTCTCATCATCAGCATTCCAAATACCCACCCATGTGTAGGTTCACTGGTGGTTCTGATAGTAAATCAAATGTCGACGTGTGTGTTGTAGACATGGAGAACCGTGGTTCCCATCACCACCACTGTACAGAACATCCATTTCAGATCCAAGAGTCCAAATAATTGTGATACATGTGTGGAATTCCCCTTTAAGACTAGAGTTTACCATGTGGTCATGTACTCTGGGACAGTCAAATCCTGATTGCTAGCTTAGCTAATGTGCTATACTGTAAAAACAAGCTAGCATTAGCGATAGATTCCATTTTTACCTAGCACAAAGTGGACACTACAAGATTCAGACTTCAGAGAAAAGAAGCCAAACTGGGGTAACATGGCTAGATAGCTACACTGCTGTCTAGCCGTGACACTGCATGGCACGCCATCTTTCCGTTAGCTACGTTAGCTTTGGAGCTCCAGTGCTAATACTGCTGTTAGCTTATAGCCTCCTCGACTGGCAAGTCTTTTCCATCGTTTGTGAAAGCCATTCTCTCAAATCCAATAGAATATTCAGTTTCCTAGCAGAGGTGTTAGCTATAAACCTCCCTTTTGTGTTCAGCAGCTAACAGAAATCCACATTCCTCTCAACATAAACAGAACAGGTTCTCCAACCCTTTAAACCCTTTTTGGCCCAAATGTCCCTCTAAAGCAACTGTATGGTGAAAAATCTAATTTTTTGATCACCAGACTTGGAATTGACTTATACTGTCTGTCCATTAGCTAGATTAGCCTTGTAGCTCCAGTGCTAATACTGCTGTTCCAGCTTTCTTGGCTGTCCTGACGTAGAATCCAACATCGCTGTCTGTTTCCACAGGTGTCTGGTCTTCTAGAAGGTCACTATTACCAGTTCCGTGCCTTTGCAGCCAACATCATTGGGCTCAGCAAACCGTCTGAACCCAGCGAAGCCTTTCTCTGTGAGCAGTGGACCATGCCTGAACCTGGTGAGAGCTCAGGGCCTATATCACAGACATACAAATGTTCTGTTAAGTAGGAGGTTCTAACTGTACCGTTATCTCCGCCCTTTCAGCCTACAGCAACTTAGACCCAGTCCATCCCAACTGTATCAGTTTAGCCCCACCCACACACCCTACGGCAGTTCAGTAGTTGAGCTCCATCCAGTCATCATACTGCAGTCTTTCAGCCTACAGCATTTCAGCCCCACCCATTCAGCCTACAGCAGGTTAACTCCATCTATTCAGCCTACAGCAGTTTAACTCCATCTATTCAGCCTACAGCATTTCAGCCCCACCTATTCAGCCTACAGCAGGTTAACTCCATCTATTCAGCCTACAGCAGGTTAACTCCATCTATTCAGCCTACAGCAGTTTAACTCCATCTATTCAGCCTACGGCATTTTAGTTCTACCCATGCAGCCTACAGCAGTTTAGCTCCATCCATTCCGCCTACAGCAGTTTAGCCCCACACCTATTCAGCCTACTGCAGGGTGAACCCACCCATGCAGCCTACAGCAGTTTAGCTCCATCCTTTCCACCTATAACAATTTAGCCCCACCCATTCAGCCTACTGCAGTTTAGCCCCACCCATCCAGCCTACAGCAGTTTAACTCCATCTATTCAGCCTACCGCATTTTAGTTCTACACATGCAGCCTACAACAGTTTAGCTCCACCCATTCCACTTATAACAGTTTAGCCCCACCCATTCATCCTACTGCAGGGTAACCGCACCCATGCAGCCTACAGCAGTCTAGCTCCACCCATTCAGCCTACAGCAGTTCAACCCCACCCATGTAGCCAGCAGTTTAGCCCCATCCATTCAGCCTACAGCAGTTTAGCTCCACCCATTTACCCATTCAGGGGTTGTTCTTGCAGGGAGAGTTATTGGAGTGGTTCATGTTTTTTAAATCTCCAATTAAACACTGTGCAGTTCCTGGCTGTGAGGAAGCATAGACGTAAACATAGATCACTGCCCATAGCAACCAAAACAGGCTGTTTAATTCTGAGGGATGAAGAAAGGTAGGAGAATAACGATCATTAAACACAATAAGAGAGGGATAATATAAAACGCAGGAAGGATGTGGGTTTAAAGGGCCTGTATTACATCAGCAAATACTGAGGAGAAAAGACCCAATTACAGCCCTGCACCGCCACAGTGAGAGGGACCCGGAGCTAGCTCGTGTATATGGGGATGGCTGTGTGAGTTTTCCTAATGAACGGACAGAGACAGGTGCAGGCTATTAATTCCCCCGAACAGGCTCTCCCTGGGTTGTTAATAATTGAAACGTGAGTGAGCATTGTTAGGAGAATGAACTGCTCTGTATTCCAAAGGACAAAATAACGGGGAATTCCATTATCGCCACGTCGGAGCTTTGGAGTACATAATTACTGTTTGTTGTCCTGCCCCAGTCGCCGTGTCCGTACGGATGGTACTGTGAAAGCCCCCTGTAGGATACAGATCGATACAGACGATTAGTTTTCCTTTATTCGCCCCCGATGACGGCACGTTCCCGTTAAGAGGGTGTTTTTTATTTGGCAGGCATCGCAGGTTCACATACAATACACACCCATCCGCTGCCAGGACAGGGGGCTGCCAAATACACTTTCTCCTCCGGATGAAAACTGATGCCCTGAATCATAATGCTTTATTACCTGCATGACATTTTCCCCTTACTGAGGAGAGAAAGGCACCAGGAAATGCGAGGAGCCAACAGAGGAATGAAAAGCATGGATGGATGGATGGCGGATGGATAAATATGAAAACTGATGAAAGGATTTAATGGATAGATGGATGGAAGTAGGAATAAACTGACATGCTGAATGAGGGACATGCATACATATAAATGAGTGTGCGGGAACTGTGTTGGTGGAAGGGTGGAGGAATTAACTGACATCTTGGTGGAGGAATGGATAGAGTGATAATGCCATGATACACATGAATGCTGATGGATGGATGGTTGGATGAACAGAAGAAAGAACTGGCATACCAATGGGAAGTCATTTTGATATAAGGACTGATGGATTAACTGACAGACAGATGAATGGATGGATGATGCATGTGGTTGAATGAATAAATAACTGGGTGAATGAACTGATGCACTGATGGATGATCAGGAGTAGGGGGAATGGATGGATCTGTGCCCAAACAGATGTACTGATAAACTGATATATAAACACTGATGGATGAACAGGTGGATGGAAAGATGGATGGGTGGATGAAAGATTGAATAGATGAATTAACTGACATTGATGAGTGGCAGGATGGATGGATGACCTGACATTGATGAGTGGCAGGATGGATGGATAGGTGAATTGGCATTGATAAATATATGGATGGATAAACAGGGATTGATAGGTGCGAGGATGGATAGATGGAAGAATGAACTGGCATTGATGGGTGAATGGATGGATGTAAGGATGGATGGATAGATGAATTGGCATTAATAGATGAATGGATAGATGGATGAACTGACATTGATGGGTGTGGGGATTAATTAAAGGATGGATGAAAGGATGGATGAAAGGATGGATGGATTACTGGCATTGCTGGGGGAGTGGATGGAAGGATAGATGGATGAACTGACATTGATGGGTGTGGGGATTAATTAAAGGATGGATGGATGAAAGGATGGATGGATTACTGGCATTGCTGGGGGAGTGGATGGAAGGATAGATGGATGAACTGACATTGATGGGTGTGGGGATTAATTAAAGGATGGATGGATGAAAGGATGGATGGATTACTGGCATTGCTGGGGGAGTGGATGGAAGGATAGATGGATGAACTGGAATTGATGGGTGAGTGGATGGATGGATGGATGAACTGGCAGTAATGGGTAAGTGGATGATGAACTGGAATTGATAGGTGAGTGGATGAATGAATGAACTGGCAGTGAATGATGAACTGGAATTGATGGATGGACGGATGGATGGATGGATGGATGAAAAGACAGATGTTTTAATGGTGTCAGAGCAGCTGTAGGTGACACGTCTTTCTAGTTCTAGTTCAGTGTTCACCTTAAAGGGTAACTCATGTTCCTGTGTCACTCATAGGCTGCCCTTATGACCTCGAGTTGAGAGAGGTGAGGCAGGAGTCTCTAGTCTTAATGTGGGCGGAGCCTCTGTACCAAGGCCAGTCACAAGTCACTGGTTATGTGGTGGAAATCAGTGAAGGGGAGGAGTCGGAGGACTGGATTGCAGTGACCCAGGAACTGATCACAGACACCTACTTAAAGGTCAGTATACAGTTTTTATTAAAGGACCAGTGAGACAAACAGTGGACACTATCTAACCCCTTAACGCAAACGCAGTCGGGCAGTCAGGACAGGGTTGGTGGATAATAGATTTAGAGGTGTGCAGTAACTCAGTAAGTGTAATGCGTTAGTGTGCTGTAAGTAGAGTGTTGGTGTACAGTATCTCAGTAAGTGTAATGCGTTAGTGTGCTGTAAGTAGTGTGTTGGTGTACAGTAACTCAGTAAGTGTAATGCGTTAGTGTGCTGTAAGTAGTGTGTTGGTGTACAGTAACTCAGTAAGTGTAATGCGTTAGTGTACTGTAAGTAGTGTGTTGGTGTACAGTAACTCAGTAAGTGTAATGCGTTAGTGTGCTGTAAGTAGAGTGTTGGTGTACAGTAACTCAGTAAGTGTAATGTGTTAGTGTGCTGTAAGTAGTGTGTCGGTGTACAGTAACTCAGTAAGTGTAATGCGTTAGTGTGCTGTAAGTAGAGTGTTGGTGTACGGTAACTCAGTAAGTGTAATGCGTTAGTGTACTGTAAGTAGTGTGTTGGTGTACGGTAACTCAGTAAGTGTAATGCGTTAGTGTGCTGTAAGTAGCGTGTTGGTGTACGGTAACTCAGTAAGTGTAATGTGTTAGTGTACTGTAAGTAGTGTGTTGGTGTACAGTAACTCAGTAAGTGTAATGCGTTAGTGTGCTGTAAGTAGAGTGTTGGTGTACAGTAACTCAGTAAGTGTAATGCGTTAGTGTGCTGTAAGTAGAGTGTTGGTGTACAGTAACTCAGTAAGTGTAATGCGTTAGTGTGCTGTAAGTAGTGTGTCGGTGTACAGTAACTCAGTAAGTGTAATGCGTTAGTGTGCTGTAAGTAGAGTGTTGGTGTACAGTAACTCAGTAAGTGTAATGCGTTAGTGTACTGTAAGTAGTGTGTTGGTGTACAGTAACTCAGTAAGTGTAATGCGTTAGTGTACTGTAAGTAGCGTGTTGGTGAACGGTAACTCAGTAAGTGTAATGCGTTAGTGTGCTGTAAGTAGCGTGTTGGTGTACGGTAACTCAGTAAGTGTAATGCGTTAGTGTACTGTAAGTAGCGTGTTGGTGAACAGTAACTCAGTAAGTGTAATGCGTTAGTGTACTGTAAGTAGCGTGTTGGTGAACAGTAACTCAGTAAGTGTAATGCGTTAGTGTACTGTAAGTAGTGTGTTGGTGAACAGTAACTCAGTAAGTGTAATGCGTTAGTGTACTGTAAGTAGCGTGTTGGTGAACAGTAACTCAGTAAGTGTAATGCGTTAGTGTACTGTAAGTAGCGTGTTGGTGAACAGTAACTCAGTAAGTGTAATGCGTTAGTGTACTGTAAGTAGCGTGTTGGTGAACAGTAACTCAGTAAGTGTAATGTGTTAGTGTACTGTAAGTAGTGTGTTGGTGTACGGTAACTCAGTAAGTGTAATGCGTTAGTGTACTGTAAGTAGCGTGTTGGTGAACAGTAACTCAGTAAGTGTAATGCGTTAGTGTACTGTAAGTAGCGTGTTGGTGTACAGTAACTCAGTAAGTGTAATGTGTTAGTGTGCTGTAAGTAGCGTGTTGGTGTACAGTAACTCAGTAAGTGTAATGTGTTAGTGTGCTGTAAGTAGTGTGTTGGTGTACAGTAACTCAGTAAGTGTAATGTGTTAGTGTGCTGTAAGTAGAGTGTTGGTGTACAGTAACTCAGTAAGTGTAATGTGTTAGTGTGCTGTAAGTAGAGTGTTGGTGTACAGTAACTCAGTAAGTGTAATGTGTTAGTGTGCTGTAAGTAGAGTGTTGGTGTACAGTAACTCAGTAAGTGTAATGTGTTAGTGTGCTGTAAGTAGAGTGTTGGTGTACAGTAACTCAGTAAGTGTAATGCGTTAGTGTACTGTAAGTAGTGTGTTGGTGTACAGTAACTCAGTAAGTGTAATGCGTTAGTGTGCTGTAAGTAGAGTGTTGGTGTACAGTAACTCAGTAAGTGTAATGTGTTAGTGTGCTGTAAGTAGTGTGTCGGTGTACAGTAACTCAGTAAGTGTAATGCGTTAGTGTGCTGTAAGTAGAGTGTTGGTGTACAGTAACTCAGTAAGTGTAATGCGTTAGTGTACTGTAAGTAGTGTGTTGGTGTACAGTAACTCAGTAAGTGTAATGCGTTAGTGTACTGTAAGTAGCGTGTTGGTGAACGGTAACTCAGTAAGTGTAATGCGTTAGTGTGCTGTAAGTAGTGTGTTGGTGTACGGTAACTCAGTAAGTGTAATGCGTTAGTGTACTGTAAGTAGCGTGTTGGTGAACAGTAACTCAGTAAGTGTAATGCGTTAGTGTAC
Organism: Prochilodus magdalenae; assembly: GCA_024036415.1. Taxonomy (NCBI): domain Eukaryota; kingdom Metazoa; phylum Chordata; class Actinopteri; order Characiformes; family Prochilodontidae; genus Prochilodus; species Prochilodus magdalenae. The sequence goes on from JAMWET010006220.1 coordinate 126,910, forward strand.
TGTAAGTAGTGTGTTGGTGTACAGTAACTCAGTAAGTGTAATGCGTTAGTGTACTGTAAGTAGCGTGTTGGTGAACAGTAACTCAGTAAGTGTAATGCGTTAGTGTACTGTAAGTAGCGTGTTGGTGTACAGTAACTCAGTAAGTGTAATGTGTTAGTGTGCTGTAAGTAGCGTGTTGGTGTACAGTAACTCAGTAAGTGTAATGTGTTAGTGTGCTGTAAGTAGTGTGTTGGTGTACAGTAACTCAGTAAGTGTAATGTGTTAGTGTGCTGTAAGTAGTGTGTTGGTGTACAGTAACTCAGTAAGTGTAATGTGTTAGTGTGCTGTAAGTAGAGTGTTGGTGTACAGTAACTCAGTAAGTGTAATGTGTTAGTGTGCTGTAAGTAGAGTGTTGGTGTACAGTAACTCAGTAAGTGTAATGTGTTAGTGTGCTGTAAGTAGAGTGTTGGTGTACAGTAACTCAGTAAGTGTAATGTGTTAGTGTGCTGTAAGTAGAGTGTTGGTGTACAGTAACTCAGTAAGTGTAATGTGTTAGTGTGCTGTAAGTAGTGTCAATATTTTTTGAGCTACACATACAGAAGTAGGGTCTTTCAGTATGAAGTTGGAAATCGTAAGGTCTGAGGTCTCTACACTGTCGACATGATCAGCAGTCCTGCACTGGCTGGTGCTTATTTCAGTTCCGTCATGTACTTCATTTGTTTGCTGAGGGAAGCTGTTTGTTTCCTGGACTAATTGCAGTCCGAGCAGCACCACAAATATAAACTCCTCCTTGGAAGCATGGTAATGAAGCCTCTTCTGATTCAGATCATGTGTTCTGATTCCTCACATTGGGCCACAGTAACACTGGTAAGAGAACTCCATTCATTCGGTAGGGAGATTGATCAGGCCTTTGTTGTTATTAGATATCCAGGCTGCAAACTGGTCACACGTACCGCCTGCGTGTGTCTGCGGTCAACAGCGCCGGAGTGGGAAGACCCTCTCTACCCACCGAACCGGTCACAGCCAAGACCAGGCCAGGTTAGTCCCTTTAAAGCAACACTAATCCTGATCTGCAGCATTCATCTCAAATGAATTCTACAGGGTGGGCCATTTATATGGATACACCTAAATAAAATGGGAATGGTTGGTGATATTAACTTCCTGTTTGTGGCACATTAGTATATGGGAGGGGGAAAACTTTTCAAGATGGGTGGTGACCATGGTGGCCATTTTGAAGTCGGCCATTTTGGATCCAACTTTAGTTTTTTCAATGGGAAGAGGGTCATGTGACACATCAAACTTATTGAGAATTTCACAAGAAAAACAATGGTGTGCTTGGTTTTAACGTAACTTTATTCTTTCATGAGTTATTTACAAGTTTCTGACCATGCGTTCAAAGTGCTGCCCATTGTGTTGGATTGTCAACGCAACCCTCTTCTCCCACTCTTCACACACTGATAGCAACACCACAGAAGAAAAGCTAGCACAGGCTTCCAGTATCCGTAGTTTCAGGTGCTGCACATCTCGTATCTTCTCGTCTCCATATAAATGGCCCACCCTGTAGATCCTAATTTCATTTTAGATATCAATTTTATTACAAATTAATTTTAGTTCTTAGTTTGTTTGACGTCCTTTTAGATATGTATGTAATTATATGTTGTATTTTCATTCCAGATATCAACTGTATTAAAACAGCAGTTATTTAATTCTGGATATTACATGTTCTTGAAATATCAGTGTCTCAGTATTCTTCAGTTTCTTCGTTTATTACAGTTTCCGGCTGCTACCTCTAAAATTGTAGACCACCAGCATCATATTAGTAGCTTTACCTCCAACCTGCTTGCTGTTATAATGATCTAATACTTGAACTGAACTGTAAACCTGCCCCTTCACTGCTTTACTGCTGTAACTGTCAGGAACCAAAGACATGGAGATTGGAGTTGATAACGACGGCTTCATCTTCCTGAGCCTCGAGGCACCTGAGACGGCTGACGAAGGCCTGTTTAAGTGGAATAAGAACTACAGAGAGGCTATAGATGCTGGAAGAGCTCGTCTGGAGACCAAGCAAAACAAGTACATCCATTACTGCTCTCCAGGCTTGATCCTGAAGCAGTTTAAGAAGCATATGTGTAACGCGGTACAGCAGATCTAGATGTAGTGTAGCTGCTAAACACAAAGAGAAGCAATGGATTAAGATGCGGTGATGAAGGATTAAGGTGGAAGCTTTAAAAGGAATAAATATGCAGAAGAAGCGTCTTAAAACCTCTGAGACAATAAGACACAGTAATAAAGACCTGAGGATAGGCTGCTACTGATGCTACATACTGATGCATGAATGCTGTAGTAATTAATCAAGGCCTAAACACACTGTAGAGTAGTATGGAGTGTTATTGGAGTTACAGTAAGAGTTCAGTATGAAAGACACCAACAGAGAACAATCAAGGTATCCAATATATACATCCTCAAAACTACACCCAACACCCAACATCTCTAACAAACTATAGAAGTCAATAGTCACCCAATGCATCCTCAAAACTACACCCAACACCCAACATCCCTAACAAACTATAGAAGTCAATAGTCACCCAATGCATCCTCAAAACTACACCCAACACCCAACATCCCTAACAAACTATAGAAGTCAATAGTCACCCAATGCATCCTCAAAACTACACCCAACACCCAACATCCCTAACAAACTATAGAAGTCAATAGTCACCCAATGCATCCTCAAAACTACACCCAACACCCAACATCCCTAACAAACTATAGAAGTCAATAGTCACCCAAACATGTTCTGTAGATACATCCTCAAAACTACACCCAACACCCAACATCACTAACAAACTATAGAAGTCAATAGTCACCCAAACATGTTCTGTTAATACATCCTCAAAACTACACCCAAAACCCAACATCCCTAACAAACAATAGAAGTCAATAGTCACTCAAACATGTTCTGTAGATACATCCTCAAAACTACACCCAACATCCAACATCTCTAACAAACAAAATAAGTCAATAGTCACCCAAACATGTTCTGTAGATACATCCTCAAAACTACACCCAACATCCAACATCTCTAACAAACAAAATAAGTCAATAGTCACCCAAACATGTTCCGTAGATACATCCTCAAAATTACATCCAACACCCAACATCTCTAACAAACAAAATAAGTCAATAGTCACCCAAACATGTTCTGTAGATACATCCTCAAAACTACACCCAACATCTCTAACAAACTATATAAGTCAATTGTGACCCAAACATGTTCTGTAGATACATTCTCAAAACTACATCCAACACCCAACATCCCTAACAAACTATAAGTCAATAGTCACCCAAACATGTTCCGTAGATACATCCTCAAAATTACATCCAACACCCAACATCTCTAACAAACAAAATAAGTCAATAGTCACCCAAACATGTTCTGTAGATACATCCTCAAAACTACACCCAACATCTCTAACAAACTATATAAGTCAATTGTGACCCAAACATGTTCTGTAGATACATTCTCAAAACTACATCCAACACCCAACATCCCTAACAAACTATAAGTCAATAGTCACCCAAACATGTTCTGTAGATACATCCTCAAAACTACACCCAACATCTCTAAGAAACTATATAAGTCAATAGTCACCCAAACATGTTCTGTAGATACATCCTCAAAACTACACCCAACATCTCTAACAAACTATATAAGTCAATTGTGACCCAAACATGTTCTGTAGATACATCCTCAAAACTACACCCAACACCCAACATCCCTAACAAACTATATAAGTCAATAGTCACCCAAACATGTTTTGTAGATACATCCTCAAAACTACACCCAACACCCAACATCCCTAACAAACAATAGAAGTCAATAGTCACTCAAACATGTTCTGTAGATACATCCTCAAAACTACACCCAACATCCAACATCTCTAACAAACTATAGAAGTCAATAGTCACCCAAACATGTTCTGTAGATACATCCTCAATGCTACACCCAACATCCCTAACAAACTATAGAAGTCAATAGTCACCCAAACATGTTCTGTATGTACATCCTCAAAACTACACCCAGCACCCAACATCCCTAACAAACAACAGAAGTCCATAGTCACCCAAACATGTTCTGTAAATGCATCCTCAAAACTACACCCAACATCCAACATCTATAAAAACAGAATAGAAGTCAATAGTCACCCAAACATGTTCTGTTAATACATCCTCCATCCTCCATTGATACAACCCCACATCTTTTAGTCCCCTACTTCCTTAACAAACACTGGAACTCAAAAGCCAGCCAAATATGTTGTATTTACATTATCAAAACAACTTTCAAACCCCTACATCGCTTACACCGTCAGTGTTTATGGTGTTAGTAACTTTAGGCTCCTGCAGATGGCGCTGCATGAAGATGATGGAGCTATAAATACCTGCTGGGTGTGAGTGATGGCATCCATGAATTGGGAAGAGGTGCTACAGTGCAGGGAATGTCTCATTCCATGTGTGGAAAATGGCTTCAACGCAGATGTTAATAATTGGCTAAAAGGAGGGACTGCATGTGGGCGTGGCCAAAGACCATAGTGTGAAGGAAGTAGCTGAATCTGCAGGTCTATGGAAGCGTACGGTCATACGGGTCTACCAGCAGTGGATACAATCCCAGCCTACAGGGAATTCTCCTCGGAACTGGGCCAGGGAAGACATCCACCAAATCTGGACCAACCGACCAATTCTGTGATGGAGGAGTGTCTGAACACTGATGTGGCTACATCCAGAACCTTGTCCAGTTCATGCCCAATCCAGTCCCAGCTGTAATTGGAGCTGGTGGAGGTACTACAGGGTATTAGGTGCGTTTCAGTGACAGGGGACTTGCAGGGTATCTCTCAGTTCTCTAACAAACACTAGACGTCAACAGTATCTAATCCAGAGAGTTATGATATTGAGCAAGCGACTTTCCTTATCTGGACATCACAAGACCATTAAGTTGTGACCTCAAGATAACTTGACAGTGTGGATGACCGCTACTGACACCCGGTGCTTTTTACGTGTCTACAGATTTGGATGACCATTGGCTTGTAGTGCCACTGCTGCTCAGCTACATATGGGGAGGATTAGAATATCACCTAATCTGCTTCTGTAAGGGGCATAGATGAACCGTAAACAGTGCATAGTGGTAGTGCAATGCAGTGTTGAGTTGGAATAGATAATCTGCCAGAGCCTCATAGAGGCAGTGCTCGTAATGCAGCTGAGATGTGTGTTTCTGTCCTAGATCCATTCTCACCTTCACTGCTGCCTCGGAGGAGGACCTGGGCCTCTACACTGCTGAGATGATCGACAGGCCTGACATCTCCTCCAGCTTCGACTTCACCGCTGAGGGTACAGTGTGCTTGTTCTCTTCCTCTCCGCCTCAGATTAACATCTGACCAAATGATGCAGCTTCTGCCGCATCTCCATGCTTTAAATGGAAAGGCATTTAGAAGCTCTGAGAACTACAAACAGGGGTGGAGAATGTACACTATACTGCCAAATGTATGCACTTCTCCATCCATATCACTGAGTTCAGGTGTTCCAATCACTTCCCTGGCCACAGGTGTAGAAAACCGAGG
>JAMWET010006220.1:137500-165654 GCA_024036415.1 Prochilodus magdalenae
TGTGAGTAGTGTGTTGGTGTGCAGTAACTCAGTAAGTGTAATGTGTTAGTGTGCTGTAAGTAGTGTGTTGGTGTTCAGTAACTCAGTAAGTGTAATGCGTTAGTGTGCTGTAAGTAGCGTGTTGGTGTACAGTAACTCAGTAAGTGTAATGTGTTAGTGTGTTGTAAGTAGTGTGTTGGTGTACAGTAACTCAGTAAGTGTAATGTGTTAGTGTACTGTAAGTAGCGTGTTGGTGTACAGTAACTCAGTAAGTGTAATGTGTTAGTGTGTTGTAAGTAGTGTGTTGGTGTACAGTAACTCAGTAAGTGTAATGTGTTAGTGTGCTGTAAGTAGTGTGTTGGTGTACAGTAACTCAGTAAGTGTAATGTGTTAGTGTGTTGTAAGTAGTGTGTTGGTGTACAGTAACTCAGTAAGTGTAATGCGTTAGTGTGCTGTAAGTAGCGTGTTGGTGTACAGTAACTCAGTAAGTGTAATGTGTTAGGTTGCTATAAGTAGTGTGTTGGTGTACAGTAACTCAGTAAGTGCAATGCGTTAGTGTGCTGTAAGTAGCGTGTTGGTGTACAGTAACTCAGTAAGTGTAATGCGTTAGTGTGCTGTAAGTAGTGTGTTGGTGTGCAGTAACTCAGTAAGTGTAATGCGTTAGTGTGCTGTAAGTAGCGTGTTGGTGTACAGTAACTCAGTTAGTGTAATGTGTTAGTGTGCTGTAAGTAGTGTGTTGGTGTACAGTAACTCAGTAAGTGTAATGCGTTAGTGTGCTGTAAGTAGTGTGTTGGTGTACAGTAACTCAGTAAGTGTAATGCGTTAGTGTGCTGTAAGTAGTGTGTTGGTGTACAGTAACTCAGTAAGTGTAATGTGTTAGTGTGCTGTAAGTAGCGTGTTGGTGTACAGTAACTCAGTTAGTGTAATGTGTTAGTGTACTGTAAGTAGTGTGTTGGTGTACAGTAACTCAGTAAGTGTAATGCGTTAGTGTGCTGTAAGTAGCGTGTTGGTGTAAACGGAGGTCTAAAGTGAGGAACTTTCACTGACACTGGAGGAGTATTTCACCTTGGGTAAACTCAGCTACATGGCTAGTGTACATCCTCCACAGGTTTTGGGAGAAGGGGCCACTCTATGTGCAGGGTTGTGCTATTCTAGGACCAGGATTGAGACCCACTGATGTAACACACAGGAAAACAGGAAGATCTCGGCATCTACAGGTTAAATATTAATCAGCTCAGTGGTCAGTATCGACCGTCCAAGCTTTGCCTGGTTAAACAGACAGCAATATTAGCATGAAGCCTTGAATGAACCTGGTCTAAGAAGCTTTGTAAGGTCAGTGCACAGTGGAATCTCCAGTGTGCTGGATTGGCTTGGTATCCGGTAGGGTTTTATCCCAGTGCAGAGGATTTCGCTGTGTGATCAAAGTTCACTGTCACTTGTCACTCAGTCCTGACCTGCTCTTTTCTTTTTGATCTAATCATTTGGCAGAGTTCAAGCAAACCCTGGCTAAATCGCAGGCCAAAAGACGGGACTGGACGAGACGGGCGGGTGAGTGTCCGAGAGGTGGAGACCCCATCGCTGTCGGGGTTGCCAGGGAGTTGGAGAAAGTTCACCTGGCCAAATGCATGAAGAAAACAGTTCACCCTAAAATCAGCATTACAGCACTGTATACTACGCACCTAGGTGTTGGTTCCGCAAGGGTTCTTTAGTAAAGGCAATGGTTCTGTTTGGAACCACGACTTCCACATAGAACCAATTTATGCTTCTATATTCTGATATATGGTTCTATATAGCAGCAACCAAGGGTACTGCTAACAGAAGAACCCCTTTTAGTGCTATGTAGAACTTTATACAACCTTATACAGCACGTTCTCTGCAGTCTAAAGAACCATGGTTCTAAAATAAGCTTGCTTCAGCAGCTATTGTTTAGCTACAGTGATGTCACAGCTAGTGTGTCAGCTCATGACTACTCTGTTAGTGGTACTCTAAAGTGTTAGTGTGTGTTGTGCTGGTGTGAGTGGATCAGACACAGCTCAGACAAACACTGTGTCCACTCACTGTCCACTCTATTGGACACTCCTACCTTGCTGGTCCACCTTGTAGATGTACAGCCAGAGAGGATAGCTCTTCTGCTGCTGCACAGTGCAGTGTTGGTCATCCTCTAGTCCTTCATCAGTGGACACAGGATAATGCCCACAGGACGCTGCCCACAGGACGTTGCCCACAGGACGTTGCCCACAGGACGTTGCCCACAGGACGCTGCCCACAGGACGCTGCCCACAGGACGTTGCCCACAGGACGCTGCCCACAGGACGCTGTTGTACCGGATAGTTTTTGTTGGTGGACGGTTCTCAGTCCAGCTGCAACACTAAGGTGTTCAGCAGCACTGCTGTGTCTGATCCACTCACACCAGCACCACACACACTAACACACCACCACCACATCAGTGTCACTGCAGTACTGAGAATGATACACCACCCACATCATACCTGCTCTGTGGTGGTCCTGTGGGGGTCCTGACCATTGAAAAACAAGGTGATACAGTACACAGAGAAACAGATGGACTACAGCCTTTACCTGTAGAACTACAGAGTGTCCTATATGGTCAGTGGAGCTGATAAACTGGACAATGCATGATTGTGTATATGTACTGCATTTCAAGTCTCCCAGAATCACATACACCTCGTCTGCCCAAGGATCAGAACCAGTCCGGCCCAGTTTGCCAACATTTATAGCTGCACAAATGAGGGCAGCCGAGCACAAACCCTGCAGACGCAGAAGTCAGGCTGAAGTGCAAAGTTAATACCCAGCTCAGGCCTGGGGAGGGTGCTGTCTAAGTGTATTCCATTAGAGACTAGCTGATTAGGATCATAATAGACTAACATAAAGCATTGCTCATCAGTCTCTTAATATAATCTGGTCACATCTCATTAATTCCGGCTTCGTTTCCACCTTAAACGCTACGTGTTACGAACAAGATGTGCTGCTAAGGGTTCGTGCTATCACGGCGTGACATGTTTGAGATTGCTTTTATTCACGGTTTCATATTTCTAATGTTTTCTCATCACGTTAGCAGTGATGCTATTAGGTAAAACTGAATTACATTCAACTTTATCAGCATTATAGCAAAATACAAGGTTATACAGTATAACGAAACACAGTCAGGCTAGTTCCCCAGCGCACTTATTAAAAATGGATATGCATATTAGTACAGGGCAAAGACTAATAGACAAACAGACATGTGAAAAATGTGCAGGGGAAATAACTATGTAAGTCCCAGAACATGAGGTGCAAACAGCAGTTAGCATCTGCAGGAAAGCAGACAGCTTAGTGTTAAGTGTACATGTAGGAGAGTACAGTGTGCTGTGGTAGCCAGGTGTGCAGTAAGTCGGGACTAGATCAGTACACTCTATGGTGTTAAGGTCATGTTTTGGTAGTCCAGTGGGCTAGTGGAGTCCAGTGTGTATGGGTTGGGGTGATCAAGACTAGATCAGTACAGTCTATAGTGGTGTAGTCATGTTCTGGTGGTCCTGTGGGCTAGTGGAGCCCAGTGTATATGGGCTGGGGTGGTCAGGACTAAATCAGTACAGTCTATAGTGGTGTAGTCGTGTTCTGGTGGTCCTGTGGGCTGGTGGAGCCCAATGTGGGGTGATCAGGGCTAGATCAGGACAGTCTATAGTGGTGTAGTCATGTTCTGGTGGTCCTGTGGGCTATTGGAGACCAGTGTGTATGGGCTGGGGTGATCAGGACTAGACCAGTTAAGTCTAGAGTGGTGTAGTCATGTTCTGGTGGTCCTGTGGGCTAGTGGAGTCCAGTGTGTATGGGCTGGGGTAATCAGGACTAGATCAGGACAGTCTATAGTGGTGTAGTCATGTTCTGGTAGTCCAGTGGGCTAGTGGAGCCCAGTGTGTATAGGCTGGGGTGATCAGGACTAGATTAGTACAGTCTAGAGTGGTGTAGTCATGTTCTGGTGGTCCTGTGGGCTAGTGGAGCCCAGTGTGTTTGTGCTGGGGTAATCAGGGCTAGATCAGTACAGTCTATAGTGGTGTAGTCATGTTCTGGTAGTCCAGTGGGCTATTGGAGCCCAGTGTGTATGGGTTGGGGTGATCAGGACTAGACCAGTACAGTCTAGAGTGGTGTAGTCGTGTTCTGGTAGTCCAGTGGGCTAGTGGAGTCCAGTGTGTATGGGTTGGGGTGATCAGGACTAGATCAGTACAGTCTATAGTGGTGTAGTCATGTTCTGGTCGGCGCTGCCAGCACTGGCTCTTGGGTTCAGGAAATGCTAAATGCAAATGCAAACCAGTGTTGGCCAAACCTCCTGAATGCTTGACCACGTGCTCTGTTTTTCCTGTGAAGGGCCCCACTTCGAGGAGTTCTTGTCCTGGACTGTGACGGAGGACTGTGAGATGATCATGAAATGCAAGGTCAGGGTGTTATCGATTGGCTGCATGCACATATCAGCCTGTGTGTTTCTGGCCCAAGGCTTTTGGTATAAGTTTACTCGAAGGCTGTTTCCATAGCACATTCATAACCTTACATAAATACTTCATAAGAGTGGTATATGCAGTAATATCATATTACTATGGAGTACTATGTCATTTTATTTTTTTTGTCGTTTTTTTTTCCAAAATAAAAGTCTTTTATTGTTTTTTATTATTAATTATTTTGAGAGACAGACTTCTGTATGTGTAGCTCAATAAATATTGATCATATCAGTCCATGACCATGAGTGTGATATTAAACGATGGCCTCATCTCACAGTTAACTTCATATTCTGCCAGATGGCGCTAAACACAGACAGAAACTGACCCTGGATCAACTTTCTTTCCATTACACATGCAGGTGACGAACATGAGCAAGGACACAAAGCTGAAATGGTTTAAGGACGGCCTAGAGATCACCCAGGCTGTGTTTGAGCCATCTGGAGTCAGCACTTTCACTGTACCTCAGGTACCTGCATCAGACAGACTCACAACCATCACCTAGCAACTTAGCTTAACTACAGAGCTGCGTAAACGTTTGAGAGCTCTGTTTCAGCTACGGTGTGCAGGGCAGGGTTTAAAATCAATATCCAGTCTTTACCACACATCCATCCATCCATCCATCCAGTCAGTCAGTCAGTCAGTCAGTCAATGTTCAGTGCAAGCGAGCATTTATATCTTAATTGGACAAAACTTTTTTTAAATGGATTTGAATGTTGAACTAAAATAATAAAGTCTATGTACAAGAAAAACAAGATAAATGAATTTTAAAAAATAAATAAATAAGAGCGGAACCCTAGATAATAAACCAGTTATATACAATTATAAAAAAACTAAAATTTTTATATGTAAAGATAAACAGGAAAACTAAAATTAAAAGTAAAAGTTAAATTTTATAATAATTTAAATTTAATTTGAAATTATAATAATTTGTGATTGCACTGAAAGCAGAATGATTCCACAGCTTAAGCCTGTTATACTACAAATATATGAGGAAGGGTATGGGAGGAGCGAGGGATGAATATACAACACATTTAAAACGCATTTGCTTTCGTTGTGATGTAAGGGGTCAGCCTATGCTGCCGGCCACCAGCAGAGGGCGACAGCAGCGAGGCACTGATTCTCCAGGGAACTCAAAATCCCAGAGTTCTCAGGGGTAATCAGTGCCAATCAGGCTCACCTGGCCATTTAATGGCGTGGCAAGCAGCACTGCTTTCTCACACCTTTAATCTAGGGTGACCGGTACGGTACTGGTGTCACTAGGAAAAGAAAAGAAAGAAAGAACAAAAGAAAGAAAGAAAAGGGGGAAAGAGCAGAATTAAAAGGGAAGAAAAAAGAGGAAAGGGGAAGAAAGGAAAGAAGGAAAAGAAGAGGGAGTAAAGAGAAGTGTTGAAAACCATAGAAACAAGACTAGGCTAGGGTAGGCCTGGTTACTGGCGCCTTGTTCTCCTTTCAGGCGTGTTTGTTTGTTTGTTGGGTCCGTCCCATGACACATGCAGTTTGATGGTTGTAGGTTAATAGAAACAATAGGGTATGAATGGGAGTCTATGGGAGAAACGAGGGATGAATAAATGACTTATAGAGGAGTGCAGGTCAGTATGACTGTGGATTAGAGTTTGGGGATCTGCCCTGAGTGGGTATATAAAGTTTGGTGTCTGTAGGTTAATGGAAACAATAGGGTATGAATGGGAGTCTATGGGAGAAAAGAGGGATGAATAAATGACTTATAGAGGAGTGCAGGTCAGTATGTCTGTGGATTAGAGTTTGGGGATCTGCCCTGAGTGGGTATATAAAGTTTGGTGGCTGTAGGTTAAAGGAAACAATAGGGTATGAATGGGAGTCTATGGGAGAAACGAGGGATGAATAAATGACTTATAGAGGAGTGCAGGTCAGTATGGCTGTGGATTAGAGTTTGGGGATCTGCCCTGAGTGGGTATATAAAGTTTGGTGTCTGTAGGTTAATGGAAACAATAGGGTATGAATGGGAGTCTATGGGAGAAACGAGGGATGAATAAATGACTTATAGAGGAGTGCAGGTCAGTATGTCTGTGGATTAGAGTTCAGGGATCTGCCCTGAGTGGGTACATACAGTTTGGTGGCTGTTGGGAGTGAAAATGAATGGGAGTCTATGGGAGAAACGAGGGATGAATAAATGACTTATAGAGGAGTGCAGGTCAGTATGGCTGTGGATTAGAGTTTGGGGATCTGCCCTGAGTGGGTACATACAGTTTGGTGGCTGTTGGGGATGAAAATGAATGGGAGTCTATGGGAGAAACGAGGGATGAATAAATGACTTATAGAGGAGTGCAGGTCAGTATGACTGTGGATTAGAGTTTGGGGATCTGCCCTGAGTGGGTATATAAAGTTTGGTGGCTGTTGGGGGTGAAAATGAATGGGAGTCTATGGGAGGAATGAAGGGGGGAAAAAAAGATGAACAGACGAGTGCGGGTCAGACCATCATTGAATTTGTGTTCGGGGGTCTGCCCTGACATAGTGTATGTGGAATGGTGTGTGTTGCTCAAAATCGGAATTTAAGTTTTTATGAAATCTTTGCCAGATTAAAAAGCACACCATTCCTGATCAGACTGAACATTCCGGAGTTGGAAAGGTGTCAATATCTCCAAAACTGCCAGACAAGTTAGCAGACAAGAAATGAGAAGCTGAAGTAAAGGTAATCTATTAAACCCCACCCAACAAAAATGACTCCAGAAGTAAGACCTGGCATACAGAGTTAGTTACGTCTAGGGCTCTACAGGCCTCTCTTACACTGGCTAATGTTCCGGAGTCAGACAAACACTGAACAAGGATGAGTGGGAAGACTGATGTGATGAGGACGGATGAGGCAATAATGGATCGTTATGACTTTAGATCCATAAGAACCTCATCCCAACTGTGAAACGTGGTGGTGGCAGTATCACAGATTGGGACTGTTTCGCTGCTGCTGGACCAGGATGCCATCAGCGCTATGAATTCTGACCTGTAGAAGTTCTGCCGGAGAATGTGAGGGCATGTGTCTGTGAGCTGAACCTGTACAGAAGGCGGGTCCAGACCGTGATCTAACGGATAAGCTGAGACCAAACCTAAGGTGTGCTGTTGATGCAAGAAAGCCCACCGACATCACAGAGCTGAAACGGGTCTATAAGGAGGATCAGGGCAGGACTCCTCCAAACCAGGTTAAAGGGTTGGACAACAGTTACCGTTTGGTTGACGTCATTGCTGGTCAAGAAGGTCACACGTTCCTGGATGTAGGTGTCCACATACTTTTGTCAACAAAGATATTTAATAAAAATGGCTATACAGGCAGCACTGAATAGCTTACTAATGTGGCGAAGAATGACTGAAAGCTAGTGAAGAGCTGTTAGCATAATGATGACAGCACTGGCTTCTCGGGGAGCAAGACGTATGCTGTTCTACACCTGGATGTGCGAACCGTGATCGCGTCTGACTCGGCTTTGCAGGTGACAAAGAAGGAAGCTGGCGTCTACAGGGCTGTGGTTTCTGACAGCAGAGGAGAGGACGACAGCATACTGGAGTTAGTGGACACAGGTGAGAAACTGGAGAACAGCGTATGACCTCTGCTGCTAAACTACACCCACCTTGTACTTCCTCTCACTGGCCACTTTATTGGAAACACCTGCCTTTTGCTTCTACTCGCTGGCCACTATTAGAAACACCTATCTTATGGTTCTAATAACTGGCCACTTTATTAGAAACACCTGCCTTGTGCTTCCACTACCTGGCCACTTTATTAGAAACACCCACCCTGTGCTTCCACTCACTGGCCACTTTATTAGAAACACCCACCTTGTGCTTCCACTCACTGGCCACTTTATTAGAAACACCCACCTTGTGCTTCCACTCACTGGCCACTTTATTAGAAACACCTGCCTTGTGCTTCCACTCACTGGCCACTTTATTAGAAACACCCACCTTGTGCTTCCACTCACTGGCCACTTTATTGGAAACACCTTCCTTGTGCTTCCACTACCTGGCCATTTTATTAGAAACACCCACCTTGTGCTTCCACTAACTGGCCACTTTATTAGAAACACCCACCTTGTGCTTCCACTCACTGGCCACTTTATTAGAAACACCTACCTTGTGCTTCCACTCACTGGCCACTTTATTAGAAACACCAGCCTTGTGCTTCCTCTTACTGGCCACTTTATTAGAAACACCCACCTTGTGCTTCCACTCACTGGCCACTTTATTAGAAACACCCACCTTGTGCTTCCACTCACTGGCCACTTTATTAGAAACACCTGCCTTGTGCTTCCACTAACTGGCCACTTTATTAGAAACACCTTCCTTGTGCTTCCACTAACTGGCCACTTTATTAGAAACACCTTCCTTGTGTCATGTACGTGTCATCATTGAATGAGCACATGGTGTAAAATATGAATCTGTTAATCCGTTATTATGTTTGTGACTGTTTTGTCTTTTCAGAGTTTGACAGGCTGATGCAGCGGCTGAGCAAACAGTGCGGTAGGTTCACAAGCAGCCAGAGAGTCACAGGCATCGACTTGTACACTAAACTTCTGGTCTTTTTTACAAAGCACTGACAGTGGCTGTGCTGCCCGAGCTGAACCTCCCCTCCCCTTCGTCCTCTGTCTGATCTACAGCTCTCTCGGCTGGTCCCCTGGGGATCCAGTGCACAGCGGCGGGCTTCAAACTCTACTGCTCTCTGAAGTACTATCTGAGCTACATGAAGACCAGCTGGTATTTCAAGTGAGTTCCTTTTGTCCAGAGATCCAGCTCCAGGCACTCCGGGAGCGGAGTGTTGCCGTTTTTTGTGGCTTCACAAAGCGCCCCTTGATTCCTGGGCCCAGTGCGCCCAAGCAGAGACACAACTATAACCAAAGCCTTGGTCTGGGTTGTCCTCATTTCATTCTTCCATGTTGTGCTAGGACGTTTTGTATCCAGATGAAGAACATTACAGTTAAAGTGGCCGAGGATAACTTTGCTAACAAACACCATATGGAGTAAGACTGCTGTCGGAAAACATTTGTGCGTACTCATCCACACTCACACATAAGCGTATTTGGGAAGTAGTCGTGGGCTGGAGGTTAGGGAACCAGCTTGGTAACCGGAAGGTCCAAGCAGTACCAACTCAAGTGCCCTTGAGCAAAGCATCTAACCCCTAACTGCTCCCCAGGTGCCATGGATTGGGCTGCCCACCACTCCTGGCAAGTGTGCTCACTGCCCCCTAGTGTGTGTGTTCACTGGAGTGTGAGTGTTTTACTTTACGGACAGGTTAAATGCGAAAGACAGAATGCGTCCAGTAGAGGACCAATCGATTTGGCACAGTGCACATGCGTCTCCACCGTCGTCTCGTGTAGTAAAGCACGACTCCAGGTTTCGGAAACTAAACGTAAACCACACCCCTGCGTTTAGCTTCCGCCATAGAAGCTCACCATGACAACGCACTATTTAAAGACAAAGCTTAAACCATCTGACATCTGTCAAACAGTTCTGCTCAACAGAGAACAGAATAACTGTAACTGTAAATTAGGGTGGCCACACGTAGGGTGGTTCTAGGCTGGACAGTCTGCCGTCCAGCGCAGTACCTGGATGGACGCCTGTTAGTCTTCTTTTCGGGATGAACTATTTAAAATGTTCACTTGCCAACAATGTTATGTGTGCCACTGGCTCACGTCTGTGTCAAAAGACGAGATTTGCATTTCATTGGTTGACCAAAGTCATGTGACATTAACTCACCTACTGGTTAACCCCAGATCAGTAAGCTCCCGTATGACTCATGAATCTCACGTCACCAGTTAGGTGAGTAAAACATTCATTCATGTGTTATTTAGGCTAGGTTATGATTTTACTTCTCTTCTAATATCATGTCTGACCCCCCCCCCCCCTCCTTTATGATGTCATCCTTTTGGTGATGGGATGACCTCCTATTTGGGGTTATGAAAGTGTCCACCTTAACCTGAGTGGAGCTGCCATTGACTCAAAGTGTCAAAAAGTGACTCCATCAGCCATCTTGGTGCCAGTAGCTGATTCCAAAAGAGTCCATTCTTCAAGTCGGGTTTTGGCCAATGCCAGTCAGACTCCAGAATTGACTCTATGGATTTTATGTTTCATTTTCGTAGTCAATGAAAAGGGACACTAAAACAGAGGCGAGTGTAAAGCAAGAGAGAAACTGAGTCAAGGATTCCATCAATTCCAGTAGCAGGAGTCAAGAGTCAGAGTTGACTCCAGAAAACCCGGATTCGTGCTTTACTACACAAGACGCCTGCGGAGATGCACCCACACTGTGCCAAATCGATTGGTCCTTTACTCGATGCATGTTGCCTGTGACTCCAATGACGTAGTTTCTTACTTTTCGACCCGTCTCCACCCATCATAACGAAGAGATTGTATCTGTCATAATTCAGGGTGTGTGTGTAAATTTTTATAGTTGTAAAGTTTACAGGTTGGATTCTCACACACAGCATTACCACATAATGTGTTTATACATGATTTATTAAAACAGAAAAATCTTTCTCCATAACTCGATAACTGAAAGTCAGTAGTCACCCAAATCGCTCTACAGACACAGTGCCAAAACATGCCCATCCAGTTCCTCATTAAGGTGTGGTTGATGTGGTTTGGGAAACAGTATGACTTACTGTGAACTATAAAAATGAACTTCACTGTGTAACTGCATGTTCTGGGCAGTAACTCCTCTCAGCCACTTTCTGTTGGTTCCTTAAGAACTGTTAATCTTGTATTTGTTCACTGGACAAAAGTATTGGGACACTCTCCTCGTAATCATTGAATTCAAGTGTTTCCATCAGTCGAATTGCCACAATGAAGCCTCCAGCCATGAGACGTAATTGCAGCGTCAAATTCAGTCTTCCACAATCAGCCCATTCAGCGCAGCTTGGCTTAACATACACTATATGGACAAAGGTATTGGGAAACACAATTCCAGCATCAAATGAAATATACCACATGCCATCAAAACAGGGTTATGCACTCTGCTTTGGGTGGCAGTTTGGAACTAACTCAGCCCATTCACTTCAGAATGAATCTACATCTCTGCTTAGCATACGCTATATATAAACACCTCTTAGGCCCAATCCCATTTCTTATTTTTACCGCTACCCCGTGTTTTCGAGTGTGAGCCTCCCCCTTGAGAATGAAATGGGACAACTCTTTAAGAACCGGATACATCATCAGTTGTCAGCGGCTTTTATGTAAACAGACAAAAAGCATGGACTTGAGTTTTACACATCAATCAATCTAACGAGTCGCCGAATAAACAAGAGCACCAACAAAAAACTACATGACTTCATTAACAGGCTGGTAGCGGAGCTCTGTTGGCAACCCTGCCAGTCTGCAGTGACAGCAGAGGAGGGTGGAGTTCAGCTCCTCACTGCTTAAATACAACAAGGACGTCATATGACCTCAAAGAGGCGGATGATCATTATTAATTATCTCCACCAAGAATTTTTCAATGATATGAAGCTGAACTGAGCTTTTTAATCTCCAGCTTCATGATCCAGTCTTCCCTTTCCACCTTAAATGGGGCAGCAACTTCAGGTACCAGAACGTAACTGCTGCACCATTTAAGGTGGAATGGGAAATTTTGCTAGGTGGCGCCGAGACGTCAGTGTATTACTAGCGTTTTGTACCCGTGTTATGAATACATTACCATAACACGCTTTTACAACGGTGATCTTACAGTAGAGGGGCTTTTTAACAGAGAACATACTTTTATGGGTCTCTCTGGTCACTTGTGCAACCACCTTGCTGATGATTCGCAGGGCATTCTGGGAACTTTCTCATAACACTCTATTTAAAGTCTCCCTGTGAAGGGCCATGTAGCCCTAACACTCCACCCTACCCCTTCATCTCAAGAGGTGAAACGGGATTGGACTTAATCATTGGATTCAGGTGTTTCTTAACATGTCTTGGCTGATGGACTACAATAGGAGTAGGTCAAATATTTGCTCATTTTCCAGCTGAAACATTCCTCTAAACCTTTGTAAATACGTGACAGAGAGAAGAGAATCGATCAGGAGGAGAGGACAAAGCCTGGCAGCAGTATGCAGAAGGTCTGGATTGAGATATTCAACCCCACTGAAAACGACAAAGGGAAATATACCCTGGAGATGTTTGATGGCCAGGAGTCACATAAGCGCATTCTAGATCTGTCTGGACAAGGTATAGCCACGGGGATTCCTCTGATTTGATTCACTCATTGAACGATTGACACACCTGGTAAACTAGTACTGTAGATGCCACAGAACAAGCACACACAAATTCGACAGGAATGCCAGAGGACAAACACACAGGAACCCTAGGGACAGCATAGCATCATCACCCCAGGAATCCTGGTGCCATAGTACTACCCCATGAAAATCCTACGGACACCCACAGGACAAAATCCCAGTGATGCCATAAGACAAATGCATATAAATTCTAGTGATGCCACAGGACAAATGCATCCAAATCCCAGTGATGCCATGGGGCAAATACATTCAAACCCCAGTAATGCCATACGACAAGTGCATCCAAACTGCAGTGATGCCACAGGACAAATGCAGCCAAATCCCAGGGATGTCATACCACTACTCCACCAAAATCCTGTAGACACCCAGGACAAAATCCCTGTGATGGCATGGTACAAATGCATCCAAATGCTGGTGATGCCATTGGACAAACTTTTCTAAATCTTATGATGCTACAGGACAAACACATACTAATTCTGTTGATGCCATAGGAAGAAAACACATGATAATCCCATAGAAATCCTGTGGTAACACCCACAGGACATGCAGAGAAATCCTAGTGATGCCATGATATAACCTTATACATATTCTAATGGTGCCACAGAACAGACACACAGAAATCCTGGTGGTGTCACAGGACAAATCCTACCAAATCCTAGTGATGCTCTGAGACAGTTCCACACAAATTTTAGCAATCACAAAGGAGAGTTACACAGGAACTGTAGTGATACCATAAGACAAATGCATAAAAATCTCAGCGATGCCATAAGACAAATGCACTGGAACTTTCTCGATGCATATAACAAGTGTAATAAAAACTCAAGTGGTGCCAGAGGACAATTACACAGAAACTCTAATAAAGGCCAAGGACACATGCATTGAAATCCAAGTGATGTCATATGACAACTGCCCACAAAGCCTAGTGATGGTACAGGACAGATCCTGGAAACTCTACAGACAGAAATCCAGTAGATGCCACACTATAAACACCTCACTTTCACAAGCATGTCTTGGGACTGCCTGGGCAACAGCGCCATCTGGTGGACAGAAAACACCACATCTGCGAGTACCAAATGTTGCATGTTCTTCACTCTGCTTTACCTAGGAGTCATGTGAAATGACACAGTGGTCAATCAATTGCATGGATTATCAAAATAGCTTAGAGAGGATTAGAAACAGCATAGCAGATTTGGATTAGTGTATCCATGCTGTCTGGGTGAGGTGTATTTAAATGTCTCTGCTCTGTTTTCTCTGAAGCCTTTGCAGATGCTTTACTGGAATACCAGAGGCTGAAGTGAGTGTCATTTCAGCAAATCCTTTTACACACTAATACATCAGTAGATACGATTTTACTGTGCATTTAAGCTTCAGTCATGATCATCATAATTTAAGATTCATGTTCTGTATGCAAATTATGAGAAAAGGATTTTAATGTGTCTGCAGTTGGTAAGATGATCTAAATTTAACCTCTTTGTTTGTTTTTCACAGACAAGTGGCGATTGCAGAGAAAAGTAAGTATTTGTTTGAAGGAATGAGGTGCCGTAAGGCAAACAAAGAGAAGTTTAAAGTTGTCCCAGAATACACCACAGGACAAATATATATAGAAATCCTACAGATATTTTAATGTCCTACAGACACAGTAACCCATACATCACAGCAAAGGAGTTCCTAAAAATACACCATGTAAAGACAGAAATCTTAGTGACACCACAGGACAAAGACAGAAATCTTAGTGACACCACAGGACAAAGACAGAAATTCTAGTTTCACTACAACACAAAAAGA
The DNA here is from genome assembly GCA_024036415.1 of Prochilodus magdalenae. Classification (NCBI taxonomy): domain Eukaryota; kingdom Metazoa; phylum Chordata; class Actinopteri; order Characiformes; family Prochilodontidae; genus Prochilodus; species Prochilodus magdalenae. The sequence continues at coordinate 151,974 of JAMWET010006220.1, forward strand.
TTATTACTGACACCTTTTGACATAAACATAGAAATATTAGTGATACACAGGACAAAAACAGAGAAATATTAATGACATTACTGGACAAATACCGAAATATTAGTAACACACAAGGCAAAGACATTAGAAGTATAGAAATATAATAGAAATATTAGTGATATCACATGATGAAAAAAGATATTGTAATGACACCACAGGACAAAGACATAAAATAATTAGTGACACCATGGGACAAAGTCAGAAATCTTAGTGACACTGCATTAGCAAGAAAAAGAAATATTAACCACAGGACAAGGATATAGAGTAATTAGTGACACCACAGGACAAAGACATGGAACGTTTTTAACACCACGGGACAAAGACATAGAATAATCCCTGACACCACAGAACAAAAGACATAGAGTAATTAGTGACACCACAGGACAAAGACAGAAATCTTAGTGACACCACAGAACAAAAGACATAGAGTAATTAGTGACACCACAGGACAAAGACATGGAATATTAGTGACACCACAGGACAAAGACAGAAATCTTAGTGACACCACAGGACAAAGACAGAAATTTAGTGGCACTACAACACAAAAAGATTATTACTGACACCTTTTGACATAAACATAGAAATATTAGTGATACACAGGAGAAAAACAGAGAAATATTAATGACATTACTGGACAAATACCGAAATATTAGTAACACACAAGGCAAAGACATTAGAAGTATAGAAATATAATAGAAATATTAGTGATATCACATGATGAAAAAAGATATTGTAATGACACCACAGGACAAAGACATAAAATATTTAGTGACACCATGGGACAAAGTCAGAAATCTTAGTGACACTGCATTAGCAAGAAAAATAAATATTAACCACAGGACAAGGATATAGAGTAATTAGTGACACCACAGGACAAAGACATGGAACGTTTTTAACACCACGGGACAAAGACATAGAATAATCCCTGACACCACAGAACAAAAGACATAGAGTAATTAGTGACACCACAGGACAAAGACAGAAATCTTAAGGACACCACAGGACAAAGACAGAAATCTTAGTGACACCACAGAACAAAAGACATAGAGTAATTAGTGACACCACAGAACAAAAGACATAGGAATATTACCCACAGGACCAACACACAGAAACATTAATCTTAGGACAAAGACATAGAGTAATAAGTGATACCACAGGACAAAGACAAAGAAAAGACTTCAGGAGAAGATTTATTGAGTGATTTGTAAAAAAATCTGTAATTAGCTACGGTCATGTAGTTGAGAGGTCAGTCCTTGACCACACATTACATGTGTTGTGATAAAGTCCTGTTCTCTCTTTCAGACCGCGCCAAGGTCACAAAGGGTTTACCGGATGTTGTGGCCATAATGGAAGGAAAGGTATTATCCACCAGCGATGCAGAGAGAATTTCAGCCACACGTTTAATCCTCCCCTCCTCTCGCTTTCCTTTCTCCTCCCTCTTTTCCCTTAGTTCCTTCACTCCTTCCACCTCTGTCTCACTCTCTCTCCATTCCATCTACCTGTCTCTCTCCTTTCTCTCACTCTTTCCTTCCTCTTTTCCCTCAGTTTCTCAACTCACCCCACCTCTCTCTGTCTCACTCTCTCTTTCTCCACCCCTTCTGCCTGTCTATCTCTCTACATCCCATCTACATGTCTCTCTTTCTCTGTCCCTCTCCTTTTTTTTTCTTTATTCCCTCCACCTCTCTCTTTCTCTCTGTCTGCCCATCTGGTCTACCTCTCTCTCTGCCTTCATGTCTCTGTTGTAGCTTTTTTCTCTTTTTTTATGCTTTCTGTCCCCTCTCATTCTCTCTCTCTCTCTCTCTCTCTCTCTCTCTCTCTCTCTCTCTCTCTCTCTCTCTCTCTCTCTCTCTTTCTCTCTCTGTCTCTCTCTTTCTCTCTCTCTCTCTCTCTCTCTCTCTCTCTCTCTCTCTCTCTCTTTCTCTCTCTCTCTCTCTCTCTCTCTCGCTCTTTCTCTCTCTGTCTCTCTCTTTCTCTCTCTCTCTCTCTCTCTCTCTCTCTCTCTCTCTCTCTCTCTCTCTCTCTCTCTCTTTCTCTCTCTGTCTCTCTCTCTCTCTCTCTCTCTCTCTCTCTCTCTCTCTCTCTCTCTCTCTCTCTCTCTCTCTCTCTGAAATGTACCTTGATAACAATGAATCTCTCCCTCTCTCCCTCCTCCCCACCCCCCATCTCGATTCTCCCCCAGTCTCTGTGTCTGACCTGTTTTGCTGAAGGTGACCCCATACCGGAGATGTTTTGGCTGAAGAATGACCGAGAGCTCTCCTCCAGCGGTCAGTACCACATCGCCCATGACAAAAACAGCTCCACCATCACCATCAACTCCGTCACCATGGAGGACTCTGGAAACTACAGCATCTTCGTGAGAAACACATACGGCTCCGAGACGGTCCATGTGACGGTCAGCGTCTACAAACACGGAGAGAAGCCACGGGCAGACGCCGTCCAGATGTAATGACTGGGGGTGGGGATAGTGAGAGAACAAGCAGCAGCAGGAGTGAACGAGTGTTAGTGACAATCACTTACAGCCCCAGTCAGGAATCATTAAACGCTAATCCAAATCTAACATACAGGTGTTTGCAGAGTTGCCCCGAATGTAGACATGCTGGGTGACTCAGGATTGCACTGGAGCTATTTGGGGTTCTAGTGTGCATCTACGTTCGTTATCCATCTTATCATCTCCACCTGCCACATGGGTGCAGCTTGTTCTGGAGATTATATTCCATCTGCTTCTCTGCATACTGTCACCCTGTTCTCCCATTGTCAGGACCCCCACAGGACCACCACAGAGCAGGTATGATGTGGGTGGTGGATCATTCTCAGCACTGCAGTGACACTGACGTGGTGGTGGTGTGTTAGTGTGTGTGGTGCTGGGGTGAGTGGATCAGACACAGCAGTGCTGCTGGATACTTCAGTGTCACTGCTGGAGTGAGAATCGTCCACCAACCGAAACTGTCCAGCCAACAGCGTCCTGTGGGCAGTGTCCTGTGGGCAGCGTCCTGTGGGCAGCGTCCTGTGGGCAGTGTCCTGTGGGCAGCGTCCTGTGTCCACTGGTGGAGGACTAGAGGATGACCAGCACTGCACTGTGCAGCAGCAGATGAGCTATCGTCTCTGACTGTCCATCTACAAGGTGGAGCAGCAAGGTAGGAGTGTCTAATAGAGTGGACAGTGAGTGGACACAGTGTCTCAACACTCCAGCAGCACTGCTGTGTCTGATCCACTCACACCAGCACCACATCAGTGTCACTGCAGTGCTGAGAATGATCCACCACCCACATAGAACCTGCTCTGTGGTGGTCCTGTGGGGGTCCTGACCATTGAAGAACAGGGTAATACAGTACACAGAGAAACAGATGGATTACAGTCTGGACCTGTACACCCACAGAGTGCTCCTGTATGGTCAGTGGAGCTGATCAAGGGTGTAGATACAGTGGGGTGGTTTTAACGTTATGGCTGATTAGGGTACGTTATAAACCCAGAGCCCACCTACCAACTTCTCCTTATGGTGTAGAGTTAAACAGGAAGTGGCTGTACCTTTAGGACTGATGTGTCTACAGCCACTTTTCCACCGCATGGTACCGCATGGCTTAACTCTGCTCCACTCTGCTAACCTATTTTGGTTTTCCATTAGGCCAGCATGCTACCTTTGATATCGCTTCCACCGAGGTCCTAGGTGAGCTGAGCTGATAACAAAATGTGACACAGCCACATGATATTTATTCATAAGCTGCAGAGATGACGCTGCAGATTACCAATTGGTCAGGGATCGTCGTCACCATCACTCTAAACACACATACTAACCAGGTCATCTTGTGGTCTGAACTTGATGTGATGAATTGACTTCCCAAACTCCCCGTTTTAATTTTTTTTTTTGTCCTTCTGCACAAAGTTTGTCTCCTTCATGTCACAGCAGCTTCATGCAGTGTTGCTATGGCTTAATACACTGTATTGCCAAAAGTAGTGACGTCCCATTCTTAATCCATTGGGTTTAATATGATGTTGACGCACCATTTGCAGCTATAACAGCTCCAACTCTTCTGGAAAGGCTTTCCAAAAGTGTTAGGAATGTGTTAATGGGAGTTTCTGACCATTCTTCCCGAAGCGTATTTGTGAGGTCAGACACTGATGTTGGACGAGAAGGCCTGGCTCGCAGTCTCCGCTCTAATTCATCCCAAAGGTGTTCTATCGGGTTGAGCTCCGGACTCTGTGCAGGCCAGTCCAGTTCCTCCACACCAGACTCGCTCATCCATGTCTTTATGGAGCTTGCTCTGTGTGCAGTCATGTTGGAACAGGAAGGGAAAATCCCCAAAGTTGCTGTCGTTCCCAACCGCTTCCAGTTTGTTATAGTCCCTATGACAGCTGACTGTGGAATATTTAGTAGTGATGAAATTTCACGAACCACTCTGGAGCTCACTGAGCTCCTGAGAGCGACCCATTCTTTCACTAATGTCTGTAGGAGCAGTCTGCATGTCTAGGTGTTTGGTTTTACACAGCTGTGGTTATGGAAGTGAATGGAATTGAATCATTTGGATGGGTGAGTGAATACTTTTGGCAATATAGGTCAGTTTTTAATGTTTTAATGAATTCCACCAAACCTGTCCAGTTCCAGCCAGATTCCTGACTGGGGATTTAAAGAACTGGCCACTGTAAAGGAGGATCGTCCAGTCTTATCCCGGTCTTATCCCCGGAGGGCATTGGGTAGCACTGTCACCTCACACCAATAAGGGCCTGGTTTCAGTTCTCGGCTGGGGCGTCTGGGGTCCTTTCTGAGTGGACTTTGTATGTTTGCCCCCTGTCTGTGTGGGTTTCTTCCCCCAGTCCATAGACATGCAGTCAGATGTGAATGTGTGTTTCTGGACTGTGATGGAGTGGCGGCCTGTCCAGTGTGTTTCCTGGCTTACTTCTAATGTACGATGGGATAGGCTGAAAACCTGTTATCATGTTGACCCTTAATGGATAAGACTGGTGACCCCTGCTCTAACGGTCAGTCTAGGTTTTGTGTGAGAAGTGTTGTGTGGTTTTGTGTTGAGCTTATTGATGGATTGTAGCAGAATTAAAATGCTATTTGTGTAAATCATTTTGGTCCTGCTTCATAATTTGCTCCATATTTAGTGTAACTGCCAGGGAGCCATCATAGTTCCATCTGGGAGAGCAGCCCAGTTTTTCAGGCCATCCATGTGACCGGTCGTACCAGCTTCCCATGGCAGCATTCCTACCAAAAACTCCTTTTACAGCTTTTTCCTAACTTGTGTAAGTGCCTACTAATTTGAAATTAGGTGCTCCCGGTTTGTTCTGATCCCCGGCAGGCATGCCGAAGTGTGCTTTGTAGGCCTTGCACATCTTAGCAGATGCTTTCATGGAGTACTGCTTCACTCTGGTGTTGATAAATTGGCCACAGATGTAGCAGGACGCCTCTGCCGGATGCTGCGGCCTCTTGATGCCTCTAAATGACCTGTAGCTTTGTATCCACTATCCACTACACACCTGTATTTATACTCCTATGAACGCTACTGGACTGTCCCAGACTGTTCTAGAAAGTTCTAAACACTTCTCCAAAGTTCTAGAAAGTTCCAGACAGTTCTATATACTTCCGGAGAACTCTCACAGTTCCAGAAGGTACTTGAGGTCTACTCGGCACTGAATGTCACGCAGATGTTCTGGAATATATAAGGAACTTTTCAAAACATCAGAAGCAGAGTTCGTGGTTAAGCTATTCCTTAGTTTCCTAAGGAATTAGGAAGATATACTTGTACGCCATTATTAATGGAATTACACAAAGCACGACCTGTATCCTGGATATTCGTTTGACCAGAATCAGCGGTGTGTAGAGGTATATAGATGTGCTGTAACTGGACGTATTTCCTAATATGGTGAACACGCCTGCTTCATTACACAAGCACAGGACTTTTCCATTGCAGTTAAAAGAGCAAACAGTCCTCTGGGTCACTCACCTCTCGTCCACTTCCACTTCTGACCCCCCTTCACCCCATCGACTATCACCACTGCTCCTAATGAAACCAGCTCAGCTGTGTAAAACTGATAATGATGCAGAATTCTCCTTTATAGTGCTTCTATCCACAAACACATCACTCGCACGAGGATGGGTTCCACGTGAAAGACCAAATCCGAAAAGGATATTCAGACTAACATGGCTGAAAACTATAACAGCAACAATAACAACAAGATTCTACAATGTGTTATTGTGGTCATGCACTCCGTTAATGCTTCCTGGCTCTTCTGCTGCTGGTGGTCCATGGGCTCCTGTGAAAACCAGGTCCAGACCAGTCAGGACGAATATCCAGGAACTAGAAATGTTTAGCACGAGTGTCCTCGTAGCCAGTTAAGCATTACGGATAGCAGCTCAGTGTCGGCACTCTCGCAGGTGGAGGCTTTGCTGGTTTAGACATGGATGTTCCTTCACTGCATGTGCAGTATCTGGTATGAAGGACTGGACAAGGTTCTGGATGTAGCCACATCAATGTTCAGACACTCTACCATCAAAGAACTGTTCAGTTGGGCCAGATATGGTGGATGCTATTCCTGGCACAATTCCGAGGAGAATTCCCTGTAGACTGGGATTTTATCCACTGATGGGATGATCGTATGACCGTACGCTGCTTCCATACACCTGCAGATTCAGCTACTTCCTTCACACTATGGTCTTTGGCCACACCCACATGCAGTTACTCCTGTTAGCCAATCATTAACATCTGCCCTGGAGCTGTTTTCCACACATGGAGCGAGACATTCCCTGCACTGTAGCACCTCTTCCCAATCTATGAATCCCATCACTCACACCCAGCGGGTATTTATAGCCACATCATCCTCATGCAGCGTCATTGTTAGTTGATTGTAATAATTATAAATATATCGTCACTGTCCAAAGAAAAACATGTATCTCCAATTTTGTTGATTTTTACTTTTATGCCTCATTTGATCACATAAACTACTTTTTACCCTGTGTGGGAATTTCATGCAGAATGGACCAACAGAAATGGCCCAAAACTGCCTGGAAAGACATCAGGTTCCATTGACTTCCATTCAAAATAAATGAGGTTTTTGCCATTTTGGAGATACTTGTTTATGAAGAAGATGGACATATATATATATATGTATGTGTGTGTATTATATAGTTATTACAATCAACTAACAATGAAATATATATAATTACGGTGTCGAACTATAACAATACACTATACAGTGTAGATAACTTTATAGAACCCATGAACTCTCAAAGAACCGTTTGTTCTTCAGATTGATAGAGATGACTGTGCTGTATAGGGGTCTATGTAGCACCAAAAAAGGGGTCTCCGACTGATACAAGCTTGACATCATAACCATATAGAACTATTTCTATAAAGGATCCATATAGAACCATATAATACACAGCCTTTATCAATCTGACGAATGTGTAGGCTTAAATCTATAGTGCCAGTATTCCAAGCTGGCTGTTATAATGTGTGGGCAATGCAGGCTGGTGGAGAACATCTGATTGGACCACACCTCTTGAATAATCCTTTATTTTTAAGGACATACCATGTTAGGACTCCATTCTGACATTCACCAGTGTTTTCTTATTTTGGGATTTGCTCTTAAACAGAAGCACAAAGGTGCTGTTTTGTGGTTTAAGACAACGTCGTGAATCTGATGTAGACTTCTTCTCAGGCACTTTCTCAGGAACTAATTCAAGGAGGAAGAAAAGCTCAGGAAGACATTGGTGAAGGAGGCCCAAGGAGGCCCAGTCAAGCTTTTCTCATTTTGCCCTTGCAGTGGATGAAGTGAACACTCCAGTCCTCCAACAGAACGCTTAAGATCACCTGTAAGGTCGTTCCCCGACAGAACCTTTGGTAATTTATGAGCGAGCGATGCCTTCATAACACTGAATACACAGAGTTATGACCAGGCCAGGTCTGTACTGGGGTCACCAAACTGCAGATGTAAATGAACTCCAGGTTGTCCAAACAAGGTGCCACTATGAAAGCGTTAATGATTAGAGAAGCAGGAGGGCTATAAGTATCCGTGACGGTTTGTGTGTCCTCCTCACGCTGTGCAAAGCTTCACGCAGGTGTCTCAAGCTTTGGCCTCTGGTGGTGAAGGAGACTTTTGGCAGAAATGGCCTTCAGCGGAACGTGGCAAGTTTACACCCAGGAGAACTACGAGGAGTTCCTCAGGGCTATCTGTGAGTAAGGTTAAGATTACAAGGATGGGATGGGATTTAGCCCAAGGCAACACATGGTTGATGTAGTTGTGGTCATTTTGTGATGGCTTAGGCTAGCATACATCAGAAGCTAATGTTCACTAATTCGCATAGCACAAACTGCATGTCTGAGTCTTCACGCTCGTGTGTCCTTGTCCAGTGATAGCAATCGACTTGATCATGTGATTTCTGACAATACTGTTAATATCAAATATGGATGATAGGGCAGCTAATGTTAGCACAGCTAATGTTCTTCCAGCAGCTAATGTTTTTAGCCATGCTAATGTTCCTTTGCCCATATGTTTGTTTATAGGTTGTGCCATACGATGTCAGAAACCAAATGATAATGGGCACCACTGTTGCCCTACAGCAAGAAAGGCCTGGGGTTCATTCCCCAGCCAGGGTCCTGTTTGAATGTTCTCCTTGTGTCTGTGCGGGTTTCTTCCCGCAGTCCAAACACATGTAGCCAGCCAGATTGGAGATGCTAAATAGTCCACGTCCTATGAGGGACAGGTGACCAGCACAGGCTGTTTCCTGCCTTTCACCCATCAGTGCTGGGATGGGCTCCAGCATCTGTTATGTATTAGTTCATACCTCCTGTTAGGGTGGCCACTTGAATAACTCCAAAAAGGAGAACACCCCACCCATGCAACAGGAGGACATACTAGAACAGAATTAAAATCATTGGCTAGCATTTAGAGGGCTGGCCTGTGATTAGCCGGTAGGCAAGTCACGACACCAATGAAATGCCAGGCATGTCTTTAGAAATGGACGTGAGCCAAAGCACAGATAATATTGTTGGCGAGTGAACATTTTAAACAGTTCATCCTGAATAGAGGACTGAAAGGGGCCCGCCCAGGTACTGTTCCAGACAGAGGACTGGAAAAATCAGGCGTGTGGCCACCCTACCTCCTTTGCTAAACTAAAGAAGCAAATTTCAAACGTCTCTTTGTGCCAGACTATGGCTTTATCATTGATGAAACGCTCTGGGAATCTTGAACCTACTTAACCTTATTTATAAGCTACTCACAGGTTATAATGTACACTAATGACCTTCTGCATATCTTCTTCTTCATTAGCTCTGCCAGAGGATGTCATTAAGGTAGCCAAGGATGTCAAACCAGTGACAGAGATCCAGCAGAACGGCAACGACTTTGTCATCACCTCCAAAACGCCCGGAAAATCAGTCACCAACTCCTTCACCATCGGCAAGGAGGCAGATATCACCACCATGGATGGAAAGAAGCTCAAGGTATCGTCTCGTCCCTGATTTGCTGATGTGTTTAATCCGTAGGTTTGTCTGTAAGCAGAGGTTGTGGTGGATGTATGCTTGTAGGAGAGGAGAGAGCTCTGAGAACCTGAGCTGGAGTTCTGGGTAGGGTCTAAAGTAGTAGCTGTTTCTCCTCTTCGATAATGTGTAAATTTAGCAACCACCTGGGATAGCACAGCCGCTGCGTGAGATTTGGTATTTTGTCAGATCGGTTGTTGTGGCTAAGATGCAGAGTGTTGACTCAGTCGATCTGTCTTCCCTTCAGTGCACCGTGAAGTTGGAGGGAGGAAAACTCATCTGTCATACGGAGAAGTTCACACACATACAGGAGATCAAGGGAGGAGAGATGGTTGAGGTAAGTAACCCTACAAGACATTAGTAGCTGAATTGGCTTTGTCAGCAGCTGCGATACCAAAACAACCCCATAGCACCACTTGGGATAACACAGCTACCTCATAGCACCACCTGGGATACCATAACTACCCCAAAGGTCCACCTGGGATCCCACAGCCACCCCACAACCTAACCTGGGATACCACAGCTATGCCACAACCTAACCTGGGATACCACAGCTACCCCATAGCACCAACTGGGCTATATTCAGTTCAATAGCAGTTCAATAGCAGTTCACCTGGACCATAACTACACCGTAGCTCCACCTATGGTGCCTTAGCTAGTCCAAATGTCCACCTAGGATACCACAGCTACCCCATAGCACCACTTGAGATACGATATCTACCCCATAGCTACACCTATGATACCATAGCTACCCCAAAGGTCCACCTGGGATCCCACAGCTACCCCACAACCTAACCTGGGATACCACAGCTACGCCACAACCTAACCTGGGATACCACAGCTACCCCATAGCACCAACTGGGCTATATTCAGTTCAATAGCAGTTCAATAGCAGTTCACCTGGACCATAACTACACCGTAGCTCCACCTATGGTGCCTTAGCTAGTCCAAATGTCCACCTAGGATACCACAGCTACCCCATGGCACCACTTGAGATACGATATCTACCCCATAGCTACACCTATGATACCATAGCTACCCCAAAGGTCCACCTGGGATCCCACAGCTACCCCACAACTTAACCTGGGATACCACAGCTACGCCACAACCTAACCTGGGATACCACAGCTACCCCATAGCACCAACTGGGCTGTATTCAGTTCAATAGCAGTTCAATAGCAGTTCACCTGGACCATAACTACACCGTTAGTAGCTCCACTATGGTGCCTTAGCTAGTCCAAATGTCCACCTAGGATACCACAGCTACCCCATAGCACCACTTGAGATACGATATCTACCCCATAGCTACACCTATGATACCATAGCTACCCCAAAGGTCCACCTGGGATCCCACAGCTACCCCACAACCTAACCTGGGATACCACAGCTACGCCACAACCTAACCTGGGATACCACAGCTACCCCATAGCACCAACTGGGCTATATTCAGTTCAATAGCAGTTCAATAGCAGTTCACCTGGACCATAACTACACCGTAGCTCCACCTATGGTGCCTTAGCTAGTCCAAATGTCCACCTAGGATACCACAGCTACCCCATGGCACCACTTGAGATACGATATCTACCCCATAGCTACACCTATGATACCATAGCTACCCCAAAGGTCCACCTGGGATCCCACAGCTACCCCACAACTTAACCTGGGATACCACAGCTACGCCACAACCTAACCTGGGATACCACAGCTACCCCATAGCACCAACTGGGCTGTATTCAGTTCAATAGCAGTTCAATAGCAGTTCACCTGGACCATAACTACACCGTAGCTCCACCTATGGTGCCTTAGCTAGTCCAAATGTCCACCTAGGATACCACAGCTACCCCATAGCACCACTTGAGATACGATATCTACCCCATAGCTACACCTATGATACTATAGCTACCCCAAAGGTCCACCTGGGATCCCACAGCTACCCCACAACCTAACCTGGGATACCACAGCTACGCCACAACCTAACCTGGGATACCACAGCTACCCCATAGCACCAACTGGGCTGTATTCAGTTCAATAGCAGTTCAATAGCAGTTCACCTGGACCATAACTACACCGTAGCTCCACCTATGGTGCCTTAGCTAGTCCAAATGTCCACCTAGGATACCACAGCTACCCCATAGCAGCACTTGAGATACGATATCTACCCCATAGCTACACCTATGATACCATAGCTACCCCAAAGGTCCACCTGGGATCCCACAGCTACCCCACAACCTAACCTGGGATACCACAGCTACGCCACAACCTAACCTGGGATACCACAGCTACCCCATAGCACCAACTGGGCTATATTCAGTTCAATAGCTGAACCCTAGGCACCACCTGGGACACCATAACTACCCCGTAGCTCCACCTATGGTGCCTTAGCTAGTCCAAATGTCCACCTAGGATACCACAGCTACCCCATGGCACCACTTGAGATACGATATCTACCCCATAGCTACACCTATGATACCATAGCTACCCCAAAGGTCCACCTGGGATCCCACAGCTTACCCACAACCTAACCTGGGATACCACAGCTACGCCACAACCTAACCTGAGATACCACAGCTACCCCATAGCACCAACTGGGCTGTATTCAGTTCAATAGCAGTTCAATAGCTGAACCCTAGGCACCACCTGGGACACCATAACTACCCCGTAGCTCCACCTATGGTGCCTTAGCTAGTCCAAATGTCCATCTAGGATACCACAGCTACCCCATGGCACCACTTGAGATACGATATCTACCCCATAGCTACACCTATGATACCATAGCTACCCCAAAGGTCCACCTAGGATACCACAGCTACCCCATAGCACCACCTGGGACACCATAGCTGACCCCTAGGCACCCAGTTTGATGTATAAATCATCATTAGCTCACTTGGTGAAACCAAATTCAACAAGTTCACCTATTATCAAATTAATTATCACACGTATACTGTCTGTGGGGTTTCCATATTTCTGACCTTTTTTCTCTCTCCTCATCAGACCCTGACCGTAGGAGGGACCTCCATGGTCAGGAAGAGTAAAAAGGTGTGACGTGACCAGATGAAAACATTTGCACATCTATTTAAATAAACTTTGCTGTTCCTCAAAATCATTTGTGCTTGAATGTGTTTGATCTTTTGCTCTCACAATAACATTAAATCCAAAATCAACATGCAGGAAAAATCTTCTCATCAATTTAAATTAGCATACTCATCAGTGCTGGATACTATAGACCTGCTGTACACCAGCTTTAACATTAACTACACTACATATGTACACTTGTTGTCAGCTCCCCCAACCATATATGAGCAGTCATATGAAACGTTTCAACGCCGATCAAATTCAGCTGATATTCTAAAGCGTTTAAGTTAACACTTTTTCTAGAGGTCAACAGTTTAATATGCCATAGTGGACAGAGCACATATCTGTTTGTGTTAACTTTAAACAGTAACTGTGCAGTAAAAAAAGAGGATGTGTTACTTATTTTCATGTCAGTTACATGGTTTAATTATGGGCCTGTAAACTTCTGCACATAACGGTAAGTGTAAATGGTCAAATCTGATCTAAATAAATGTGTATATATGACTGCATTTCACCCCCAGAGTCAGCGCTCATGTTCCAGCCAAGTGAGGCTTCACTACACTGTGTATTTGATGTCATCAGCAGTCTAGTTCTACGGGGTGTGTGTGTGTGGGGTGGGGGGGTACGGACAACGTTCAACAACAAAAAAGAGAGTGCACTTTGAACCTACACCACCAACCAGCACGGAGATGGAGAGCGAGAACACCAAGAACGCTCCCTGTGATCAGCAGGAAGAGAGGGCAGAGAACACTTGCTCCGAGACGGTGCAAATAATTCGGGCAAAACTCATCCAGACATCACTGAGACTGCTGGAAGAACAGGATAGGAGAGCCTCCGTAGCTACAGTCATCATGGAGGAACCAGAAAGCACCATGATAGTGATGGACGACAGCTTATGGGCACGAGTGAAAAGCAAAGTCTCCAAATTCCCTTCCATCAAGGAGTATGCACACCGGATCCTGGAGAATCGCTTTTTTTCAGGGTTCGTTACTTTAATGATCGTCTTATCCTTTTTGGTGGTCATAGTCCAGTCAGAGATCTCTGACAGACCCCATCTGGATGTGGCTGACCAGGTGTGCAGCATGCTGAATTGG
>JAMWET010006221.1:0-60000 GCA_024036415.1 Prochilodus magdalenae
GCAGTAAGAGAAAGGAGAGATGAAGGGAGAGAGGGAAAGAGAGAAGGATAGTGAGAGAGGGAGGGAGGAAAAAAGAAAGATGAAGAGAGAGAGAGAGAGAGAGAGAGAGAGCGAGAGCGCATCTGAGTGACTCAGAGAACACAGTCCCTGTTCTGATGTTCCTCATCCGCAGATCGCCGTGAAACATGTTACGGACGCGGGGCAGCGTTCCAGATGTCCAGGCAGGCGTCCTGGGCTGATTGAGGTCAAGGTCAACTGGATATCTTGGGCGACAGTGTCGGGGGCAGCACCGCAGGTCAGCCCGCTCCTTCTGGACAAACAACATCCGTCATAGAGAGCAGTCCCCAGCAGCGAATGGAGGATCCATGGTCCAGCATACGGCGGAGCAGCTGTGGACGAGGAAAAGCACTGCCAGATTCTGACGAGGGACCATAGTCATTTCATAGCGTCCGCCTGTTAGCGCCCCCCGGACTCGGCCCTCCTCGGGAGCCCTCCGCACGACTCCGGAGTGTGTGTGCGGCAGGTTTGAGCTGGAGTGGTGTGGGTGGGAGACGCACTGGCCTTGGGTCTGTTTGTGTGGGTGAGGAGCAGGTGCTGATGATCGAGTGATGTTCTACCCAGTTAGGTTCTCCACATAGCCAGACAGGAGAACCGGACAGGAGAACCGGACTGCAGCGGTTTGTCCAGTGTAGTTCTGTATGTACGTGCGGTGTGATGTCAGTACGGCGTTGTTACCGGAGTCGTGCGGTGAGGTCTGAGGGACGCCGTATGTAGGACAGGAGCGTTTTGTTTACCACGGGGTGCAATTAATTTGTCCCGCGGAGATCCCGGCTCGCTCCCAGGACTCGTTTAGACGCGCAGCGTGAATAACAACATGACGGCAGGTCCTCCGAGATCCGCCTGGGCTTCGGTTCCTCGACACGTTCCTGCTGTAGGAGCACCAAAGCCGCCGTCTCGGGGGACGCGCTAATGACGGATGGTTCCAGAAGGAGTGTAGATCAATAGCCTGCTGCAGAGTCATCTGGAGACCAGAGGAGTCCACATGACCCAGGAGACCATCACGCTCCCTCCGCAGGGCGACCTTTGACCTCTGCAGAGGTTTTGTTGTTCTTCAGTGTTTTTCCGCTTGTGTTTTTCCAGCTCTTTGAAGTCCGGAGTTCTCGCTGTCATCGCGCTCCGCTGTTTAATCCCAGTTACCTAATTACCCAAACATCAGGACCGCCGGAATTCTGTCATATTAATAAACATCTAATCACGACCGACATGCGTCACGGAAATCAGGAAAGGATAAAAAAAAAGAAAGGGAATAAATTTTCTTTCGTGGAAAAAAAATTGGAACTTTAGAAATTGATATATAAACATCAGAATCTGAGAATTGTGCTTATACAAAAAATATTAGAATTTTTAAATTTGATTTATTAAAAATCAGAATTTTAGAATTTGATATATTAAAAAATATAATTTTTGAATTTGACTTGAATTTGGTTTAGCTGGTTATGCAAGTTTGGCTGTTTTTCCTGGATTATCTGGTTTTCCTGGTTTAGCTGGTTTAGTTTGGTTATGCCGGATTGGCTGGCTATCCTGTTTTTTCTGGATTTCCTGGTTTTCCTGGTGTATGCCGGATTGGCTGTTTTTCCTGGTTTAGCTGGAGGTGTTGTTCTAGCTGGTTTAGGTGGTGTTGCATGGTTTTCCTGATGTAGCTGGTTATTCCGGATTGGCTGGCTTTCCTGTTTTTCCTGGTTTAGCTGGTGTTGTTGGTTTTCCTGATGTAGCTGGTTATGCCAGATTGTGTGTTTTTCCTGGTTTAGCTGGTTTTCCCGGTATGTCTAGCTTGTAGTCGAGTACTGCGGATCACGGAAGTTCGTATCTGAGAGGAATGTCTCACTGTGCTCTGGATAACCTGGAAGGTCATAATGGGACGTCTCCGCAGACAGCCTCCAGATTAATGGACCAGGTGAAACTCAGATGCTGTTTTTACCGACAGTCCGGTCCGTGGCACATTCTTCCGTCAAATGCCAGCGTGCGACTCCGTGGGCCGTTCGTTACGGGCGCTGGTTGTCCGGACGTTCCCGTCTCCCGTGTTTTAATGAGCAGGAAATGTGCCGCTGTCTTCTGGCTGCCATTACGCTCCATTAGAATCATCATTAAGATGAGCCCGGCACCTCCCGCGCCCCGAGTCGCTCAGCCTCCGACCACGCGCCGGCCGTACCACGTCCTGGCCGCTGGGAGACGGTTTCCATGGCAACGTCAGCGGCAGGCGACATTTAGAAGCCAGGGATATTTCCTCCTTCCCTTTCTGCCTTTGAATGGGCGGCGGACGGGGTTATCCACCGGAGCATCTGGCCAGACGTTTCTGAAAGGACGAGGTTTATTATTTCCTCCAGGCTGATCCGGGTTTAGCTACCTGCTAACGCTTATCAACTCCGCTGGGAGGAAACGGCAAAGCTAATGTCAGATTAGCGGCGGCGGAAACCTTCGCGGCAGTCCGCTCCTCGGTGTGCCGTAACAGGGCTGTCGGCATCCGTCGTGGTGGTGTTCGAACACTGAGCTGATTATTTTGAGTGTTAATCGATTAATCGAGTTTCAAACAATAAAAATGTAAACGAGCCGCAGAAATATTCAGAAACACTTCCAGTAAAAACCAGCGCCGATAATAAAACACGGAACCTGCTTTAACCGACTCACCGAAATGAGCTCACATAGAGCCTTTATAACACACCTACGATAACGCCGTGTGGCAGAACACCCAACTCTGTAGTTCAGTCCAGAAATCGATTAATCATATATGTATTATTTATTATATATTATTATTTATATATTTATTTTTATATATTTCGGTATTTCGTTGAGCTGCAGTGAGCGTGATGCTCGTTTTGAAGGGAGACGCTGTTCCGGTTTTACAGCCCGGAGTGTTATGGCCATGTTATTGGAATTATCTTTATATACAGTTTATATACCGTGACGGTGTTGGGGTATTTTGTTACGGTGTTGATGAAATAAGATAACAGTGTTTATATTCCGTGACGGTGTTGGGGTGTTTGGTTACGGTGTTCATTAAATAAGATAACAGTGTTTATATACCGTGACGGTGTTGGGGTGTTTTGTTACGGTGTTGATTAAATAAGATAACAGTGTTTATATTCCGTGACGGTGTTGGGGTGTTTGGTTACGGTGTTGATTAAATGAGATAACAGTGTTTATATACCGTGACGGTGTTGGGGTGTTTGGTTACGGTGTTGATTAAATGAGATAACAGAGTTTATGTACTGTGACGGTGTTGGGGTGTTTGGTTACGGTGTTGATTAAATGAGATAACAGTGTTTATATACTGTGACGGTGTTGGGGTGTTTGGTTACGGTGTTGATTAAATAAGATAACAGTGTTTATATTCCGTGACGGTGTTGGGGTGTTTGGTTACGGTGTTGATTAAATGAGATAACAGTGTTTATATACCATCATGGTGTTGGGGTGTCTTGTTACGGTCTTGATTAAATGAGATAACAGTGTTTATATACCGTGACGGTGTTGGGGTGTTGTTACAGTGTTGATTAAATAAGATAACGGTGTTTATATACCGTGACGGTGTTGGGGTGTTTGGTTACGGTGTTGATTAAATGAGATAACAGAGTTTATGTACTGTGACGGTGTTGGGGTGTTTGGTTACGGTGTTGATTAAATGAGATAACGGTGTTTATATACTGTGACGGTGTTGGGGTGTTTGGTTACGGTGTTGATTAAATAAGATAACGGTGTTTATATTCCGTGACGGTGTTGGGTGTTTGGTTATGGTGTTGATTAAATGAGATAACAGTGTTTATATTCCGTGACGGTGTTGGGGTGTTTGGTTACGGTGTTGATTAAATGAGATAACAGTGTTTATATTCTGTGACGGTGTTGGGGTGTTTGGTTACGGTGTTGATTAAATGAGATAACGGTGTTTATATACTGTGACGGTGTTGGGGTGTCTGGTTACGGTGTTGATTAAATGAGATAAGTGTTTAT
The DNA here is from genome assembly GCA_024036415.1 of Prochilodus magdalenae. Classification (NCBI taxonomy): domain Eukaryota; kingdom Metazoa; phylum Chordata; class Actinopteri; order Characiformes; family Prochilodontidae; genus Prochilodus; species Prochilodus magdalenae. The sequence continues at coordinate 4,003 of JAMWET010006221.1, forward strand.
ATTCCGTGACGGTGTTGGGGTGTCTTGTTACGGTGTTGATTAAATGAGATAACAGTGTTTATATAACGTGACGGTGTTGGGGTGTCTTGTTACGGTGTTGATTAAATGAGATAACGGTGTTTATATTCCGTGACGGTGTTGGGGTGTTTGGTTACGGTGTTGATTAAATGAGATAACAGTGTTTATATTCCGTGACGGTGTTGGGGTATTTTGTTACGGTGTTGATTAAATAACAGTGTTTATATTCCGTGACGGTGTTGGGGTGTCTTGTTACGGTGTTGATGAAGTGAGATAACAGTGTTTATATTCCGTGACGGTGTTGGGGTGTCTTGTTACGGTGTTGATTAAATGAGATAACAGTGTTTATATACCGTGACGGTGTTGGGGTGTTTGGTTACGGTGTTGATTAAATGAGATAACAGTGTTTATATACCGTGACGGTGTTGGGGTGTTTTGTTACAGTGTTGATGAAATAAGATAACAGTGTTTATATTCCGTGACGGTGTTGGGGTGTTTGGTTACGGTGTTGATTAAATAAGATAACAGTGTTTATATACCGTGACGGTGTTGGGGTGTTTGGTTACGGTGTTGATTAAATGAGATAACAGTGTTTATATTCCGTGACGGTGTTGGGGTGTTTTGTTACGGTGTTGATGAAATGAGATAACAGTGTTTATATTCCGTGACGGTGTTGGGGTGTCTTGTTACGGTGTTGATTAAATAAGATAACAGTGTTTATATACTGTGACAGTGTTGGGGTGTTTTGTTACGGTGTTGATGAAGTGAGATAACATTGTTTATATACCGTGACAGTGTTGGGGTGTTTTGTTACGGTGTTGATTAAATAAGATAACAGTGTTTATATTCCGTGACGGTGTTGGGGTGTTTTGTTACGGTGTTGATAAAATAAGATAACAGTGTTTATATTCCGTGACGGTGTTGGGGTGTCTTGTTACGGTGTTGATGAAGTGAGATAACAGTGTTTATATTCCTTGACGTTGTTGGGGTGTTTTGTTACGGTGTTGATTAAATAAGATAACAGTGTTTATATACCATCATGGTGTTGGGGTGTCTTGTTACGGTGTTGATGAAATAAGATAACAGTGTTTATATTCCGTGACGGTGTTGGGGTGTCTTGTTACGGTGTTGATTAAATAAGATAACAGTGTTTATATTCCGTGACGGTGTTGGGGTGTCTTGTTACGGTGTTGATTAAATAAGATAACAGTGTTTATATTCCGTGACGGTGTTGGGGTGTCTTGTTACGGTGTTGATGAAATGAGATAACAGTGTTTATATTCCGTGGTGGTGTTGGGGTATTTTGTTACGGTGTTGATTAAATAACAGTGTTTATATTCCGTGACGGTGTTGGGGTGTTTTGTTACGGTGTTGATTAAATGAGATAACAGTGTTTATATTCCGTGACGGTGTTGGGGTGTTTGGTTACGGTGTTGATTAAATGAGATAACAGTGTTTATATTCCGTGACGGTGTTGGGGTGTCTTGTTACGGTGTTGATGAAGTGAGATAACAGTGTTTATATTCCGTGACGGTGTTGGGGTGTCTTGTTACGGGACTGATCGGTCGCTGGTTTTCGGATTCCCTGATTGTGAAATTCGTTGACCTGGTGGTTCTGCGCTCGAGAGACGTGGTGGTTCTCGCTCCTCGCTGTCTGATTTTTTCCCAGCCTAGCAGAGTCCTCTCCGTAATCACAGACACTTTCATCCACTTACTGCCGTCTCTATCCTCTTAGCGCCGCGGCCTCTCCGCCTCGTCTAGATTGCACGTTTCTAAAGGCTAAATTACCCCACTCCGTTTGACACGGCTGCTAAAAGCTACTTGTGCTCGCGGAGCCCGGCGGAATTCAGCAGCGAGAGAGCCGGCGCTCACAAAAACCTGCAGGAATGAGCGGAATGATCCGGAAGGCAGATAGAGGGAGTAAAAAGGAGCGAGAGAGGAGGATAGGTGAAAGGGGGCGAGGGAGGGGGAGACGGGAGGGCAGGAGAAAGGCTGCGCGATCCTTTTTCACAGGACAATTGAAACATAATTATTTCATGGCAGCTTGTGTGCTCAGTAAATCTGCGAGTACGAGCGGCATTTAACTTTAATTAGCTCTGATTTATTCATTCTGACTGGATCGCTCCAGAAATTGGATCATCAGATTATAGTCAAGCATGACAATGACCTGATTAAACACTTCATAAAACCCACAGAGAGAGAGAGGGAGGGAGGGGGAGAGAGGGAGAGGATGGGGGGGCAGAGAGAGAGAGAGGGAAAGAGGGAGACGGGGTTGGGGGAGGAAGGGAGAGGGAGGGGAAGAGAGAGGGAGGGAGAGAGAAAAGGAGGGAGATGGAGGGAGGGAGGGAGGGAGAGAGGAAGGGATGGAGGGAGGGTGAGATGGAGGGAGGGATGGAGGAAGGGTGGGAGGGAGGGAGGGATGGTGGGAGGGTGAGAGGGAGGGATGGAGGGAGGGAGGGATGGATGGATGGAGGGGGGGAGGGAGGGAGCGATGGATGGAGGGAGGGATGGATGGATGGAGGGTGGGAGGGAGGGATGGATGGATGGAGGGAGGGAGGGAGGGAGAGAGAGAGGGAGACGGGTGGGGGGAGGGTAGGAGGGAGAGAGGGAGGGATGGATGGAGGGTGGGAGGGAGGGAGGGATGGAGGGAGGGAGAGAGAGAGGGAGACGGATGGAGGGAGGGTAGGAGGGAGAGAGAGAGGGAGGGAGAGAGAGAGTAGGATAGATGGAAAGAAAGGTCAGAGTGAGAGAAGTAAGGTGGAGGGAAGTACTCACACAGGCATGCCTGTAAAGCCTGATTGATTGATTGACTGATTGATTGACTGATTGATTGATTTAATGAGTGGTTGAGTTCTGGTGACTGATGCACTGTGATCTGTAGCCCGTTATCTAGAACAGCGCCGGGCCCGGACCCTGACCTGTGCCGTGTTCTCTCCGCAGGTGTGACGGCGAATGAGAGCTCCGAGTCCAGAACCTGCAGCTCTGGGAAAGTCTCGGGCCTCCAGCGCAGCCAGGAGCAGAGCAGCAACGTGTCCTTTATTCCGGCCGTGCCCAGCCCCACCCCAGGCTCCGCCCCCACGGGGTCCCCCGCCCCTGCGGCCCCCGCAGCCCCGCCTCCCACCACACAGCGCACTTCCACACCCGCGCTCGGCATCAAGAAAGAGTCGGCACGCCCTAACCCCACCCCTCCGCTGCTGAGGAACCAACCGCATCCTCCGGAGCACAGGGTCCCGCCCCCAGGCCACCACAGCCGACCAATCATCAGCCACCACCATCCACTGCCCTACAGCCTTCACGACATCAGGTAAACAAACTCCTGCAGGTTCAGCGGTGAAGCGGAGCCTGTGCATGTCCGGAATACTTCTAAATGGGAAAATCCGGATTACACGGATCCACTGATCAGTGGGAAAACTGGTCTACTGAGATCAGCTGGACACACACATGACGGTTCAGGAATAGAACGACCTGACGGTTCCCCAGGCTCATTTCCGTCCTCTGTCCACGAGGTGGCGCTGTTCCTCCCCCAGCATACAGGAGAGCAGGGTTCGAGACACGGCTCCGGGAGGAGTCAGGAACGCCGCTGTAATGCAGCGCTAAGGCTGCGTTCACGCTAGCAGGCGACACTTCCCTCGTCCCGGGTGTCTCCTGTGGGCGTGTTTGGGACCCACTCGTGATGTCATGTGTGGGCGTGTCCACAGTCCAGGAGGGCTACCTAGCTTTAAAGCCCCTCTCATTACTGAAGAGCCAGTCCTACAAATTAGGCTAACAGCGCTCCCTGCTGGAGAATCCCAAAAAGGCTAAATAGGAGTTCTAAATCCGGCTCAGAAACTTCGCCTACAGATACGAACAAGCTGTGTTCCGCCATTCTGTAGGGGCTCTGGAATTTAGCAAGGTTTTCAGGAAGTCCTAACATTCCTAACATTCCTTCTAGATATTTCATTCCTCTTCCCGGCCTGGCATCCAGGTAGCATTCTCCACAGGAGTACGTTAACTAGAAAGCCTAAAGAAGGGTCGTCTGTTTGCCCTGAATTCCGGTTTCGGTTAAGAAGTTTCATTTTTGTCGGAATGCCGCATGTTTTCCTTTCATGGAAAGAAAGCCCGAGTTTGTATTTTGGAACATCTGAATAACTTTCGGTAGGAATGCTAATATGACTAAACACTGTGTGGTGATCGGAGGTGTTGTGAAAGTGAGGCTACTACATGGAGTGAAGGAGCAGACTGGCGCCATCTGCTGGTCACCTTTAAAACAGCATTCGTTTTTTGCTGCAGCAGGGGGCGCTCTGTCCAAAGCTTCAACTCCATCCCACAACACCAGCTAGTACAATCATACCAAAGCATCTTAACCACCATGTTTGGCAAGGCTAATACTTCAGTCATACTTGCGAGGTCAGTTAGCATGAGTAGCATGTTAGCATGAGTAGCATGTTAGCATCCCGGTAAACATTGTACCTAATGACTGTGGAACTCTGTGACCTCTAGAACATTAATTACCCCATAGACCATATCAGCGTACACACAGGACTTAGCTGAGTGCTAACAGCTAATGCTAATGCAACATGTGTTCTAAGTTTAAAGAGCCTCATGCTAACCCTCTCCTCTCTTCTTCGTCCACAGCAGCACCCCCTCCTCCCTTCCCCCCAAACACCACCTCCCCCCCTCCCCCCACCACCTCACTCTCCCCTCCCCTGCCCCGCCCCTCCCTCTTTCCATTGCTGGTCTCCCCTCCCCTCATTACTCCCTACGCTCCCCCTCACACCTTCCTCGCCACCCGGCCATGTTCGCCAACCCCGCTACCCTGCCGCCCCCACCCACCTTGCCCACCAACAGTCTGGTGGTGCCTGGGCACCCAGCCGCTACGCCATACCCAGGTAAGGCTCCACACCACACCAAGACCTGGTACAGTGCATATAGTGCAATAGACCTGTTCAGGCTCCGCCCACACTGGTGCTCTCGACCTAATGAGGAACTGTAGAACAGACTCAGTCTATACCACAGTACCTACATTTAGAGCTTAGAGTTATACACTCCACCTAATGAGAAACTGTAGAACAGACTCAGTCTATACCACAGTACCTACATTTAGAGCTTAGAGTTATACACTCCACCTAATGAGAAACTGTAGAACAGACTCAGTCTATACCACAGTACCTACATTTAGAGCTTAGAGTTATACACTCCACCTAACGAGAAACTGTAGAACAGACTCAGTCTATACCACAGTACCTACATTTAGAGCTTAGAGTTATACACTCCACCTAATGAGGAACTGTAGATCAGACTCAGTCTATACCACAGTACCTACATTTAGAGCTTAGAGTTATACACTCCACCTAATGAGAAACTGTAGAACAGACTCAGTCTATACCACAGTACCTACATTTAGAGCTTAGAGTTATAACACTCCACCTAATTAGCTCAGTCTATACACAGTCCACAATTTAGAGTTTAGAGTTACTAATGAGGAACTGTAGAACAGACTCAGTCTATACCACAGTACCTACATTTAGAGCTTAGAGTTATACACTCCACCTAATGAGAAACTGTAGAACAGACTCAGTCTATACCACAGTACCTACATTTAGAGCTTAGAGTTATACACTTGACCTAATGAGAACCTGTAGAACAGACTCAGTCTATACCACAGTTCCTACATTTAGAGCTTAGAGTTATACACTCCACCTAGTGAGATTAGATTAGGTGATTTAGAGTAGAATTAGAATTCATTTAGAGAGGGTTGTGGTTCACACTCTCAAAATAAAAGGTTCCTAAAGGTTTTTGGTTCTAAGAGGCACCTTAAATGGGCATTGAATATTTACATTATGTAAACTTTACACTTGTATCTCTTTTGACAAAAAGTAATTGTTGAAAGGTTCTTTGGGTAACCAAGGGTTGTTCTTCTGTGGCATTATTATGTGGAACACTTTGTTCCAGGTAACTGGCCTTTAATCGACATAGAACCTTTACATTATACACAGGTGCACATGTTTTCACACTCCTACATCTCATTTCCCACGTAAGGTTCTTTGACTGGTGGAAATCAACAGTGGCCTCATTTCTAACGCCCCTGATTGGTTCCATTACAGAGTACCTTAACCTTTAAGTGGTCTAGAACTTTTACATTATGCTGACTTTTAAAAATTCTTTGAAAAGTTCCCTGGGAACCGTCTTTTGTGGTGTTGCTACAGAAGAACCCTTTTTGGTTGCATCAATTGGTGGAGAACCTTAAAAGGTATATCTCATTTCATTAAAAAAGGCATAGAACCTTTACATTATGTGAACTTTAAAAAGGTTCCACATCCTGTTTACAAAAAACTAATTATTTTGTTTAAAATGTTCTTTAAGAAACCATCTGTCATGGCATTTGAAAGGTTCAAGGAGAACTCCTCTTCGGTGGTTCCACAAAAACTTTGGTGTACTAACCTTTTTACATATAAACTTTAAAGTGTGCAAGTTTTCCTACATAACCATTAGTGGTTCTTTTATGGCACAGCTTTTAAAGAACCATTTTTGGTTCTATTTAAGGCCCTTATTTTAACGTCCTATAAGTGATTCGGTATAGAACCTTTAAAAAGCAGCTCATAAAAACTGTTTTGGTTCTGTTCAAGAGTGACGTTCTGTTTCTGAATCGTATTTCCAAAAAATAAAACTTTTGAAAGGTTCTTTAAGGAACCATAAGTAGTTCTGTTATGGATTTGCTTCAGAGTAACCTTTTTGGGTTCCATTAAATGCTATAGAACCTTTAAAAGGAATTTTGAAGTACTTTATGAAAATGCTGAAAATGTGAAAGGTTAATTAAGGAACCAAAAGCGGTTCTTTTAGAACTTCAGTGGAACCCTTCTTGGTTCCTTTAATTGGTATGGGTTCTTGTCACCCATACGTCTCATTTAGCAAAAACAAAAAACATGTTATGTAAAAGATGGAGAACCAAAATAGTTCTTTTATGGTATGACTTTGAAAGAACCCTTATCGGTTCTACTTTAGACCTTTATTTTTGATCTGAACTAGGTTCTGAAACATCTCCTTTATCAAAAATGTTCTTTGAAAGTTTAAATGAGGAACCAAGAGGGGTTCTTTTGTGGCACCGCTTTGAAAGAACCTTTTTTTGTTCCATTTGAGATCTTTATTGGTTTAGAACCTTTTTATTATGTGAACTGTAAGGAGGTTCTTTAGACCAGTGTTATTTTGGGAAAAAGAAACGGTTCTTTTATGACACAGCTTCAAAGAACCCCTTTTTTGGTTCCATAAGTTTGGAACCTTTGCATTTTAAACTTTAATGAGGTTCTTTACATTCAAACATCTCAAAAGTTCTCTGAAAGTTAAACTATGGAACCAAAGGAGGTTCTTTTGTGGCACCGCTTTGTTCCTTTTGAGATCTTTATCAGTTTAGAACCTTTTTATTATGTGAACTATAAAGAGGTTCTTCACACTAAGGTTATTTTGGGAAACAGAAACGGTTCTATAATGACACGGCTTCAAAAGAACCCTTTTTTGGTTCCATAAGTTTAGAACCTTTGCATTTTGTGAACTTTAATGAGGTTCTTTACTCTCAAACATCTCAAAAGTTATCTGAAAGTTAAACTATGGAACCAAAGTAGGTTCTTTTGTGGCACTGCTTTAAAAGAACCTTTTTTGTTCCCTTTGAGAACCTTATTAGTTTAGAACCTTTTTATTATGTGAACTATAAGGAGGTTCTTCACACTATGGTTAGTTTGGGAAACAGAAACGGTTCTATAATGACACGGCTTCAAAAGAACCCTTTTTCGGTTCCACAGCAGTAGGTTCAGAACCTATTCCCTTTTGTAAGGTTCTTTACACTCAAACGTCTCTGAAAGGTAAACTGTGGAACCAAAGGCGGTTCTTTTGCGGCCTTTCCGTCTCTTGCAGAACCCTTTCTGGTTCCGTCTGGGACCTCTGTGTGTGGGAGTGGAGCTGTAGGGAGAACGTTGTTTTCTGCTGAGGTGACTCTCGGTTCTCTCTTGTTCTCAGATACCAGCCTGTTGATATCATTCAACCAACCAATCATGTATTGCCAGCCTCATTCGGGGATTCTGATTGGCACATTGTCACAGGCAACTCTGTTACCGCCACCAATGAGTCCTCACGTAGAAAACCCCCACAGCTTGAATTGGAGAAACAGAGAAGGCCAGGTGACTATTCTCTTCCTCTTCTTTCCCGCTCTTGTGAAACTCACTGGCCGCCCGTGCCTTTTGTTTTTCTTTTCCTTTTTTGTTCCCCTGTTTTCCCTCCTTTGTCTTCCCTCCATCCTTCTCCTCCGTTTGTTTCCTTTCCCCTTGCTTTCTCCCCCCCTCCCCTCCCCTTCGCTCTCCTGTCTTGCAGAGCATGACCTCCTTCGCCAGGAGCTGAACAACCGATTCCTGGTTCAAAGTTCGGAGCGCGGGGCTCGGGGGTCAGCGCCCGGGGCGGCCGGCTCTCCGCTGGCCCCCATGTCGCTCCTGAGGGCAGAGTTTCACCAACACCAGCATATGCACCAGCATCAACACACGCACCAGCACACCTTCACGCCCTTCCCCGCCAGCCTGCCCCCGGCCGCCATCATTGGGCCGCCCACTGCACCTCCCATGGTGCGTACCGCAGCCAGAAATGTGAGGATAAGTAAAATAAGATCGGACAGATCTAATCTCACATCCTACCCACGATCCCCAGCCCTGAAATACCGCAGCACCGCGCCACGGAGACGGACCCCAGCAAGGAGAGTGCGCTGGAATGGGAATGTGTTAGGGGCATTCTTTTAGGAACAGCGCTCGGACACGGGGCAGTGGTTAAATAGGTGCTAGGAATGTTGCTAGCTGATTAGCTCGGTCAAGCTTAGGTAAACAAACCTTACTCTGAAGTGGTACAGCGCTACACATGCTAATAGCTAGCTAACGCTGTGTTAGCGCAAAAAATACAGTACCGTGATCCAAGCTCAAATAAACAAACGGTACTCTGAAGTGGTACATCGCTACACATGCTAATCGTTAGCTAACAGAGTGTTAAAAAATACAAAAAATACAGGTCCATGAATCAAGCTCAAATAAACAAACAGTGCTATACATGCTAATAGCTAGCTAGCACTCTTTCAGGGAGAACGTTTGCTAGGCTAATGGAGAACACAGTTAAATCTCAAATAACCATTGGGACAGTGCTAGACCATGTGCTAATAGCTAATGCTATATCAGGAAACACATGATAAACTAACAAGCTCAAATAAACAAACATTACTCTGAAGTGGTACCACGCTACACATGCTAATTGCTAACTAACGCTGGATTAGGAGAGCATTTACAGTGGGGACACAGCTTGAGCTCATATAAACAAGCATTAGTCTGAAATCAGGCAGTGCTAGTATTTGTGCTAATTGCTAACTGAAAACGAAACTTTACCAAAAATATTCATCTTTAGGGGCGGGGCTAAAGAAAATGAACAAAATTCAATCGGAAGTGAGGACAAAATACATGCTAATAGCTAACTATTCTATTTTAGAGACAAATTTTCAAGGTAAAACCACTCAAATAAACATTACTACACAAGACAGCTATGCTAGAATACATGCCTTACGGATAGCTGGGGCAGTGTTTGCAATACAGTTTTTTTGAGGCTAAAATGATGATACGCTTTAGCTACTAAGTGAGGCAGTGGTTTATTCAATAAAAGCTAACATCTCACAAAATGCTACTCTTCCCAAAGCTTAACTAGCTGTGCCAATGTGTTAGTTATTATTTTTAAGCTGTAACAGCTCAAATAAACATTACTCCACTGCTGCTAATACCTCAAATAAACAAACAAACTCACTTCCACTTTCTGAAGGTGCCTGCCTACCCACAGTCCCCTGCCCAAAATCTGTCCATAGTTCATCGGAAAGGAGAGCATGCTAGCATACTATCAACAGTAGCATTAGCAAGCTAAGATGTGTTACTGAGCCTGTTAGCGGTCATGTGGTTGTTCAATCTGGACCACAAGTGGTCATATACAGCAGTCCGCTAGCTAGCTAACATTAGCTTAGCAAAGCTGTTAACACAGTGATGATTGTGACGACAGCATACTGGCTCATCCTGCCCTTCCTCAGGGAGTATGTTTTAGCCGGTACTGCTCCACCGCATGGGGGCGGGAACTAATTAGCCCCAGGCCGTAAAGCCTGGACCTGCTGAAGCTCCTACTGACGGGCGGAGTACTGAACAAACCCTCACCAGCTTCCCTCACGCCTGTCATAACAAGATCAACCTTCAGCCCCAACCACCGCAAATATTGACAGTCTCGCTGTAGCGCACCGCGTTTAACCCTTTAGCCCCGAACCTGAGCCCGCTGCAGCGCTGTGCCACGTCAGGTTACATGGGAACTCCACCCATTTCTCTAAAATTCTCTTGGAGTGTGTACACAGTGTGACTGAGGGGTGAAACGGTTCTCCATGTCTAGAACACACATATAAACACTTGATCACCAGTGAACCTACACGTGTCTCTGAGTGTGTATGGAATGTTGGTGATGAAAATCTGGAAAACCTGGAAATACTAAGTTCCTTTGGGGGACTATTTGACCTCACAGCGCCCTGCAGCATGTATCCCTCCACCATGAATGGAGTTTAAGGCTGAGATCTTCTCCACACTATCATAAACAGCGTCTCAGACATCAGGCAGCGTATTCAGAACCACCTCCTGTAGGAACTTCCTGTGAGGGAGCTTTTAGAGGGGACGTCCGGTTACCTTCACCAACACTGGGTACAGATCTGGCTGAGTGCCTGTGTGTGTGTGTGTGTATATGTGTGTGTGTATGTATATGTGTGTGTGTGTGTATGGTGTGTGTGTGTGTGTGTATGGTGTGTGTGTGTATATGTGTGTGTGTGTGTGTGTGTGTGTGTGTGTAGGTGTGAGTGTGTGTGTGTGTATATGTGTGTATTTGTGTGTGTATTGTGAGTGTGTATGCTGTGTGTGTGTGTGTGTATATGTGTTTGTATATGTGTGTGTGTGTGTGTGTGTGTAGGTGTGAGTGTGTGTGTGTGTGTATATGTGTGTGTATTGTGTGTGTGTGTGTTTGTGTTGTGTGTGTGTGTGTTTGTGTTGTGTGTGTGAGTGTGTGTATGTGTGTGTGTGTGTGTGTGTATGCTGTGTGTGTGTGTGTGTGTGTAGGTGTGTGTGTGTGTGAGTGTGTGTATATGTGTGTGTATTGTGTGTGTGTGTGTTTGTGTTGTGTGTGTGTGAGTGTGTGTGTGTGTGTGTGTGTGTGTATGCTGTGTGTGTGTGTGTGTGTGTGTGTATATGTGTTTGTATATGTGTGTGTGTGTGTCTGCTGTGTGTGTGTGTGTATGTGTTTGTATATGTGTGTGTGTGTGTGTGTGTATATGTGTGTGTATATGTGTGTGTATATGTGTTTGTATATATGTGTATGTGTGTGTGTGTGTGTGTGTGTGTGTGTGTGTATATGTGTGTGTGTGTGTGTATATGTGTGTGTGTGTGTGTGTATATGTGTGTGTGTGTGTATATGTGTGTGTGTGTGTGTGTGTGTATATGTGTGTGTGTGTGTAGGTGTATTAGTGCCAGGCGGATAAGGCCGGGCCTGTAGGGGTTACGGGGTTAACGCGCGTCTGATTGTTTTGATTTCAGTCAAATGGTGCGGTTCTGAACACGGTGAGCTCAGCGCAGATGAAAGGGATGACGTCAGCGGGGCTCGTTTGATAAAGCCTAATTGCTTCCGTGTGCCGAGACGCCATTAGAGGCGAGCGCTGGCAGGCCGACCTCGGAAAAGTTAATCTCCCCCGAGCCGCGATAAATCAGCGAGGCGGTTTGAAGCGCGTGCCGACGGCCGGAGCGCTTTCGCGGGCGGATCGGGAAGGCCGTGCTTGTTTTTCCCGTGCGCCGGCCTGTTTTCGGCTAAATCCGCCCGGGGTCGCGACCCCCAGATGAGCAGATTACAGTGCGGCCTGCGGAGCGAAGGCTTTTATGAATCGTAGATTGCGATCCTATCAGATGGGAATCAGGACGTTTCTCTTTATGCCTGGGCCAAGAGCGTGTGGAGCACATGGTCCTAATACTCCCTCCTGGGTCATTACTCCACAGGCTGCAGAACGAGCGGCCGGGTTTATTCCAGTTTTGGGAATCTTTTGCAGGCCGGTCCGACGTCCCGGTTCACTGCCAGCTCCTTTAAAGGGCCTGTATTCCACATTTCGCCTGGATTAATGCCCCGGAAGTCCTCATACCCCGTGTGTACATGTCCGTGTTCTACCGCCTCTTTATCTCCTACAGTCATACAGGCTGGTTCACTGATATATGTAAACTTGCTCTTTCCTGATTGGACGGTTGTGACGTAAATCTGCTGTGGGCTGAATTGGTCTGTGTTAAGATAGACACTCGTATATTTGGTTAGACCACCTTAACCTAGCGGTGCACATTCTCCACGGCTTTCACCCACAACCTCATGGAGTTAATCCCACCCAGAGCTGCAGGAGCGTTTATCCCAGAGTCGAGCCCCTCCGTAAAGTTCTCCAGCGCATCCCAAAGACTCCCAGCAGGGTTAGGGCCGGACTCTGCGTGGTCAGTTCATGATGGATGGTGAGGCCTCACGTTCCCTGAGCCTCGACACTGGAATACCAACTAATCCATTGATGGGATAGCCTGGTCGTTCAGGTGGTCAGCTGACCGCATTGTGTTACCACCTGATGCCACTGAGCCTCCACCTGGACACTATGAGGGCATGAGGGTGGAGGAGGCGGGTGTGCTGTGTGTGTCTCTCATGAAACTGTGTGTGTTTTCTCCTGTAGCTGGTCCTCCTCCTCCTCCTCCTCCTGCTCCTCCTCCTGCTCTGCCAGGCCGGAGACGCTGCCGATGTTCTGCCTGTTTTGTTCCTGAACCGTGTTTTTGTTTCCCAGCTGTGGATCTGCTCACACAGCAGAGCTGCCTCCCCAGCCCTGCCTCCAGCTAATGGCTTTAATTAATGAAATTATGAATGTGTATTTGTTTATTGTGGAGCGCCTCCGAGCAGCTGGCTCTCCGAACGGCAACTCGGCGTCTCTCCCTCTCTCGGAGAAAGGAATATCCTTAATTGTTTAAAGATGAAACAGCGCGTGTTAATTAGCCGAAGCTGTGTGTAATAAAGCTGGCGGGGCGTTAGAGTCGGTGCGTTAGAGTCGGCGCGTGAGCGGTTAGCAGTTTGAAGCCGTGCTGGTTTTACTGAGCCAGACTTTAACGCGGAGCAGAGCAGCCTGTATAATGAGGGAAGAAGCCGAGTCAGCGCTTTCGCAGCACACACCCCGGCCTGCCTCTGAGTGACTTGACTCATGACTAGACTCGCACTTTATGACTGGTGACTCATCTCGGACTCACGCTTTACTGACACGTGATTCAGGTTCACACCTAACTGACTCGTGACTTGAATCAGACTCGCACTTAACTGAATCATGACTCACACTTATTGACTCATGAGTCTGACTCACACTTAATTGAATCGTTACACTGACTCACACTTAACTGACTTAAGATCCTGCCTCAACCGAACTGTTTCTCAACTCAGACTTACACTTCCCTGACTCATGACTGTGACTCACGTTTATTGTGACTCAACTTGAACGTACAACTAACTGCCTCAAGACACGAATCATGACTCAACTTGGACTTGCGCTTTACTGACTTAATATAGACTCAAACTTAACTGACTCGATTTGTGCTTTACTGACACATAATTTGGACTTGTGCTTAACTGATGTGTGACTCAACTCAGACCCACTCTTTACTGACTCATAATTCTGTCTCACACTTCACTGACTCCTGCCTGAACACAAACCTATGGACTTGTGACTCAGCTCAGACCCACATTTTACTGACTCATGATTCAGACTCACACATTACCGGTTCGTGACTCAACACGAGCTTTACTGACTCATGAATCCGATTCATATTGAACTGTCTCTCGTCTCGGACTCGTGTAACCAGTTCAGTTCATTAAACCATAGATTATTGACCCTGCAGGCTCCGCCCACTGTTACTCCGTCAGAGCTGCTGTTGTGAGGTCGGAGAAGCTTTACAGACCCCTGGCATGACCTCTCTGGAGGTCATGGCCTCCACCCTCTGACCTAAATGTGTCCATTGCCGTACGACTGTCTCCCAGCTTAGCCTACAAAAGCACACTGACTCTGATTTCTGGCTGAAAGCTGCAGTAACGAGGCAGAACGACTTTAATTTCCTCGGTACACATGTGAATAAGCAGCTCTTTTGCTCCTGTGTTCTCCATCTGGTTTACGTCCGTGTCTTGAAGGGCCAAACCCAAAGCGTTTGCGTGAAGAGAACAAAGAGATTTCTGTGTTCGGCTCTAACGGGGCAGCAGGAGGGGAGCTTATAAACTCTGATCAAATTTGGGCTGATTGGATTCAGATTTCTAGGAATCTCTTTAACAGGGTCAGCCTCCTTCCGTCTTCACAGCGTAACACACACTGCACTAATGACGTCCAGCATAAATCTTCCTCTCCACAGTGATCCTTCGCTAAGCCAACAGTTTCTGACTCACCTTAGAGGCTAATTCATTAGCCCTTTTAAAGCTCCCCTAGGAAAGGAGAAGCTAACGCAAAATATAGCAGCAGTTAGCCAATAAAAGATAGCTAGCTGGCTAACAGAGTGAGAAAACGTATTCTTACTGCTGTCTCCTGTCGTAGCTAACGCTAAAGTTAGCACTGTCAGTGCTAAGGCAGTAGGCTCATGTTACAGTGACATTAGCCTACAGTAGGCTAATGCTAGCCTGCTAGCCTGTAGTCCAGACAATGGAGTGGTTCTCTTACTGGAGCTTATCAAGCTAACTACGCTTGGCTAACGAGAGCTGAGGAGTTTAAAGGACATAAGCCAGCGAGGCTAATCACCAGCAAAAGATTGTGGTTTGATATTTGCTGGTATACTGTAAACAACCAGTTTGACCAAGCGCCTGAGACCTACAGTGCTCCATCAAGCTAACAACCTCTGGCTAACATTAACTCTGCGGGAGAAACTAGTACAAAAATACCTAGCAGCTCACATATCTGCTAAGACAGCTAGCTTGATTTAGCATTCTAGCGTTAGCACGGTCAGTGGAGCCAGCAGGGACATGGCAGCTCCATTAAACTTCCTCCTTTTTCAGAACTGCTGAGTGAAACTTTGGAGGGCAGGTTTGCGTGGTGTGAGCGTGAAGGCAGTTAGCCTGCTAGAATGCTAACTTGGTTTTAGCGCACAGCGAATCAGACCGTTTACACAGTGAACCTGCTAAACCAGGTGTGCGGTTTGTTCCAGGCGACGTGGAGCTCTTAATAGAGTCGACTATATTTGAATTATGTAGTGTTAGTACAGCTAGTATTTACAGTTCTGTATTTATTGATTAGCTTCGTCTTGATTAGCCTTAATTAGCCCTGTTGTGCAGACCGGGCAGTCAGGGCGCCGCGTGTTCAGAGCGGTGGATTAGCTCCCGATATGAGCGTGACGCCGACGACAGAACGGCGAGGTCAGAACTCGTTCCACATCAGTCATACGTCAGCCGTGCGGTAACTGCCGAATAAGCAGTTTTATGCCTGTTCTGAGAGAGCCGAGCGCCCTCGCCGCTGCCAGGGCCAGCTGCTGCCGAGAGGGCTCCTTTCTTCTCTCCTCTTTATTCTCCGGTCTTTCATGTGCGGCTGGGCGGCTGGGTTGCTGTGTAATTGTTTCATTGAGAGGGTTTAATTCGTTTGAGCTTCATCTGGTTTTTATTCCGCTGTGTAAACGCGCCGCTTCCTCCTCCACCATTAAATCTCTTTCATCTTGTTTTGGTCACACATGCCTTTGATTCCAACATGATTTGTGGTTCTGATACGTTTTTATTTCTCTCTCTCTCCTTCTCTCTCTCTCTCTCTCTCTCTCTGTCTCTCTCTCTCCCCCAGTTTGATAAGTACGCTCCAAAGCTGGACAATCCCTTCCTAAGACAGTCAAGTGTAAGTATAAAAGGAATCACAAACATCTCTAAACACAGTCTATACCACAGTACCTACATTTAGGGCTTAGAGTTATACACTCCACCTAATGAGAAACTATAGAACAGACTCAGTCTATACCACAGTACCTACATTTAGAGCTTAGAGTTATACACTCCACCTAATGAGAAACTGTAGAACAGACTCAGTCTATACCACAGTACCTACATTTAGAGCTTAGAGTTATACACTCCACCTAATGAGAAACTGTAGAACAGACCCAGTCTATACCACAGTACCTACATTTAGAGTTTAGAGTTATACACTCCACCTAATGAGAAACTGTAGAACAGACTCAGTCTATACCACAGTACCTACATTTAGAGCTTAGAGTTATACACTCCACCTAATGAGAAACTGTAGAACAGACCCAGTCTATACCACAGTACCTACATTTAGAGTTTAGAGTTATACACTCGCCCTAATGAGAAACTGTAGAACAGACTCAGTCTATACCACAGTACCTACATTTAGAGCTTAGAGTTATACACTCCTCCTAATGAGACACTGTATACTGAGACTCTGTATATGGTATATATGTGGCGGTCAGATTCTGATCCTGGTTCTTGTGTTCCTCCAGTTCTTCTCCTCGTACCCTCCGGCAATGCCTGGCATGCCACCTCTGCTCCCCCACCCCGGCCCCTTCAGCTCTCTGCAAGGAGCCTTCCAACCAAAGGTCAGGAGCGCCGCCGCCTGTGTGGAAGTCTAGTCAGTAGTGTTGGGACACTGTGTGGGTTCCACTTCTCCTTCTCCTTCTCCCGCCGCTCTCGTTCACTGATAACCAGAGGACCTATTAGATCACAGGACTCGAGACGTGAGATCAGACAGTGTAGTAATAACAGCTCTAATATGCTGAATAATTATTAATGCACACTAACAGAGAATGCAGTACGTTCATTTTAGTGATTCATGATTTCAGTATTTTAATAAATGTGAAACTGATCATTAAAATAAATAAATAATAAACATATATATACACATATATGTAACATATATATATATATATATACTGTGATGGCATCCTAGTGAGAGGCAAAACCACACAGACCCTGTACAGCACAAGGTGGGCGTATAGGAGCCGTATGACTCCAGGTCTCCCAGATTCCCTCGTATGTAGACGGCGTATCCTATAGGGATCGGGTGATATGACACCGTATCACCCGTGTCCAGTCGGGGTCTCGGGTTTAAGCCCTTCCTTGTTCAGATTCAAGATTCAAGATTCAAAGCTTTATTGTCATATGCACAGTAAGGAAACTAGTTTCCCTGTACAATGAAATTCTTACTTTGCTGCCCACACTGGATGTCATAGAATAAAAAGTATAAATATAAATAGACAGATAACAAGGATCAAAAATTAAGCATGCAGAGAATATATAAATAAAATATAAAATATAAAATGTAAACAATTTAGAATTATACAGGCTATATACATTGTTATAGCTCTTTCCGCAGCTACGCTCCGTATTCCGTGTATATTCCCGGTACAAGTTCTTCCCTACTAAAGGAGACTTCCTATAATAACCGGTTCTGTGTTAATCTCACACAAGACAGTATTTCATTTTGGACCGGACCAGAACAAACGGTCCAATCCTGCATTCCTAATTTGAGTTCTGAATAAATGAGGAACGTAAACCGGTTATTTAAGTGGAAATGGCTTCGTAGCAGCGTGGCAGGACTGTCCACATGGCCTGAACCCATATTTCATTTAAACTGGGCTGAAGATGGGATTGTACTGGTACCACAGGCTGGGATCGGATTACACAAACTTCCGGGCTCGGATATTGTTGCCATACCAGCTTCAGGAGGGAATGAGTTCAGGCCAGAACTCAGTAGTTCCTAACTTCAGAATCTTCTCCAGGAACTCCAGACAGGAAGCCAGTGTTCTGTTGGGTGGCGGTGCCACCGGTGTGCCAGTGGATATCCGATACTGATCCGAAACCAGCGTTGAGTTAATGGGCTGTGTACGTGCATATAACCGTATGGGCAAGACTTAACGCACCCGGACTGTAAAACGGAATTCCTCCATACAGCTGGCTCTTCCGCTCGCTCGGCACGCTGTTGTTCCTGTTTGTAGGTCAAGCATATCGGCACGCTGCACACCGTGTGCGGTAAATATTATATATTAAATACTGAAGGGAATATATCGGACCCCTCAGCTCGGGCTAATTATCTAATTCCAGATCCGGCAAATTTTAAAAGATTTTATAATAGTAAATATATATTTTTAATATTTCATTAAATAATAATAATAATAATAATAATAATAATAATAGTAGATAATAATAATAATAATAATAATAATAATAATAATAATAATAATATCTGATCTTAATTCTTAATAAAAAGCACCATATAAATACAATTCAAATTCTGTGAAATGAAAGGTCCAATGTAAATTCTAAAATCCTGAGCGAGTGCCGAGAGAGCAGGCGGGAGCGCTAACAAGCTGCTTGGGAATCTAGCAGCATGTGCTTTTCCATCACGGCTCGGAGTGAACAGCTGAGTGGTTTTGTGTGGATATGAAATGTTCTCTGAGCTGCTGTCTGTGCATGTGTGTGTGCGGGTGAGATAAGCCCAGCGCTCAGCCTGGCAGCGGGCCAGTCAGTGTGTAAGCCACCAATCGGTTCTGGACGGCGGCTACGGGGCTTATAGCCCAGTCGGGTTATCATGGTCCAGTGTGGGCCAGCAGTGGCTGAAGCAGACTTTAGTGACCACCGTAGCATCACTGAAGGCTTCTCCGGCGTTCCGCACGCGGCGTTCCTCTCTGTTCTTAGGAAAACTGTTAGAAACTTCACCTCCACACTGAAGAGAATTCCATATCGGGAGCCAAATGGTCTCGGAGCCAGTCGGCATCAGACGGTCCGGTCCTCCTTTGTCTTGGTGGATTTTTTTAAGATGGTGTACATCATGGTTCCAAACGTATCCGCTCGTGTGTCTTCACACGCATATGAACCTGAGCGACCTTTCTCACTCCATAGGGATTAATATGATGCTCCACCCTTTACAGCTACAACAGCTCCAACTCTTCTGGGAATTCTTTCCACAAGGGTTAGGAATGTGGTTATGGGAATTTCTGACCATTCCTCCAGAAGCACATCTGTGAGGTCAGACACTGATGTTGGACGAGAAGGCCTGGCTCTCAGTCTCCGCTCTAATCCATCCCAAAGGGGTTCTATCGGGTGGAGGTCAGGACTCTGTGCAGGCCAGTCCAGTTCCTCCACCCCAGACTCGCTCCTCCATGTCTTTATGGAGCTTGCTCTGTGCACTGGTGTGCGGTCATGTTGGAACAGGAAGGGGCCGTCCCCAAACTGTCCCACAAAGTTGGGAGCATGGAATGGTCCAGAGTCTCTTGGTCTGCTGAAGCATTAAGAGTTCCTCCCACTGGAACTAAGGGGTGGAGCCTAACTCCTGAACACCACCCCCACACCATAATCCCCTCCCACCAAACACTCGGCACAGTGCGGTCAGACCAGTACCGTTCTCCTGGTACCGCCAAACCCAGAATCGTCCATCGAATTACCAGACGGAGAAGCGTGATTGGTCACTCCAGAGAACACGCCTCCACTGCTCTAGAGTCCAGGGGCGGAGCTTTACACCACTGCGTTTCACGCTCTGCACTGCGCTTGGTGATGTGAGGCTGGGATGCAGCTGCTCGCCATGGAAACCCATTCCATGAAGCTCTACACACTGTTCCTGAGCTGATCTGAAGGACACAGGAAGTTTGGAGGTCTGTAGTGATGGACTCTGTAGAAAGTTGGTGACCTCTGTGACCTATGACCCTCAGCTGAGCCTGCTCTGTCATTGTACGTGGTCTAACACTTCCTGGCTGAGTTACTGTCGTTCCCAGTCCCCAGTCAAATCCCATAAAAATGACACTGCAGAGCCACTTCTGGTGAACCAGTTTATCTAGAACCGAGCTTTGGTCCGTGAGTGAATATCTGGTCCCTTGTTTAATGTAAGGTTCTCGATTTCTCCCTCCAGGCGTCTAACCCCATTGATGTAGCAGCAAGACCGGGAGCGGTTCCTCACACGCTTCTCCAGAAGGATCCACGGGTAATACACCTATCAGACCCAAAAACACTCAGGCCTCGTTTCCACTGTTGAGCCAAATGGTTCTCAGGGCTGTACCGTGCCGTCCTGTGCCCTCGAGGACTCGTAAGACCACGAGAATCAGGAAATACTGAAGAAGCTACGCGCGAAAGAGGCTAACTGCTAACAGGCTAATCGTTACACATGCAGCACACACCGCAACACTCTGTATGGTGTGTGTTAGTTCTGCACCATCTCTCTCAGCGCGATCTCTGACTCTTTGTCCTCTAAACATGTAGTACTAGATCATCAGTTACTGAGACTGAACCTGCACCGTGGTGGGCTAAACCTGTAGCCGGCTAGCTGTATTAGCATTAGCATATCCCAGCAGGGTAGCAGCTCAAAGCACCACAGAACAACCCTGTTTATTTATAACTCCAGATATTCCAAATAGTGATCACAGATATGAGTCTCTATCGTCTAAATGGGTGTTTATAAGCATCAGTAATCCATAACTGAGTCTGAACTGCAGTGGGGTCATCGTGTGCTGACGTTAGCCTAGCCTAGCAGGCTATAACAGGCTGTAACAGAACTGGTGAAATTCTGGTTTTCTGTCACTCCAGCTCCAATCAGTCCACTTCCCTCTCACAGTTCTATGTTTGTATCTATACATATGATAATATCTACAGATAGTCATATAGAACCTTTACTGGGGTGTTGGGTTCTCTTTAGCTGAGCTAGGTCTGGCATTAGCTTGGAGGCGACAGCACCGCACCACAGGACAGGTTTAAGTTCTGCTCCTCCAGCATCAGCTGCTCGACTTCACCTCCTCAGGTCTGAGTTATCATCTAAACCCAGTCAGTCAAACCTCTGTTAGTCAGAACGGAGCCTGTCCTGTGGGGAGCGGAGCTGCAGCGTGCTAGCTAAGCTAGTGCTAACAGCTACGCTCTCGTGCTTGGCAGCTGTTTACCATGTAGAAACTGCAGTTACTTTGTAGCTCTGATTTTATTAAGTGATGTTCTTTAACTTATTTGGCGTGTGTGTGAGAGAACCGAACTTACTAGACAGGTTCTGGTTTGTAATGACACAAACACTACCAACATAAACACCGGTCAGTGATTAGCTCCGTCGGTACTCCACACCCCAGCGTCCCTGAGTACGGTTAGGTAGCCGTGTTGGATAGAACATGTTCAGAACCGTTCAGCCCTGCACTGGAAACTAGGCCTAAGGTTTAGAACTCAGGCTTTAGTTTGTACCATACATGTCAAAACAGGAACCCTCTGTGATGATGCTAACTCCTACTAGCGCCCATATGGGATTTCTAATAGTCATTAGCGCTAAGCTAATGCTGTACATGTGAATGTTTTTTGACGGTTCTAGATTAACACAGATCTTATTTTTATCAGAAGTTTGTAACAGACATGAACATACGTCTGAGCTTAGATCAGTTTTACAGTGACCCTGTTTTCCATTCCTAGCAACCAGTCGGAACCAGCTTAGACTGCAGCTTGTATTCACAGCCAGTGATGTATCTAGAACTTTTAGATGATGCTTTAGTCTCACTGAATTGTTCCCCCTGGTGAATGAAAGGTTCCTCTGTTGGTTTGTAACTATGTTGGTAGTAAGGTGTAGGTTCCTGGTGTCCTGACCAATGGGAACGCTTGCTTTGGCTGTGTCTACGTAGATACCAATCCTGATTGGATCATTTATGGAACATGATGGAATACAGCATACACAAAGATCATATTTAATGTGTATATGATGTATTTTTTAATTCATAGAAATGATTAGAGGTTCTCTGAGGATCTAGAACCCCCTGCTGGTTAATAGATGTCAGGAACACCAGAGCACAGTCAGAACTAGACGTGTGCGGGTTCATTCCTAGCTTGAGTTAAGGAGATGACTGAATATTTCTTTTTCCATTAACTTTTGATTTGTTCCTCTGCAGGTAACGGATCCGTTCAGGACGTCAGTGAGGGTAAGACTCCTCTGTCTCTGCGGAACCTGATATTTCGGGGTTTTGTCTTAAAGCTCTCATTTTGTAATAAATGCCGCCTAACCCCCTTTTGTCTGTTCCGCCCATCGCTGTGCAGAAGCCGGGTAAATGGTGTGCGGTTCACGTCCAAATCGCCTGGCAGATCTACCACCATCAGCAGAAGATGAAGGTAGGAGAGATCCCTCCGTCTTCACGCTAAATTGAGTTCCTTTCATCTTCTTAAGGAATATTCCGTTTTTCCCAACCTAATCTCCGTCTGCGGGATCCGTACGGTACGCGGCGTGGCTTCATATGCCGTTTTGAACCGCGGAGTCGGAGTTGGGATGAGAGAATGTCTATCCAAAGCTGCTCTTACGGCGGTTTATCCCGCGTTAGAACACTGAAAAGTGTTTTTGGAAAGTTTGGATGTTTTTGGGATTGCTGGTAACTCTTTCCCTCTGGAAAACTGCTCCCGAATCTCCATAGTAACAAGTCACACAGATTTACAGCACTGCTATCACCGACGTCTGGTTTATTACGAGACCTCAACACCAAACAGGGTACATGCTAATTTCACATGGACCATCATTCCTAGCATAACAGAATCTAGTGTAACGGGAATTCCACGGATAATTAAACCGATAATCAAATAAAATGCAAAATGTAAGATTTAAACAGATCATTCAGATTGGTTTGGTGTGGAACTCTTGGTTCTAGATAATAGCAAATGTTAGCTAGAGTAACTAGCCTGACTACAGGTGAACTAATTAAAGAGTCAAGCTTGGTGTCAAACACTCGGTTCTACACTTGCCACAGTTTTTCAAGGGTTCTCTAGTAACAGTAATGGTTCTCCGTAGAATGTGAAATGGTTCTTTAGACTGATGGAGAATATGTTGTATATGGTTCTTTATAGAACATCTCTGAAAATGGTTCTGTATAGGGTTCTTTTACTGACACAACCTTGACACTACAGTAGCAGAACCCTATTTGGTGCTATATTGAACCAGATGTAACACATTCATTCATCCAGTCGATCTGATAAATCTTATTATTTTATTCTATTATTATAATCTTATTATTATTATTATTATTATTATTATTATTATTATATACTTATTTATTTATTTATTTATTAAATGATCTTGCTTCCTGATGTGTCCACTGAACACTGTTGTCTCCTCTCCAACCTCCTCTGTAGCAGATGCAGTTGGACCCTCATAAACTGGACATGAATGGTAAACTGGACCTGTTTAGCAGACCCCCAGCTCCGGGGGTCTTTCCGGGCTTTCCTTACCCACATGATCTGGCCAGACCACTCTTCTCATCTACAGGTGTGTTTACCTCTCAACTACCTCATAATAAAACTTGTGGTTCTTTCAGTATTACAGTCTGTCAGAACAACCATGTGGGTCTTATCACCCCCTGCACTTCCTGTAATGTATTACAGTCTGTCAGAACAACCATGTGGGTCATATCGCCCCCTGCACTTCCTGTAGTGTATTGCAGTCTGTCAGAATGAGCGTGTGGGTCGTATCGCCCCCTACACTTCCTGTAGTGTATTACAGTCTGTCAGAATGACCGTGCGGGTCGTATCGCCACCTACGCTTCCTGTAGTGTATTACAGTCTGTCAGAATGACCGTGCGGGTCGTATCGCCTCCTACGCTTCCTGTAGTGTATTGCAGTCTGTCAGAATGAACGTGTGGGTCGTATCGCCCCCTACACTTCCTGTAGTGTATTGCAGTCTGTCAGAATTAGCGTGCGGGTAATATCTCCCCCTACGCTTCCTGTAGTGTATTACAGTCTGTCAGAATTAGCGTGCGGGTAATATCTCCCCCTACGCTTCCTGTAGTGTATTACAGTCTGTCAGAATGAGCGTGTGGGTCGTATCGCCCCCTACGCTTCCTGTAGTGTATTACAGTCTGTCAGAACAACTATGTGTGTCGTATCGCCCCCTACACTTCCTGTAGCATATTACATTCAGTCAGAATGAGCGTGTGGGTAGTATCGCCCCCTGCACTTCCTGTACTGTATTACAGTCAGTCAGAATGAGCGTGTGGGTCCTATAGAGAGCTGTTTTGAGGGAACTCGGAGAGTTAAAGGCTCTCCTTGAGCCCATGTGACCATCTGCCCTGTTTAAAGTGCGCGTGTCTCCTTGTGGAAAATAGCAGCCGCAAATGTCACGGCCTGCTGTTTGACCTCATTTAAATGGCCTGCTCGCGCTCGGCGCTCCGGCTGCGTTTCCAGCCCGGATGATTCATAATGTATAGCAGATCTCACGGCCAGAGCGGCTCAGGCGGCATTAAAGCTGAATAATGCGACTCGCCTCGTTTTTTCCCTGTTCCTCGCCCACCGTCGAGGTGATTTGCATGTTGTTATCCCGGCCGTGCGCCTGCCGTGGGCATGAATACAAATGCCTCTACCTGAGCTAATTGACCGGTAGCCCTTGCTTGAAGGGCAGCATGAATCTGACTGCCCTTTAGGATGTAATTACCCAGCATTGTGTCATAAAACAAGCTTGTAATTGCCTCTTTTATTAATGATTCACTCAAAGAAACGACAAACAGTTCAGACCGAAAACAAGGGCAGACCTTTCGGATTAAATTTAAAGCGCCGAGTCCCCTTGGCAACCCCTGCTGCCTGAGCGGAGAGCCAGGCATTCAGGCGGCTGAATAGGCCTTGGTTGACATTAGCGGTGCAGCCACTGCTTTGATTCTCCGCAGCCGAGTTCTTTTATTTTTCAAGGCAAAGTGAGGCGGAGGAATACAGAGAGATCAGAATTAGATATTAATGTACGTCCCCCATCCGCTTCAATAGAAACCCCACCATGTAGCCTGGCCACTGTATCGGAAACACCTGCCCTACACTACATACCCCAACTAGTACGGCACTGTTCACCTGTTCACTGAACTAAGCTCTAAATGTAGGTACTGTGGTATAGACTGAGTCTGTTCTACAGTTTCTCATTAGGTGGAGTGTATAACTCTAAGCTCTAAATGTAGGTACTGTGGTATAGACTGAGTCTGTTCTACAGTTTCTCATTAGGTGGAGTGTATAACTCTAAGCTCTAAATGTAGGTACTGTGGTATAGACTGAGTCTGTTCTACAGTTTCTCATTAGGTGGAGTGTATAACTCTAAGCTCTAAATGTAGGTACTGTGGTATAGACTGAGTCTGTTCTACAGTTTCTCATTAGGTGGAGTGTATAACTCTAAGCTCTAAATGTAGGTACTGTGGTATAGACTGAGTCTGTTCTACAGTTTCTCATTAGGTGGAGTGTATAACTCTAAGCTCTAAATGTAGGTACTGTGGTATAGACTGGGTCTGTTCTACAGTTTCTCATTAGGTGGAGTGTATAACTCTAAGCTCTAAATGTAGGTACTGTGGTATAGACTGAGTCTGTTCTACAGTTTCTCATTAGGTGGAGTGTATAACTCTAAGCTCTAAATGTAGGTACTGTGGTATAGACTGAGTCTGTTCTACAGTTTCTCATTAGGTGGAGTGTATAACTCTAAGCTCTAAATGTAGGTACTGTGGTATAGACTGAGTCTGTTCTACAGTTCCTCATTAGGTGGAGTGTATATCTCTAAGCTCTAAAGGTATATACTGTGGTATAGACTGAGTCTGTTCTACAGTTCCTCATTAGGTGGAGTGTATATCTCTAAGCTCTAAAGGTATATACTGTGGTACTGGTCTTCTAATGCTGTCCTCTGTCTCCTCCAATAGGCGCTGGTCATCCTGCTGCTTCTCCGTACGGTCCTGCTCCGCACCACAGTGGCTTCCTGCCCCCTACGCATTTGGCAGGTAAGCGTAAGTAACCCCAGTCCTTATTTTCCTTTACCAATTTTCCTCTGTAGTTTTTCCAGCAGTGGATTCTGATAAATTGGAGTCTGATCCGACTCTGTGATTGTGGAAAGCTGTTTCTGCATTGCGGCACATTTCCCCGTGCCACGTCGTCTCAAGGTTGTTCTAGAGAAAAGCGGCTCGTGCGGTTCCGGTCTGCCATTATGACTAGCGTTCGGCCTTGCTGATTACTTCCAAGGGGCCGATGGATTTTGGAAAAGTCTAAAGATTAAAATTGTTTTTGGTTTTTTTTGTTACCAAAAAGCTTTTTTTTTTTTTTTGTTTTTGCCGTATTGGAGGAAAACACACCACTGAGCTTTTGCTCTTATATTACGAGACCCTGGAGGCTCTCTAAAGCCCCCTGAATGCCCCCCAGACCCGCCGAATGGGATCCTTTTACCTTGAATCCCCCTTCTCTTCACGCTCCGGCTTCCGGTGCTCCTTTTCACCCACTACTCCTCTTTGGCGTTTTTCAGAAAATGATTAAGGCCATTGTGCTCCCCTGCGTGCCGTTTCCATCAGAGGCATTGTTTGGCTTCGGCGCCTCGAGGTGATTTCACAGAGCGCGCTTTCGAGTCAATCCAATTTGAGTTTATAAACACCTGATGCTCGGGGGAAATAAAGAGGAATTGATGAAAGTCTTCAAGGATTCGGCCAAAATAAATAAATAAATAAATAAATAAACAAACAAATAAACAAACACCAGAGACCTCAAAATGCGTGCACCCGTTCTCTCAGAGCTGTTCCTTAAAGAACCCTGTTCCCTCAGTGGGTAAGCATATGAAACGGTGTTGGCTGTGGCCGGCGCGGTTGGTGCTAACTGGTTCCCAAAAGGTTCGGAAATAAGAAAGGCTAATTGGCAATACTAGTAAGATGAACAGCTAAAGCTAGCAGGTTGAAAGCTATCTCTAGCCCCTAAAAGACACCTGGCTAGCAATGCTAGCAACGCCAATGTCTAAAACCTACTCATTACCTTCACCTTTATTCTCTAGAGTTTAGCGGCTAATTTAAGCGTAGCTTCACTATTTAGCCCACAAGTGCTGTGCTAATGCTAATGCTAACACTGGCTGACTGCGCCTATTTTTTCCTGTCACCTTCGTTACCTACTTGGTAGCTGAGAAATATTCTAGTGCCTCATAAAGACACCAGTGAGCTCTTTGGTGAGCTAACACTAATGCGCAATGCTAATGCTAACACTAGCTGAATGTTCTGCCTGAACCCCACACCCCTCACCACTTTCCTCAGCCATTAAATGAATTCCACAGTCTCACAAAGAGCCTTAGCTGAACTAGCGGTAGCAGCACTAATGCTAACTCACTGGCTGTTTCCTCTGATGCTAAACACATGCCACAGCCATTAAGGACTTTAAAAAAACTAGCATCAGCAGTGCTAATTCACTCTGCAGCCACAGATCCAAGTGTACTAGCGGAAGCAATGCTAACACTAACTCTGACTCTGCCTAAAGCTCATTCCCATCATTCCTCTGTATCATTTAGCTGCTTGACAAAGGCAAATGTTAGGAGCCAGTGGTAGCAGCGCTAATGCTAACTCTGTTTGACTGTAATGTCTAAAAGCTACTCACTCACATCACCTCTGGAGTTTAGCTTTCAGATTACACATACCTTCACTAGCATTGTTAGCGAGCGAGTTTATTTTGGGTCTCCAGGACAAGACCCTATGTGCTAATGCTAACTCTGACTGACTGTGCCCACTAATCCTGTTGCCTTTGCTACCTTTCTTGTTAGCTGATCAGTGAATTCCAATGCCTCATAACAACACCCAGTGAGCCCTTTAGTGAACTAGCACTTAGGCGCTAGCAATGCTAATGCTAACACTAACTCTGACCATTTTGCCTGAAGTCTACTCTTTTCCATTACCTCTTTCCTTTTTAGCGTTTAGCCGCTTACAAAGTGACCTGGCGACCTTTAAAAACTAGCGTTCGGCGCTAAAACGTTCTCTGAGTGATTATTACGCCTGAAGCCCACTCATTTCTTTCACCTCTTTAATCTGATGTATGCTAAATACTTTCTGCAGCCTCATTAAGACACCTAGTGAGCCCTTTAGTGAACTAGCGCTAGCAGAAACTGCTAACCCGGACTGAACGTGCATTAGCAGCGCT
The DNA here is from genome assembly GCA_024036415.1 of Prochilodus magdalenae. Classification (NCBI taxonomy): domain Eukaryota; kingdom Metazoa; phylum Chordata; class Actinopteri; order Characiformes; family Prochilodontidae; genus Prochilodus; species Prochilodus magdalenae. The sequence continues at coordinate 31,932 of JAMWET010006221.1, forward strand.
ACATACCACTTTTTCTGTCACCTCTTTCCTCCAAAATATGCTAAATACCTTCAGCAGCCTCATTAAGACATCCAGCGAGTCTTTTAGAGAACTAGCATTAACAGCTAATGCTAACCCTGATGGACCGTTATGCAGGAGCCCTTTAGTGAAGTAGCATTAGCAGTAGTAATGCTAACTCTGGTTGATTTCTATACCCTTCTTTCTAAATATGCTAAATACATCAAAAAGACGCTTTGTAAGTGATTTGACTAGCCCTAGCAGCTAATGCTAACATTGACTTTGTCTTAGGTTGACTAATTTCTGTGACCACAGACAGTTAATGAATTCCATAGAATGGCACCTCATAAGCCTTTTAGTGAACTAGCATTAGCAGCCGATGCTAACCATAACTGGCTGATATGTGAGCCCTTTAGTAAACTAGTGCCAGCAGACAGTGCTAACCTTGACTGGCTATCATGTGAGCCCATCAGAGAACTAGCATTAGCAGCCGATGCTAATCCTAACTGGCTGTTTTGTGAGCCCCTCAGTAAACTAGCATTAGCAGCTGATGCTAACCCTAACTGGCTGTTATGTGAGCCCCTCAGTAAACTAGCATTAGCAGCTGATGCTAACCCTAACTGGCTGTTATGTGAGCCCCTCAGTAAACTAGCATTAGCAGCTGATGCTAACCCTAACTGACTATTATGTGAGCCCCTCAGTGAACTAGCATTGGGAGCTAATGCAAACCCTGACTACTATGTGTGCCCCTCAGTGAACTAGCATTAGCAGCTAATGCTAACCTTGACTGACGATTGTGAGCCCCTCAGTGAACTAGCATTAGCAGCCGATGCTAACCCTAACTGGCTGTTATGTGAGCCCCTCAGTGAACTAGCATTAGCAGATAATGCTAACCCTGACTGGCTGTTATGTGAGCCCCTCAGTGAACTAGCATTAGCAGATAATGCTAACCCTGACTGGCTGTTATGACTGAAGCCCACTAGTTCAGGTTCTACGCTGACTCCCCGGTCCTCACAGAGACCCAGAGAACCCTTTAGAGATCTAGATTAGCAGAGCTACTTGAACTCTGGCGTTAAAGCGGAGCGAGAGAATAAGCCGGCTGAAATGGTTCAGACACCTCCAGCCTCGTCTCTAATCCCTGTTTGGCATTTTGCAGATGCTTTCGGTCGCTCCAGTTCCTTTGGTGGCCTCAGCAACCTTTCGGCCAGTGCCTTCGGTGGATTAGGCAACCCATCCCTCGGTAAGGCCTGACCCCATAGCCCCCTAATACAGGCTCAGCTCAGCAGAGAGGGGGAGAGAGGGAGGAGGAGAGGGGGAGAGAGGGAGAGGGAGAGGGAGAAAGAGGCACTTAGCTCTGCAACAAATGCCAAATAAGAGCTGAGGGAGACGCAGCTGAAGGAGGAGCAGCTGGAGGGAGACGCACCTCTGCCAAACCACCCTCCAACTAAACTCACAGCCAGCTCACACACCCAGTACTGTCTAACCTCCCTCCCTCACTCCCTCTCCCTCACTCCCTCTCTACCTCCCTCACTCCCTCTCTCTCTACCTCCCTCACTCCCTCTCTCTCTACCTCCCTCACTCACTCCCTCTCTCTACCTCCCTCCCTCACTCCCTCTCTACTTCCCTCACTCCCTCTCTACCTCCCTCACTCCCTCTCCCTCACTCCCTCTCTCTCTACCTCCCTCACTCCCTCTCTACTTCCCTCACTCCCTCTCTCTCTACCTCCCTCACTCCCTCTCTCTCTACCTCCCTCACTCCCTCTCCCTCACTCCCTCTCTACCTCTCTCACTCCCTCTCCCTCACTCCCTCTCTCTCTACCTCCCTCACTCCCTCTCTACTTCCCTCACTCCCTCTCTACCTCCCTCACTCCCTCTCTCTCTACCTCCCTCACTCCCTCTCTCTACCTCCCTCACTCCCTCTCCCTCACTCCCTCTCTCACTCCCCCTCTCTCTACCTCCCTCTCCCTCACTCCCTCTCTCTCTCTCTCTCTCTCTCTTTCTCTCTCTCTCTCTCTCTCTCTCTCTCTCTCTCTCTCTCTCTCCCTCCCTCTCTCTCTTTCTTTCTCTCCCTCCCTCTCTCTCTCTCTCCACTCCCCATGTTGTGATGTCAGTACTGAACCTCTCAGCTGTTTAACCCACGCTGGCACTAAATGAGCTTCAGAGTCGGATCATAACGTCACTTACTCTCTTAACTCCAGTGAAAATTCCCAGACACACGTTTAAATCCAGAATTCCATATGAGCATGTTTTGGGAATTCTGGGTTACATGAGGCCCGTAGTTCATTCTACGCTCCATGTAGAATCAGAGCAGGGCTTCACCTAGAGACACGGTGCGGAGCTGAAGCTCCTGGAGCCTGAGTAGACTGATGGACCACCGAGACCACGTCTGGGGTTAGGCCCGGTGGTGTCGGGGCACAGGCGGTGAGAGAGCCTCAGCTTCCTTTGTACCCCCTTTACCCCCTCACCGAGCAGCTTTCGGACCCCCAAGACTCACGGCGCCCAATCCTCTGTTTTATTTCAGGTGCGAACAGCGTCTTTGGGCCGAAAGAGGGTCCGGGGCTGCCTGGGTTCAGCCCCCACCACGACGCCTGGAACCGACTCCACCGGACCCCGCCCTCGTTCCCCACGCCCCCACAGTGGCCCAAATCCGCCGACGGAGAGCGGAGCAGCTCCGTTAACAGCCACGAGCGAGAAAGGGAGCGAGAGAGGGAGAAAGAGAGAGAGCGGGAGAGAGAGAAACGGGACTCCTCCGTCGGAAAGGACGAGAAGGACAAAGACAGGTTGGTGAAAGCTTGCCGCAGTGTGCACCGCGTGGCCAAAAGTATGTGGACACGTGTGGGGTTTGAGACTGACTGTACATATCCTCTCTCTCCCTCTCTCACAGGGATTCGGTGGACCGCAATCGCCATAGCAACCGCTCCTCTCCCGCCTCCGCTCCCGTCAGCTACCAGATCAGCAGCCTGATTCGCTCCAGCAGCCACAACTCCGCCCCTCGCGACACGGAGAAGGATCTGCTGGATCGCCAGCGCGAGGCGGCGATGATGGCGGACGTGAAGGTGAAGGAGAGCCGCTCCCCGGGAAAAGACGTGAACGAGCGCAGCGCCTCCTCAGCAGATTCCTGCAAACCAATCCGCCGTTCCCCTTCGCCGTACTCCAAGAACATCCTGAACGAGACGGGCATCAAGATGGGCAGCATGGCGCTGCCGCTTCCGATCAAAGATGCCGACCGGGACAGGAAGGAAACGTCATCGGCGGAGATGATCCACAAGGTGAAGAATGACATGAAGATCAAAGAGGAGCGCAAAGAGGAGCAGGACGTGATGGTGGTCAGTTCAGAGCCTGGCAATCTACCTCAGGCTCCGCCCCCTCCCCATCCACACTCGCACGTTCATCCTCAAACGCTTCCACCCACATCGCACCAGCCAGTGATATCAATATCACAGCAGGCTCCGCCTCCGTCTCCACGTGGCAGTGATCTTCCAACCCCAGCTTCTTTGCACGGAGTGCCCATGCCACACTCTTTGCCATTCCCTATGAGTGCCATGCACCAGATGGGCAGTCTAAATGTCTTGGAACGTGCCCGGATGGCACCATTCATGGGCGTGAACCCGCTCGCGGCTGGCCGGGACCGCCTCCCTCATCCGTTCTCCACTTGGGACCCTCTTAGAGAAGCGTACAGGAACCTGGACCTCCAGAGGCGGATGGACTTTCAGCTCCGCTCTGAGCCCGCGCACCGCTTCCCTGGCATTTACGAGCCGGAGCGGGTCTACAGAGAGCGGGAGCCACACGATTACTCCCACCAGGAGCATCTTCTGGAGGTGCGGCGTGAACAGGAAAGGCTAAGGCAGCAGGCGGAGGAAAGAGAGCGACTCCATTTGAGGGAAGAACTGGATCGTGCCAGGCTTCACCAGCTCCACCAGTCTCCAATAGAAGGACATTTGCCCCACATGCCCCCTTTCATGTCCCACCTCGGAGGGATGCCGTACCCACGGCTAAGCCCGTCCACCGCGCAGAGTGGATTGCTAAACCGGACGCCGCCAACGGCCGCGCTAAGTGCCCCCCCACCCTTGGTGCCGGCGGGCCCGAGCATCCCCAGACCTGCCTCGCCAAGACGGACTACGCCAATCACCACGCAGGACCCTAGGGAATATTCGCCGTCGCGCAACCCCAAAGAAGTGGAGGCGCGGTAACGGGGGAAAACCCCACCCCCAGTCGGACGCTCGGACGGGTAACATGGACTTACCTCCCCACAGAAATTACGGAGTTACGGAAAAACGGAAATGTATCATTTGTACAAAAATGAATTTGTACCTTCGGACAAACAAAAGAAAGCACACGGCTTTTTATTTTATATCGGAGTGAACGGGAGCAAGGACGTTAACGTGAGCTACGGAACGGGAAAAGCTCGTCGCCCGCGTGAGAAGAAATTTGATATTAATATATTAATCCGATGCCTTTTCATTTTTTGTGTGAAAAGTGAGATTCTCAGATGAGTTTGTACTTTTCCTATTGCCTTTCCGTGTACAGACATTATTTTTTATGAATTTTACGTTGAAGGTCCCGTCAATCCCAGCGTATTTATCCCAGTTTCTCTGTTGGACACATTATGGATGTTCACTGAATAAACTGGATCGATGTTACTGTCCTGACAGTCGATTTGCTCTACGGTACCTGGAGACGGTGCCGACCGCGTACGATGTTACATTGCCGGATTTTCTCTGTTCCGCTTGTTTTTGCCTTTGAGATATGCAGACGGATATGTATTACGGTATTCCTGTTGGGTTTCCTGTAAAGTTACTGTAAATATCCTGTTGATATCACTCGGATCCGAAATCACATTGTAAATTTATTTAGAACTTTTTAAATGTTTCTAGAAAAAAAACGCCGGAGCAAAACGGAACCACTTCCCGTGGTTGAGTCCAAAACCATGGTAACCGATCTGTCCAATCAGAGGGTGCGATTTCTTTCTTTCTTTTTTCATTCTTTGTTTTTTTTAAATAAAAGGGGGCGTGGCCATCATCTGCCATCTATGCAAAGCGGAAACGGAAGGTTCTGATTGGACGGTTACCTAAACGACATAGCGAAATGCATTCAGTATGGCAGAACCCGGATACTCTCCACGGAAGAGCCGATGAAACAAACACGAAAACAAACTTCCCGGTCCGGAGCGAACTGTGCCCGAGTGGACGGAGCGACCGGGCGGTGATGGACTGTCTCTGTCGACCTTGTGGTGTTGTGACGTTGTTTTTCTTAGACTCTTGTATACAAAACAAGTAGAGTTTTAGGCGTGAAAAAAAGAAAATGAACATTCATGGTTTAAAATGTACGGAATAAAGGTCGGACCTTATATCTGCAGAACCGCCTCGCGTCCCTTCCTTCATCCCTTCATCCCTGAGAGCCTCGCTCGGTTCTCCAGAATTAGATACAGGCTTAGAAGTACTAATGGACAGAAGATCGATCCATCGGAACCGTCTGAGGTTCTTTTCAGCGGGCTGTGGTTCTGCGTTCCTTATTTACAGTCCGAAAATCTACTCAGTTATGGTTCTAGATCTCTCCTTGTGGTGAGAGGAGAGTCTGCAGGTGATCAGCGGAGTTACAGTTCAACACTAATGAAGAACACAGTTGGGTGCCAGTGGGCTAGCTAACCTAGCTAATGCTAGCGCTCGCTGGGGAACCGTCTGGCTTCATAGCAAGAAACAAACATGTTCTAAAACCTAACACAGTCTCCAGAAAGAGCAGGTCTGGCTTTGCCAGTGGGTGCTAATGTTAGCTAGATTAGCTAGGCTACGTTAGTTAAAGTTAGCTAGGATAGGTTAGGTTATTTATCTAGGTTAAGTTAGCTAGTTTAGCTAGGTTAGGCTATATAATCAGCTAGGTTAGGTTAGCAAGCTAGGTTTGTTAGGCTAGGTTAGTTTAGCTAGGTTAGGTTATTTAGCTAGGTTTAGTTAGTTTAGCTAGGCTATACTAGATATCTAAGCTAGGTTAGTTAGGCTAGTGTAGGTTAGTTAGATTAGGTTAGTGAAGGTTAGTTAGGCTAGGTTCGATTATTTAGTTAGGTTATGTTAACTACTTTAGCTAGGTTAGACTAGATATCAGATAGGTTAGGTTAGCAAGCTAGGTTTGTTAGTTAGGCTAGATTAGTTTAGCTACGTTAGGTTATTTAGCTAGGTTAGTTATCTAGGTTGGCTAGGCTAGGTTAGTTTAGCTAGGTTAGTTATCTAGTTTGGTTAGGCTAGGTTTGTTAGTTAGGCTAGGCTAGTTTAGCTAGGTTAGGTTATTTAGCTAGGTTTGTTATCTAGGTTAGCTAGGCTAGGTTAGTTTAGCTAGGTTAGGTTATTTAGCTAGGTTAGTTATCTAGTTTAATTAGGCTAGGTTTGTTAGTTAGGCTAGGCTAGTTTAGCTAGGTTAGGTTATTTAGCTAGGTTTGTTATCTAGGTTAGCTAGGCTAGGTTAGTTTAGCTAGGTTAGGTTATTTAGCTAGGTTAGTTATCTAGTTTAGTTAGGCTAGGTTTGTTAGTTAGGCTAGGCTAGTTTAGCTAGGTTGGGTTATTTAGCTAGGTTAGTTATCTAGGTTAGCTAGGCTAGGTTAGTTTAGCTAGGTTAGGTTATTTAGCTAGGTTAGTTAGGCTAGGTTTGTTAGGTTAGCTAGCGTAAGTTGTCACCTGCAGACTCTCCTCCAAAACGAAAAATCTAAAATGATAACCGAGTAGCTTGTTTGGATCCACATCTGTGAAATTTTACATTCAAATAAAAATTGAAAGCGTGTAAATTAATAAACAATATTGATCATAATAATCTGATCGATTTACAGCTCATATAATCTTCCTCTGTAGCATGAACCCTGGGTCAGGACTGGGTGTGTGCAGCGGGTCACATACGGAACTCTGGGAGAACCATACAGTGTGTAGTGGATTCTGATTGGGTATCTGTGTGTGTAATACTGAAGCGCTTTTCGATCAGATCAGAACCGGAAATGTATTTTCTAACACTCCCTCTGTTTCAGCACCGTCCATCACAGTTTTAGCGTGATTTCTATGATTTTACCAAACGCTGTAAACTTCGTTCCGTTAAATTCAGTAATAAGTTAATATCACACCATTTTAAGATTTTCATTTTCCCTTCCGCTGCATTCTGGAATCGTTCCCAGATATTCCCAGAGCCACGTAATACAGAAAATATGACACATTTAAACTCTAAATGAAATATTTATATATTTCTATAAATATTATTCAATATTTAATACATCTCCAGTACAAACAGATTAGGTCCTAGCACGGAACCCTGTGGAACCCCACACGTAACCTTCAGCAAATCAGATTAAATATTTATTTATTTATATATTTAGAACTTTTTAAATGTTCCTTTATGGAGAACTGTATTGAGTTTCATCAAGGAGTACGCTAATCTACTATTGCTCTACAATTTCTTCATGAAGTTCTGATCAGCTGTATTGATTACCGCCTGTAGGCCATTAAACACCCCACGGCGTAATCCTTGTCGTGGAGACAATGGGAAATTATAAAGCCAGTGTAGAGAGCTAGAAGAAATGGTCAGTAATTAGAAAAGTTTTAATTTAAGTTTTTAATTTAAGTTTTAATGTACGTCTTTATGAATGGGAATAGATTGTGGTGTTCTCCTGTAGCTGGTAAATATCAGAAGGATGAATGACAGGTACGTGTATATTCTGTAATATTCTATAATAATGGATCTACCAGAGCTGACCAAATCTACCAGGGGGCTAAATCTGTTGGGGGGGTGCTAAATCTGTTTGGGGGGGGCAAATCTGTCGGGGGAACAAATACTCCGGGGGGGTGGGGAACTAAATCTATTGGAGGGATCAAATCTAGATATCGGTCACTACACTGAGTAACACATCGTGTTGCCATGGCACTTCTACCATGTGAAGATGTAGAGATGTTACATCTGCTGATGACTGTCACTGTGGGAATGTGTGGCTAAGTACCTTTCCAGGCTATGACAGCTAACGCTAGTGCTAGGCCGGAGAGAGGGAGGATCTAGACAGGAACATGCGGAAAGTCCGCAGGTCATTCTAAAACCTCCAGGTCAGGACTCCTACTCGGGGCGGTCACTGTGAAACGCATGCAGTACTGCGTACCATCTCTGTTCAAATAAGACTTCACAGGAGAGGCCAAAAGCCTGATTTCATTATAATGCAAGTCAATGGAACCAGACGTCTTTCCCAGCAGCTCCGGGCCGTTTCCATTCATCATGACATTCCCACACCGTGTGAACACCAGCTGCTGGTTATTAACTGCCTGGTTAGCCTATTAGCGCTAACACAGCACCAGAATCCCCATCGGGCTGCTAGGCATTAGCATCATCATAGTGGTGGGTTCTCTCTCGTTTCCAATGCGTGCTAGCGCTAGCCTCGTAGTTGTAGCGCTAAAGCTAAAGAAGCTAACCAAAGACACCAGACACGTCCTAGCGAGTTATGGGGTGGCTGGGTGACGGAGAGGGTGTATTTGGGTATTTTAGGTTTTTCACAGAACTCTACCTTTAATGGAGACGTTCTAGTGTTCCTGCTATCTAGAACCTCCTGCTAAGCCAGTGTAATGTTGTAACATGCTGTAAGCAGCTTTGAAATCCAGACCACGTTGTTCCTCATTTAACTTGTATTGGGCAGAGGACGGCTTCACATGCTAACGATTAGCGCTGTTGTTTTCCTCTGCCCGTCACCATAAGGAGCGGGTGGTGGCGGGGAACAGACGGATGGTGACGGAGAACAGACGGGCGGTGGAGGGGTCACTAATAGGCCATCGATTTTGCGCGAGAGCGGCTTTTGAGTGTTTGTGTTGCAGGTAAGCGGTATTGACGCGGGTGCTAGCGCGGTATTGACCCGCGGTCTGGACTCATTACAGGAAGAGGACGATGGATGAAGAGAGAGAGAGAGAGAGGAAGGGATGAGTGCAGAGATAGATGAATGGATGGATGAAAGAGGCTCTTGCTCCTTTTCGCTCGTCTGTTTGGCTAACGACCCCAGAAGGCCTCTCACAGCATGACCAGGAGTTAACCTATCTGCTCCAGTATTGACCTGATCTCTCTCGCCCCCCCTCTCTCTCTCTCTCTGTCTCTCTGCCTCCCTTTATCTCACTTCTCTCGTTTCTCTTTATTTACTCTGTCTCTTTTCATCCTTTCTTTTTCTCTAGATCTTTTTCAGTCCGTCGCTCTCTCTCTCTCTTTCTCTCTCTCTTTCTCTCTCTCTCTCTGTCTCTCTTTCTCTCTCTGTCTCTCTGTGTGTCTCTCTCTTTTTCTCTTTCTCTCTCTCTCTCTCTCTCTCTCTCTCTCTGACCCCCAGTTTATCCTCTGATTCTCCTTAACTGGCCCCATCTGGTGAGCAGAGTGCTGAGCTCCACTCATGATGGAGAGATAGAGAGAGAGAGAGAGAGAGATCGACACGGCATGTGGTCATTAGAGAGTTACTGAGAATCAATGACCTGTCTGACGAGAGAGAGAGAGAGAGAGGGAGAGGGAGAGGGAGGGAGGAGAGATGGAGGAGAGAGTGGTGAGGGTGAGTGAGGTGCAGAGAGAGATAGAAATAAAGAGGGAGAAGAGAAAAAGAGGAGGGAAGGGGAAGAGGAGTGAGGGAGGAGAGAGAGACAGGGTAGAGGTAAGGGAAAAAGGTGCGAAGAGAAAGAAGGAGGAGGGAGGGGGAGAGGGGTATGGGGGAGCGAGGTGAGACAGACAGAGAGAGAGACAGCTTGGCTGGCGGAGGGGAGAGGGTTGTGGGGGAGCGAGGTGAGACAGAGAGAGACAGCTTGGCTGGCGGAGGGGAGAGGGGTGTGGGGGAGCGAGGTGAGACAGAGAGAGACAGCTTGGCTGGCGGAGGGGAGGGGTGTGGGGGAGCGAGGTGAGACAGACAGAGAGAGAGACAGCTTGGCTGGCGGAGGGGAGAGGGGTGTGGGGGAGCGAGGTGAGACAGAGAGAGACAGCTTGGCTGGCGGAGGGGAGAGGGGTGTGGGGGAGCGAGGTGAGACAGAGAGAGAGACAGGTTGGCTGGCGGAGGGGAGGGGTGTGGGGGAGCGAGGTGAGACAGACAGAGAGAGATAGGTTGGCTGGCGGAGGGGAGAGAGAGAGAGACAGGTTGGCTGGCGGGGGAGAGAGGGGTGTGGGGGAGCGAGGTGAGACAGACAGAGAGAGAGAGACAGATTGGCTGGCGGAGGGGAGACAGAGAGAGAGAGACAGGTTGGCTGGCGGAGGGGAGAGAGAGAGAGACAGGTTGGCTGGCGGAGGGGAGAGGGGTATGGGGGAGCGAGGTGAGACAGAGAGAGAGACAGGTTGGCTGGCTGAGGGGAGACAGACAGAGAGAGAGACAGGTTGGCTGGCGGAGGGGAGAGGGGTATGGGGGAGCGAGGAGAGACAGGTTGGCTGGCGGAGGGGAGACAGACAGAGAGAGAGAGACAGGTTGGCTGGCGGGGGGGAGAGGGGTATGGGGGAGCGAGGTGAGACAGAGAGAGAGACAGGTTGGCTGGCGGAGGGGAGAGGGGTGTGGGGGAGCGAGGTGAGACAGACAGAGAGAGAGACAGGTTGGCTGGCGGAGGGGAGAGGGGTATGGGGGAGCGAGGTGAGAGAGAGAGAGACAGGTTGGCTGGCGGAGGGGAGAGGGGTGTGGGTGAGGAAGGTGAGAGAGAGAGAGAGAGAGAGAGAGACAGGTTGGCTGGTGGAGGGGAGAGGGGTATGGGGGAGCGAGGTGAGACAGACAGAGAGAGAGACAGGTTGGCTGGCGGAGGGGAGAGGGGTATGGGGGAGTGAGGTGAGAGAGAGAGAGACAGATTGGCTGGCGGAGGGGAGAGGGGTGTGGGTGAGGAAGGTGAGAGAGAGAGAGAGAGAGAGAGACAGGTTGGCTGGCGGAGGGGAGAGGGGTATGGGGGAGCGAGGTGAGACAGAGAGAGAGAGACAGGTTGGCTGGCGGAGGGATGTCAGGTTTATTGGGCAGAGTTAAATCAGCATCGGTTTCAGTTTGGCGTCTCTGTAATTGAGAGGCTTTATTCTGGAGACACATCTGCGTCTCCTCTCTGCTCCCTGCGTCTCCTCTCTGCTCCCTGCGGCTCCTGCTAATCAGCCATGCGCTTATCTACTTATCCTGCACCTGAGAGAGAATACAGCCCATAATACACACCTGAACAGCAGCTACACAACAGCACACGAGACCCCATAGGAGCTAAGCTGAAAATCTCAGTCTTCCAGCAGGAGACGCTAGAGCAGCTAAGAGGCTAATGTAGCCCAGGAAATTTTAGGCTAACGTAGTGCAGGAGTTACAAAGCTAATGTAGCCCTGAAGCTATGAGGCTAAAGTAGTGCTGGAGATACTAGGCTAAGGTAGCGCTGGGGTTACGAGTCTAATGTTGCGCGGGAGAGATGAGGCTAATGTAGCCCTGAAGCTACGAGGCTAAAGTAGTGCTGGAGTTAGGAGGCTAATGTAGCGCGGGAGATATGAGGCTAATGTAGCGCTGAAGCTATGAGGCTCAAGAAGCACTGGAGGTATGAGGCTAATGTAGCGTGGGAGATATTAGGCTAATGTAGCACTGGAGTTACAAGGCTAATGTAGTCCTGAAGCTATGAGGCTAAAGTAGTGCTGGAGCTACGAGGCTAATGTAGCGAGGGAGATATTAGGCTAATGTAGCGTGGGAGCTAGGAGGCTAAAGTAGTGCTGGAGTTACGAGTCTAATGTAGCGCGGGAGATATTAGGCTAATGTAGCGTGGGAGCTATGAGGCTTAAGTAGTGCTGGAGCTACGAGGCTAATGTAGCGTGGGAGATGTGAGGCTAATGTAGCCCTGGAGCTATGAGGCTCAAGTAGCACTGGAGGTATGAGGCAAAAGTAGCGCTGGAGCTATGAGGCTAATGTAGCCCTGAAGCTATGAGGCTAAAGTAGTGCTGGAGCTACGATGCTAATGTAGCCCTGAAGCTATGAGGCTAAAGTAGTGCTGGAGCTACGAGGCTAATGTAGCGTGGGAGGTATGAGGCTAATGTAGCCCTGAAGCTATGAGGCAAAAGTAGCGCTGGAGGTATGAGGCTAATGTAGCCCTGAAGCTATGAGGCTAATGTAGCGCCGGAGTTACAAGGCTAATGTAGCCCTGAAGCTATGAGGCTAATGTAGCACTGGAGTTACAAGGCTAATGTAGCCCTGAAGCTATGAGGCTAATGTAGCACTGGAGCTACGAGTCTAATGTAGCGTGGGAGGTATGAGGCTAATGTAGCCCTGAAGCTATGAGGCAAAAGTAGCGCTGGAGCTATGAGGATAATGTAGCGCTGGAGTTACAAGGCTAATGTAGCGCTGGAGTTACAAGGCTAATGTAGCCCTGAAGCTATGAGGCTAAAGTAGCACTGGAGTTACAAGGCTAATGTAGCCCTGAAGCTATAGAGCTAAAGTAGCGCTGGAGGTATGAGGCTAATGTAGCGCTGGAGTTACAAGGCTAATGTAGCCCTGAAGCTATGAGGCAAAAGTAGCGCTGGAGCTACAAGGCTAATGTAGCACTGGAGTTACAAGGCTAATGTAGCCCTGAAGCTATAGAGCTAAAGTAGCGCTGGAGTTACGAGGCTAATGTAGCACTGGAGTTACAAGGCTAATGTAGCCCTGAAGCTATGAGGCTAAAGTAGCCCTGAAGCTATAAGGCTAAAGTAGCGCTGGAGGTATTAGGCTAATGTGGTGCTGGAGCTATGAGGCTAACACTGAGAAGCTAAACGCAGCCCTCTCCGAGTATAACTGTGGGTGTAGTGATTGTAGTGGGGGGGTGTGTTCATCAGCATGAGCCTCAGAAATATACAGGTCTGAAGATTAATAAAAGATGAACTCTCTTTAGAGGATCAGTTTTAGAGTGAAGTAGCCGAGGGGAGCTAACAGCTAGGCTAACCGTATCTCAGGTTCACCAGCCATCTCTCTCCTGTTGGCTCCAGATCACTGCGCAGCGGCATGAGGTCAGGTTTACGCTGCGTGTCGTTACTGTAGCGCGGTAGATGGATCACCGGCCCCCAGTCTTCCAGACCAGCCTGAACGAGGCCCATTTCACAAGGCTGAAAACGTGCGGCGTGACCGCGGCCTAATGCGTGTGGAGGGGGACCACCGAGACCACCTGCACCTCCAGGAACCGAACCCGGTTTTCCAGCTTTGTTCCTCGTCACGGCTGCAGCTTCTCTCCGTGTGTACACACACCACATAAAGCTCTATAACATTTGTGCAGCTGGGTTCAGACGCCCCGCTGGTACCATGGAGGGCCCGGGTTGGCACTGTGCCAGCGTGTGAAAGGTTCAGTTCTGTCTGCAGACCCTGTAGACCACATCCCTGGGCAGAGCCTCTGATTGGGCAGAAGAAGCCCCAGCTTGGGCGAAGGCAGCGGAGGAGGAAGTGGCAGCAGGTGGTGAGGTGGGTTACAGTTCCTACACCAGTGAAGGTTAGCTGGGTTAGCTGGCTAATGGTAGCTAGCTATCCTGGCTAGCTAACATTAGCACACACTGGCTAACGCCAAGCTGGCCCTTTGTGGAGAACCTTGATAGTGACTGTGGGTATTATGGGGTATTTCTGGCGATGAACCCGCCTCCTTGCTTGATTGATGAAGGAGGTGTGGGAGTGCAGGTGTGTTGGGAAGGAGGATAAAGGTGACCAGGATCAATAACTGATAAATTTAGACTGATATGATCAATATTTATTGAGCTACACATACAGAAGTCTGTCTCTCAGTATGGCGTCGGGCCGCCGTGTTCGCTAACCCAACACGCCAGACGTCTCGGTATGGAGCTGTAGAGGTTCCTAATGGAGTCCTGTGATAATCCATCCCATGCAGCTTGAACATCCTCACACAGTTCCTGCAGATGGTGCGGTAGGGGTGGAGGTGGAGGGACACCAGGCCTTCTGGACGTGTGAAACACCACAAACACACTCACTAGTGAACACACTAGGGGGCAGTGAGCACACTTACCCGGAGCGGTGGGCAGCCCTATCCACGGTGCCCAGGGAGCAGTTAGGGGTTAGGTGCCTTGCTCAAGGGCACCTCAGTCGTTACTGTAGGCTCAGGGAATCAAACCGGCGACCCTCCGGTCACAAGGCTGGTTCCCTAACCTCCAGCCCACGACTGCCCCCAAAACCTACTACAAACCGTCCATCTTGGTGCTGACCACGGTGCCTCCACACACGGGTTCGTTGGGCGTCTCCACCAAGACTAAAGCGGGACTCGTCACTGAAGATGAACCGCTGCCATTCTGAGTCACTCCATGACAGTCTGGTACGACACCACTGCAGTGTTTGGTGACGGTGACGTGGTGTTAAGGACAGTCGTGGTAACGGTCTGTGTGCATGTAGTCCTGCGTGGTGCAGCCGTCTGCTGATGGTGCTGCACTAACAGGAGGACTCATGGAGGACACCACTGCTCGCTGGAGGTCTGTAATGGTGGTGTTGGGTCAGTCAGGGACAGAGATGTGCGGGCGATGGTCATTCAGGGGGTCACACAGGGGGTCATTCCTGTGGGGTGACTCCTTCTGGGTGCAGGATGTATATGTGGGGTTCATGCTACACCTACTGCTGATAGTTATTTACAGTCCACCATGTAAAGTTACAGTATGACGACGACACCAGCGTTACCAGCACACAAACATTACAGCCGCTGCATATTCATGGGCCGCTTGTGTGAACTGCTCCCCGATCCAACAGGCGAACGAACGGATAAACAAACGAAGCAGTACATTCAGCTCTAAGTGCATTAGCAGGAGGTCATTAACATTCATTTCTCCCTGAACTCCTGGAGAAGCTATTAACCGGCCGCCGGAGCGAGGCTCTCGTGGTGAAGTGCTGAAACCATCGCCTCCGTTTGCAGACGGAGAGCTCGGCCAAAGCGGCCGAACAGACGCTCGTATATTTGCGTCAGTCAAACAGAACGACTGTTTATGGATTTCACACGTTACTGAGCGGAGTAAATCACAGTTTCACGGTTAGACGGGAAAAACTTCCACTTCCCAAAGCCTCCGAGGAAGAGCCCGCCAGCAGCGAGGCCTAACGCCGCCGCACCGAGCTCACACCAAATATTTCACACACAGGTTTACCACCATTACCCTCCCCAGGAGTGGACCCCCGACAAGGATCACTGCAAGAGCGAGGGGTGTGAAGTCAGAAAGGAACCCAGGAGAACTTCTGAGCAGCTAAAGGCCCCAGTGGCTAATGCTAATGTTCATGAGTCCACCATCAGGAGAACCCTAAACAGTGGTGTGCATGGCAGGGCTGTCAGGAGAACCTCACCGCTCTCCTAAAGAACACCGCTGCCCGTCTGCAGTCTGATAAAGACCACATGCACGGAACAGAGGAGCGGCTGGGGCAGCGTTTAGTGGAGACTGAAAACGTTCTGGGGTAAATGAGGAGCGTTCTGTCTGGAGAACGGAGAACCCTGCATTCCAGAATCAGAACCGTATCCCATCTGTGAAACATGGTGGTGGTAGTATCATGGTCTGGAACTGTTTTGCTGCATCTGGGCCAGGGCGGCTCACCAGCACAACAATGAGTTCTGGATTATACCAGCAAGTTCTACAGGAGAACCTCAGGAGATCCGTCTGTGAGCTGGGTCTCAGGAGAACATGGGCCATGCAGCGAGGCGGCGACCCTTAGCACACAAGTGGTTCTACTAAAGAACCGTTAATGTTCTGGTATGAGTCGAAGTCCTACAGACCTTAGTCCAGGAGGAATCTAGTAGTGAGCAGCTCAGGGGAGGAAACCCACCAACGTCCCAGAGCTGGAGCTGTTCCGTACGGAGGAGCGGGATACGGTCGTCCGGTCCGATGTCCAGAACGGATTAACAGTTACCAGGAACGCTCAGCAGCAGTTATTACTGCACGAGAGGATCAGACCGGATCCTGAAAGCACAGGGTCACTGGTAACCTCACAGATATGATCCACTGGATCATCTACTCAGTACGTAAACAAGCAGTTATAATATCTGGGTTCTGTTTGTTTAACTGAGTTCTGTTGGTCTAACTGGGTTCTAACTGGGTTCTGTTGGTCTAACTGGGTTTTGTTGGTCTAACTGGTTCTGCTGGTATAACTGGTTCTGTTGGTCTAACTGGGTTCTGTTAACTGGGTTCTAACTGGGTTCTGTTGGTGTAACTGGGTTCTGTTGGTCTTACTGGTTCTGTTGGTATAACTGGTTCTGTTGGTGTAGCTGGGTTCTGCTGATATAACTGGTTCTGTTGGTCTAACTGGGTTCTGCTGGTATAACTGGTTCTGTTGGTCCAACTGGGCTCTGTAAGTCTAACTGGTTCTGTTGGTCTAACTGGGTTCTGTTGGTGTAACTGGGTTCTGTTGGTCTAACTGGGTTCTCTTAACTGGGTTCTAACTGGGCTCTGTTTGTCTAACTGGGTTCTGTTAACTGGGTTCTAACTGGGTTCTGTTGGTTTTAACTGGGTTGTGTTTGTCTAACTGGGCTCTGTTGGTCTAACTGGGTTCTGTTGGTTTAACTGGGTTCTGTCGAACTAACTGGGCTCTGTTGGTCTAACTGGGTTCTGTAGGTTTAACTGGGTTCTGTCGAACTAACTGGGTTCTGTTGGACTAACTGGATTTTGTTTTTTTAACCGGATTCTATTGGTCTAACTGCATTCTGTTAACTGGGTTCTAACTGGGTTCTGTTGGTCTAACCGGGTTCTGTTAACTGGGTTCTAACTGGGTTCTGTTGGTCTAACTGGGCTCTAACTGGGTCTGTATGTGTAACTGGGTTCTGTTGGTCTAACTGGGTTCTGTTAACTGGGTTCTGTTGGCCTAACTGGGCTCTAACAGGGTCTGTTGGTTTACCTCGGTTCTGTATGTGTAACTGGGTTCTATTGGTCTAACTGGGTTCTGTTAACTGGGTTCTAACTGGGTTCTGTTGGACTAACTGGGTTCTGTTGGTCTAACTGGGCTCTAACTGGGTCTTTTGGTTTAACTGGGTTCTGTATGTGTAACTGGGTTCTGTTGGTCTAACTGGGTTCTGTTAACTGGGTTCTAACTGGGTTCTGTTGGTCTAACCGGGTTCTGTTAACTGGGTTCTAACTGGGTTCTGTTGGTCTAACTGGGCTCTAACTGGGTCTGTATGTGTAACTGGGTTCTGTTGGTCTAACTGGGCTCTAACTGGGTCTGTATGTGTAACTGGGTTCTGTTGGTCTAATTGGGTTCTGTTGGTCTAACTGGGTTCTGTTAACTGGGTTCTGTTGGACTAACTGGGTTCTGTTGGTCTAACTGGGCTCTAACTGGGTTTTGTTGGTCTAACTGGGCTCTAACTGGGTCTGTTGGACTAACTGGGTTCTGTTTGTTTAACTGGGTTCTGTTGGTCTAAATGGGTTCTGTTAACTGGGTTCTAACTGGGTTCTGTTTGTCTAACCGGGTTCTGCTGGTCTATAGCCCCAGCAGTATCATGAGTGGAGCTGAATGAGATGAGAGTGGTTTCGGGATCTGGGCCCTTTAATGGCCCGGGTTCAGCTGCAGGTCTGTTTAAGGTTCGGGCGCACGACAGATGACTGCACTGGAATTAGAGCAGCGCCGCGCCGCCAGCCCCCCGAGCCCCCCGAGCCCCCCAGCCCCCCGACGCAGCTCTGCGGCGCAGATGAGGCCCACATGTACGCGGTCGTCTGATTGATAATGGAGGAGAGGAACAAACACACACATCTGACTGCAATCACTTCCACAGGGCTGACACACGCACCCGGCCCACCTCTGACCCGGCTTATCGGCCCGCGCTCAACATCATCAGCTCTGTGTTCACAGCGTCCGCTCGTCCGGCGTCAATAACGTTTGATCTTTTAAACAGCGAGCGGAGCGCGGAGCGTTTCCTGGAAGCCGGCCTGATAGGAGATCCCCGTATTTACAATGAGATGAATGTTATCGGAGCTTCGGGAGCTTTACGGCAGGGCCCACGGAAAATACACCATCACCACCACACTGGTACACCTGCCGGCACCGTGACCCCCGGACAATACCCCGCTTTAACAAGCAGCCGGCCGAGGCACGCGCAAAACCGGTTCCGCCATCCAGATCGGCAAACAAGCAGTTTCCCACAGAACGGCGAAGAGAACGGTTACGCTCCGCCCCAGTGCCCGAGGACAGGCTCAGTGTAAACAGGATCTCCTGCTGAGACGGTGCTGAGCATTAAAGGGCCCATACCCTGCGTTACGAGCACCTGTGTGACCTCATTCGCTTCTGCGGAGTCCAGCAGCGTTCTGTACATTGGAGTCACTTTGGTGCACCGCAGAACACAGGCCTGGCTGCAGCAGGTAGGGGTGGAGGTGGAGGGACACCAGGCCTTCTGGACGACAAACCGTCCATCTCGGTGCTGACCACGGTGCCTCCACACGCGGATTCGTTGGGCGTCTCCACCAAGACTAAAGCGGGACTCGTCACTGAAGATGACCCGCTGCCATTCTGAGTCCCTCCATGACAGTCTGGTACGACACCACTGCAGTGTTTGGTGACGGTGATGTGGTGTTAAGGACAGGCGTGGTAACGGTCTGTGTGCATGTAGTCCTGCGTGGTGCAGCCGTCTGCCGATGGTGCTGCACTAACAGGATGACCCATGGAGGACACCACTGCTCGCTGGACATCTGTAATGGTGGTGTTGGGTCAGTCAGGTACAGAGGTAAGACCTGCCCTTGGTTACCTCACGTGTGCGGTGCGGTTTAATTCGTGTGGGTTGATTTCTTCTGGGTGCAAAAATCAACTCATAAAATCAGTTTTAAAATCATAAATGTTGGACAGGTTTCAAATCATGTCCCCCGATATAACGAGGCTTGACTCTACTGCCTCCACCGGGTGCTGGAGACACTCCTCTGAGATTTTGGTCCATCTTGATTTGATTGCATCATGCAATTCCTGCAGGTCTTTCAGGTGCACCATCATTCCCAACCCTGCTAGAAAAACCAGCATGGCCAGTCACCAGCATGCAGCTCTGGGTCGATCGTCCGAACCGGCATACACCGGTTCAGCCTAGCATGGAACGTGACCGCATGCAGTCAGCGGCATGCTAATCCAGGAGGCCTGCCTCGGCGGTTAGCTATATTAGCCTCATAGCAGGACTAAATACAAGGTTCACCAAGCGTGTCCTGGCGGACCGGCCGTGTGAGGAAACACTCGGGGAATTTCGTAAACCATTCCATTAAAGGGCCTGGTGTGGAACTCCTGGGAGAGGATGTGGGAGAAATGGAGGCTAAGTGATCACAGATGCCTCCATAAAAAACTAGCTTCAGTACAAACGCTCCACATTCCACTCCTGTCTTCCAGGCATCAGGCCGGGGCTGGTCTGGCCTGCTCTCCGGCGTCTGAGTGCTTTTAAAAGGAGGAAAAGAAAAATACACTTATCAGCTACCAGCGCGATAACACCGGCCTTATCTTATCCGCTCTGCTCCGAAGTGTCACAGCTTATACGGGGCTAATGTGACGGACTGTTTGGAGATTACGCAGCTCTCTCTTGGCATGGAGGCAGAGCATGCTAAATGGCTTGCTCAGTGACTCCACAGGGCTCATATACACTCATCATTAGAGGGACAGCCGCACCCAGACGGAGTCAACCCCCAGCACTGAAACCCGGTGTGACATGGTGAGACATGTCACGTAAGCAGGGACTGGTCTTCTCTCTGACCCTGACTGACCCAACACCACCATTACAGACCTCCAGCGAGCAGTGGAGTCCTCCATGAGTCCTCCTGTTAGTGCAGCACCATCGGCAGACGGCCGCACCACGCAGGACTACATGCACACAGACCGTTACCACGACTGTCCTTAACACCACGTCACCGTCACCAAAGACTGCAGTGGTGTCGTACCAGACTGTCATGGAGTGACTCAGAATGGCAGCGGGTCATCTTCAGTGACGAGTCCCGCTTTAGTCTTGGTGGAGACGCCCAACGAATCCGTGTGTGGAGGCACCGTGGTCAGCACCAAGATGAACGGTTTGTCATCACACGTCCAGAAGGCCTGGTGTCCCTCCACCTCCACCCCTACCGCACCATCTGCAGGAACTGTGTGAGGATGTTCAAGCTGCATGGGATGGATTATCACAGGACTCCATCAGGAACCTCTACAGCTCCATACCGAGACGTCTGGCGTGTTGGGTTAGCGAACACGGCGGCCCGACGCCATACTGAGAGACAGACTTCTGTATGTGTAGCTCAATAAATATTGATCATATCAGTCTACATTTATCATCAGTTATTGATCCTAGTCACCTTTATCCTCCTTCCCAACACACCTGCACTCCCACACCTGCCTCTGGGAGCGGCTGTATTTCCGGATTTCCACCTCAGCTGTTTATAACATGGATTACGCAAAAATAACTGGCATACACTCTGTGTCGATCATCCGAACCGGCATGGGCCAGTTTAGACTAGCCTGGGACGTATTCAGAGGCATGCAGTTAGCACCATGCTAATCCAGTAGGCCTACATTAGCTTTGTTAGCTACATTAGCCTCGTAGCTCCAGTGCTAAGTCTGTTATGAAACATGTGTTGGCTGTCCGTCTGTTCATCCGTTCATTTATCCGCCTGTTTGTTTTTCCTTCTGCTGATCTGTGCATCTGTTCGTTTACACGTTTCTTCATCCATCTGTTTATTGGTTTGTCCATCCATCTGCACGTCTTTTCATCTGTTCCTTCATTTGTTGATTTGCATGTTTCCATTTGTTTGTCTGTCCTGCCATCTGTCTATCTGCACTTTCATGCATGTCTTCGTCCGTCCATCTGACATGCAGACAGACGGATGGACAATAGATGAAGACATGCAGATGGACACACGGATAGATAAGCAAACCAATGTATGGATGAAGAAACCTGCGAAGGAAGGGAGGAGCAGACGGACGAATAAACGGATGGAAACACCTGAGAAGATACAATGGTCTTGCAACACCTTAGCAACTACCTGGGATACCGCAGCAATGGCCTAACAACACCTTAGCAACCACCTGGGATACAATGTCACCGTCATCAAATCCGGGGTCACTGTAGAGGATTGGCCCTTTAACAAAGTTCAGGGAGTGGTGGTGTTAAGGACAGTCATGGTCCTGCGTGGTGCAGCCGTCTCATGGAGGACACCACTGCTCGCTGGATGTCTGTTGGTACCAGCGTAATCAAAGGACGTCCTTCCTAAGCTGGAGCGTCCACGCCTCGTGCTGACTGTTGCTGCTCCTCAGCTGGAGCCCTGCTGGTGGATGTTGCTGGACTTTGGCCCGGTCAGGCCTGCTGAAGCTCTTCTGTCTGCAGACATCTGGCTATCAGCTCCTCCGTCAGCTACACAGTGGTTCAGTCGTCGGGCTCCAGCTGCTGTTGACACGCAGCTATTTAACACATCAAAACAACAAGAGCTGTTATCAAGCCCCCGCCTCTCCACGGCTGCTTACCGCGTCGCCCAAGAATGCTGTTATCTCGCGCTCCGCTTGTTGGGTTTAGTCACGGAGTGCGTGCTCACGTACTCCAGCAGAACCGCAGACGAAAGGTCAGATTAACACGGCCTGCTATTTTAGGAAGGCTGTATGAATTACAGTAAGGGCCCGGTTTACAAGCCTGGCTGGACAGCGCTGATCACGCTCTGGCCTATTCCGGGTCTTTGTTTTAGACTACCCTGTGGGGAACTGTTAACCAGCTCGCTCTGTTTGGAGTGAGGCCCTTCAGGTTCTACTACAGCGGGTGTGAACAGCTTGGGTCTATATTACCATGAACCCAACAATAAAGGGAATGTAGTGTGTAAGTGTTCGTCAGAGCTGTTCCCAGTGGTGCTGAAGGTAACCAGACGTCCCCCTCTAAAAGCTCCCTCACAGGAAGTTCCTACAGGAGGTGGTTCTGAATATGCTGCCTGATGTCTGAGACGCTGTTTATGATAGTGTGGAGAAGATCTCAGCCTTAAACTCCATTCATGGTGGAGGGATACATGCTGCAGGGCGCTGTGAGGTCAAATAGTCCCCCAAAGGAACTTAGTATTTCCAACATTCCATAAACACATATAGCGACCACCTAGGATACCATACAATGGCCTAGCAAACCAAAGCAACCACCTAGGATAATACAGAAACAGCCTGGCAACACCTTAGCAACCACCTGGGATAACGTAGGAAAAGTCTAGCAACATCTTGGCAACCATCTGAGATATAACAGCAATGGCCTAGCAACGCCTTAGCAACCACCTAGGATACCACAGAAACAGCCTATTAACATATGATAGCACCTGAGTGGGATAGCATAGCGGTAGGCTAGCAATGCCTTAGCAACCATTTTGGATACAACATTAATCGACTGGCAACACCTTAGCAACCACCTGGAATACCATAGGAATTGAATAGCAACCCCCTGAGATACCATAGGAACTGCTTAGCAAAATCTTAGCAACCACCATAAAAACAGCCTATCAACATAGGTACTGGGTGGGATAGCATAGCAATAGGCTAGCAATGCCTTAGCAACACTTTTGCATACCGTAGCCATGGACTACCATAACCATAGCAACCACCTGAGAACATACAATGGTCTTGCAACACCTTAGCAACCACCCGGGATAACACAATGGGCTTGCAACGCCTTAGCAACCACCTGGGATAACACAGCAATGGCGTAACAACACCTTAGCAACCGCCTGGGATAGGATAGGAATGACCTAGCAACACCTTGGCTACCATCTAAGATACCATAACGATAGCTTAGCAACATCAGCAGCAACAGGTGGTCTGTTTATGTAGTGGGCTGAGGGTGAGCATGCAGTACACCGTGACGCTGCAGTGTTCCTATGGGAGTCATGTTAATGGTCACCATGAGAAACGCTCCGGATACCCTCGGCCAGTGAGATGGCTCGATCATCCACACCGAGACATCTACCGTTACTCACCGCTACCTTCCCAGCGTCACCAGCAGCCGAAAGTGAAACCCGCTTGTGTTGTTCCGTCAGCGCCACGCTCGGCGCCGCCTGCCTCCTCTGAGCCGATAGGCATCAGCAGATGCTGAACCTGTGGGTCACATTGTGTGAAATCGGACGTGTTCTTTTAGGCTTGGTGGAGCTGATAAGCGACGGGCGGATGATAAATGTGTCGATGAACAAAAGAACCACGGAGAACAAAAGCCCGCTACGTTCCCTGGAAATATCTCACATCAAAGGCCCAATCAGGAATTACTCAAACAGCAGCGTAACCTGAACCACAGAGCCAGCGCAGGCAGGACGACACGCACAGAGCAGGCTCAGACACCGAACACCGAATCCTCCAATCAGGCTGCAGCACGCATGACAGCACAGAGACCGCTACCGGTTCTGGAGCCTTCGATGCACCGGACCACCAGATACCGTGAGGTAGACTGGACTGTAGGCTGTAATGGTTGGACAGTCTGTCGGTTCTCTCTCTCCGTGGTTCCTGTAGGTCTGGTGCGTGTCTTCTTCTGTCCACTGCCGCCAACAGCATGCTACGGTAGCATCCGCACAACCGGTGTGGTGCACACTGTGGTCCCTACACGAGGACTCTCCGTGACCTCAGAGTTAAATGCTGTACAAGCTGCTGGATTTAAGGTGGAACGGAACACTGGGACAAAGAAGCTGGTGAACATTGTGTTTAAGGTGGTAGTACCACCAGGCTCCTGCAGGTGGCGCTGCACGAGGACGATGGGGCTATAAACCCCTGTGGGGTGTGAGTGACGGGATCCATAGATTGGGAGGAGGTGCTACAGTGCAGGGAGTGTCTCGTTCCATGTGTGGTAAACGCTCCAGAGCAGATGTTAATGATTGGCTAAAAGGAGGGACTGCATGTGGGCGTGGCCAAAGACCATAGTGTGAGGAAGTAGCTGAATCTGCAGGTGTGTGGAAGCGTGCGGTCATACGGGTCTACCAGCAGTGGATACAATCCCAGTCTACAGGGAATTCTCCTCGGAACTGTGCCAGGGAAGGCATCCACCAAATCTGGACCACCTGACCAGTTCTCTGATGTGAGAGTGTCTGAACACTGATGTGGCTACATCCAGAACCTGGTCCAGTCCATGCCCGATCCCATCCCGGATGTTACTGGTGCTGGTGGAGGTGTATTCTCATGTGTGGATGGATCGGAAGTATCGATGCTGCCGTATCGATCCCTCTCTAACTGGGATCCCTTTACAATCACTTAGAGCGGAAGCCCCACCCACCCGGAACACCACAGTGCAATTTCGGACTGGTCCTTAATTAACGGCGTTCCGTCAGGTGTGATTATTCCTCCTGGTGTTGTGGTTTTCCATCCCAGCCTCCCCCAACCGATATTCCTTCGTGGTGGAGCAGGCCTCCTTCCGCCGGCGCGCCCGCATGCTGTCGGTTCGAGCCGTGTTTTGTTCTTAAGTGTAAGAAAGGCATATAATCACATCTGTGAGGGAATTACGGACGCCGGCGTTCCGACGAGAGTCGTTTTATTTGCTTGTAATCTCCGCTCACCCGGCCTAATGGGCGCTTTCAGAAGGGCAGGCAGGCTGTGAATACTGAAGCATTTCTAAATGAAATGGCACTGCGCTGCCTCCGCTCCCGCTCCCGCTCTCCCCCTCTGTTCTTTTCTCTCTCTCTCTCTTTCTGTCTTTGATTCCGCGGCGCTGGAGCCTGTCAGCGAGGCCTGAGGGATTTGTTAGCCTGTGATCACGGAGAGTCTCTGACAAATGAGTGAATTTGGCAGAAACGGTGGAGGTAGGGCTGCGAGCGAGCGCTGATGAGCGACTCAAGCCCAATAAAATGAACTCGGGAGTCGGAGAGAACTCCCACACACGCGCGTGTGCCGGTGCACGCGCAATGAGGCCTTTCATGCGCCGGAATTTTCCATGAAGAGTCATTTTTACCCTTTCTTCCTTTCATCCCAGTCAGGTGGCGGAGGCAGGAGGTGCAGGTGTCTCCTAGTGCAAAGCTGATGACGAGAGTAAGGTGGGCCAGCTCCCTTACA
The DNA here is from genome assembly GCA_024036415.1 of Prochilodus magdalenae. Taxonomy (NCBI): domain Eukaryota; kingdom Metazoa; phylum Chordata; class Actinopteri; order Characiformes; family Prochilodontidae; genus Prochilodus; species Prochilodus magdalenae. Next base: position 56,799 of record JAMWET010006221.1, read on the forward strand.
TATAGCCTGTGTCAGAGCGCCGTGAGCAGGGAAACCAGCCGGGCCGTCCTCTAATTCCTCATATTCCTCATGGAAGTCTTTTAATATGTGGTGTCGGATACGGATCGGTGTCGGCACACCCTCATATATCGCCCACCAAACCGGAACACCATCAGTAATAATGTGATCTAACAAGCTGACACTGATTTCCTGTATGTGAGTGTGTGTATTCATGGCCATCCCGTGTGAATATGGCGCATCCAGGCTTGACTTTTCCATTTTTCCGTAATATTCAAGTATTTTTTCCATAGAAGATCCGGTTATTTAAGCAAATCCCGAATGACAGTGGCTGGATATGATTCATGACGTCTTAAGTCATTAACATTTGGACCTCATCCCTGACCGAGGTAGCTCCGCTCAGACGTCTGTAGACTGTATCGGCTCTTCCGGCGCTGGGCATGGTGACCTCCGGAGCGTTCCGGTGCTGCTCTATGGAGACCGTGGCTGTATTAGCAATGCGTGACCTTAAAGCAGCCGAATCCACTGATTAGAAGGAACGTCTGGATGTTTCTGGATAGGTAGGGTGCTGCTGATGGAATCTGATTTTTCCTTCCCTGCACACACGGGTACACGGGTTTGGAGTATATTACTAAAGAGCAACAGCTACCCCTGCTGGTCAGGAGGGGGCAGTACAGCTTTCAGCATGGTGTGCTGCCTGGTGTTGGTGTTCACCAGAGTAGTACAAATTAACTACCTGGCAGATACACTATATATATACCCATTCAAATCATTCAGGCGTTCCAGTCACGTCCATGGCCACAGGTGTTCCTCTCAGGAGCTCAGCGTGGTACCATGATAGGATGCTCCACCTGTGCTACAAGTCCAGTGGTGAAATTCCCACCCTACTAAATATTCCACAGTCCACTGTCAGTGGGATTAGAACACAGTGGGAGTGATTGGGAGCGACAGCAGCTCAGCCACGAAGTGATAGACCACGTCCAATGACAGAGCAGGGTCAGCGGATGCTGAGGGTCATAGGTCACAGAGGTCACCAACTTTCTACAGAGTCCATCACTACAGACCTCCAAACTTCATGTGTCCTTCAGATCAGCTCAGGAACAGTGTGTAGAGCTTCATGGAATGGGTTTCCATGGCGAGCAGCTGCATCCCAGCCTCACATCACCAAGCGCAGTGCAGAGCGTGGAACGCAGTGGTGTAAAGCTCCGCCCCCGGACTCTAGAGCAGTGGAGGCGTGTTCTCTGGAGGGACCAATCATGCCTCTGGCAGTCCGATGGACGAGTCTGGGTTTGGTGGCACCAGGAGAACGGTACTGGTCTGACCGCACTGTGCCGAGTGTAGAGTTCGGTGGAGGGGGGATTATGGTGTGGGGGTGGTGTTCAGGAGTTAGGCTCCGCCCCTTAGTTCCAGTGAGAGGAACTCTTAATGCTTCAGCAGACCAAAAGACTCTGGACCATTCCACGCTCCCAACTTTGTGGGACAGTTTGGGGACGACCCCTTCCTGTTCCTGTGCTTCTGGAAGAATGGTCAGAAATTCCCAAAAACACATTCCTAAAGCTTGAGTATATATGTGTATGTATATATATATATATATGTATATATATTAATTATTGAGTTATCTCGGATTAGTTTACCATAAAGGGAAAATCTGGAAAAGCTGGAAATACTAAGTTCCTGTGGGGGACTATTTGACCTCACAGCGCCCTGCAGCATGTATCCCTCCACCATGAATGGAGTTTAAGGCTGAGATCTTCTCCACACTATCATAAACAGCGTCTCAGACATCAGGCAGCGTATTCAGAACCACCTCCTGTAGGAGCTTCCTGTGGGGGAGCTTTTAGAGGGAACGTCCGGTTACCTTCACCACCACTGGGAGCAGCTCAGACTTTGTTCCCCCTGTGGTACACTACCCCCTCCTGGGCCTGCCTGGTATTGCACATGGTTTCTGATGTGCTGGCTCCTCTCTGGCTCCACCTGCTCCACCCATTGCTCACAGCTGCAGCTTAAGACGGCTTCCCACACCCCCTTTGTGTGCTGTGTTAGATGCGGTTGCTAAGCGCTTTGTCTTCCCCATGGTTCTGCTCTAGCCTTGTTTCCTGGTTCTGTTGTTGCCTTCTGGACTACCCACAGTACTGAGTACTGAGTACTGGGCTACCCACATAAAGCTACTCAGCATTTGCAACCTGGCTCAACCCCCGTGTTAGAACACCTGGACTGAGCCAGGACTACAGACCTCCAGCGAGCAGTGGTGTCCTCCATGAGTCCTCCTGTTAGTGCAGCACCATCAGCAGACGGCTGCACCACGCAGGACTACATGCACACAGACCGTTACCACGACTGTCCTTAACACCACGTCACCGTCACCAAAGACTGCAGTGGTGTCGTACCAGACTGTCATGGAGTGACTCAGAATGGCAGCGGGTCATCTTCAGTGACGAGTCCCGCTTTAGTCTTGGTGGAGACGCCCAACGAGTCCGTGTGTGGAGGCACCGTGGTCAGCACCGAGATGAACGGTTTGTAGTCACACGTCCAGAAGGCCTGGGGTCCCTCCACCTCCACCCCTACCGCACCATCTGCAGGAACTGTGTGAGGATGTTCAAGCTGCATGGGATGGATTATCACAGGACACCATCAGGAACCTCTACAGCTCCATACCGAGACGTCTGGCGTGTTGGGTTAGCGAACACGGCGGCCCGACGCCATACTGAGAGACAGACTTCTGTATGTGTAGCTCAATAAATATTGATCATATCAGTCTAAACTTATCATCAGTTATTGATCCTGGTCACCTTTATCTCCCTTCCCAACACACCTGCACCCCCACACCTCCTCCTGGGAGCGACTGTGTTGTTTATGAATGGATTAACTGTTGAGTGAGATGCTTTGATGTGACACTAATAACATGTATGTGAGCTGCTACAGTAACTGTGCAAGTACCGTCCGTCCGTCCGTCCGTCTGTCTGCGGTGGGCGGCCCGTTTTAGTCCCTGATGAGAGGATGGAAATAAAAAGGAACAGAGCGGACCACCTGCTGCGTGAGTGTCAGGCCCACCCGCAGAGCTGGCATGGCAGAGCCTGCAGCCCAGACAGACAGACAGACAGACTGTGGTATTAAACTCCCGGACGGAGACAGATACTGACCCACTGCCAAGCCCGATCACCGCTGGCACAGCTAGAAACAGTGCCGTGCAAAAGCCCCCCCACTT
>JAMWET010006221.1:65000-97500 GCA_024036415.1 Prochilodus magdalenae
TGAACTCGTCCCTCTGTAGTTCCTCCTTCATGCATGTGAGTGGACAGCTCCTGGATTCTAACCCCGTACTGTGTGCTCCTCTGGTTTCAGATGTGTGTGACCTAAAGCTAGGGCCAGCCGAGACGAGGAAGATGGATCCGGAGCGCAGAGGGCGGCCGTGGGGGAAACTAGTCAGGGTGGGAGCGTCTCCGCAGACTGAGCTAACGCTGCTGCTGACCAACCGGGAATGCACTATCGGCCGGAGGAAAGGTGGGCTACACTGATATGTGGGATATAGGATTTACTGGGGTGTGCTATTTTAACAAACCCTTCAGAGCCAGAACTGGTGGGTTATACCATTTTAATGGATTATATAGACCATAAATAGTGGGTTATACCATTTTAATGGAATATATATACAAGAAATGGTGGATTAAACCATTTTAATAGAATATATAGACTATATACAGAGGGTCATACCATTGTAATCCACTATTGTATTGAGTAGCTGTGGGTTATACAGTTTTATTTCAATACCAAGACATGAACTGGTAGGCTATACTGTTTAATCCAATGCTGGAACAGGTAAATCAGTGATATACTGTTCTTATTCCAATATTAATTCAACTGACTATACGTTATGCTGCCTTAATCCAATATTGATCTGAGTGTTGCTAGGCGTTAAAGTACGTCATATCATGTTAATGTGATTTCTGAGTAATAAATTGCACATTAGTAGATTTTATTGAAACAAATAAATGCGGGTTATGTGGTTTTAATGCAGCACTAGAACAAGGGAATGTGGGGTATGGGAATATTGTTCCAGGAATTGGTATAGTAAAGGTGGATGTGTGTTTTAGCAGGAAGTGATGGATTATGTCATTTTAAAGCAGTAAAGTGTGGATTATACCACGTTAGTGCAAAATCAATACAGGAACGGAGGGTTATACGCCTTTACGATGATATAATGACGAGAGGTGGTATGTTTTATTACTCTGATACAGCCGTAGTGCCGTATGGGTAAACGTTAGGTTGTGCTGTATCATGGTAGAAATGGTAGATTGCGCCATTTCACTGGAACACTGGACACAATACATGTGGGTTGTGCTTTGATATATAATATAATAATATATAATATAATACTATAACAAGTAAACAAGTCCTGTATGGTGTAAGACCACTGTGAAGTAAGTGACTTTATTTATTTATTTGTTTATTGCGTTTTGTGAAACGTAAATGTAGACTTTAATGTATTTTCTGAAGAAATGATGGATTATGGTATATATCAGGAAAGGTGGCCTATAATGTTCTAACGTGACGCTGGTACTAACGATGTTGGGCTGCACCACCTGAATGCACTCTCGGGGCCTTGGTGTAACGTTATTGGTTTAGTTCAGTACCAGTACAGGTTACTGTAGACCGTACGGTCATCACTGATTTAATTCAGTATCAGGACGAAGAGAGAGAGAGATAGATAGATAGATAGATAGATAGATAGATAGCTACTTTATTGATCCCAGAGGGAAATTATACGTGGTTTATTTAGTTTTAATGTGTTTTTTCTGCGATTTTCTGTAGAATATTTTTATTTTCACACGCGCTGGTTCATTATTGTGTATGTACAGCAGTAGCCTGAACACGTCCGCTTGGTGGAACACTGAGATTGGACAGTAACGGGCCTTTTAGATCTAATAAAGCTGGGTTCTAATGCACCATCTGGGCAGGTGGAGGTGGGTCGTGCTGTTGGACTGTAGTATTGAGACTAGGGAAGGTGGGCTGTATTGGGCGAGTTACACCACTTTAATTCAGGGTCTGTAGATAAAACGAGCTGCTTTAGTGCAGCACTGAGACAAAATCAGTCTACACCACTTTCCTCCGATATCTGCACTAGAAGACTGGAGTCACGGTGGTGTTTATGGAGGTTTAGTCTCCGGAGCGTTCGAGGATGCGCGCTGTCGGGGTAAGTCAGTGTGCTTTACGCTGTTGTAGTGCAGGCTGGTGAGAAGGACCCTCGTGCACATGCGATGGTGGGGCGCACAGAAGGGCCTTTGCTGTTTTAATGCAGTGCATTTATGCTAATAAGGTTGGAAAACAGCAAGGAGTTTCCCAGATAAAGGAATTCTGATGCTTTCCTGACACTTCCCGGCAATTTTGACGAATGCCTAGGGGGGAAAACCAGCCTCTTTAGTTTCCCACCTCTTCCCCCACCACCCTTTGTCAGAACCGTTCTCTGGGAGACGTGCTAGCCGCTCTTCAGGAGTGTCTGGACTTTATTCAGTGAGTTCATGCCGTGCACAATACCCTCTTTGGTTCAGCAAACTAAGACCACCCCCCCCGGACCAACAATAACAAAGGCCTCCATTGAGCCCATGCGTGCGGAATATTAAGCAGGTTTTTGTGTGGGACGGTTGTGTCTCTGTGACTACGTCTGTCTCGTCTCGCGTACTTTAATGTCTGCTTCCCAACTTAAAGTGAAGTCGTACGTCTGGCTGGGCCCGGTCAGCCCGACAGCGGTGTCTCACGCTGGCTGGGCTGCAGACGAGACGCTGCTTTACGGTCGTCTACTTGAGCTTCATTAAATATCCTCATTTCTCCAGATGGAAGACGAACAGACGTCACCACCAGAAAGGTTTTACACCCAAAGGGAGGTGTGGGAAAAGTGTAGGGCCACTTTTGGTGACCCGGAGAACCTTCTCTTTGAGTCTTGGTAAAGGTGGTGTCAGCCTGACGCTCGTGAATGAACCTGGGGTGCAGGAGATGCAGGTGTGAGGTACATGACAGAGCTACAACAACAGTTAGCAATGCTGCTCTCTCTCTATACACCGAGATCATGTGATGTCCATGTGGAAACTGATTATGGAGTGGTTCCCTCAGGGGACGGATTGGGAACGCCCACACCTGTATAAGCTGTGAGGTGTTCTGTAAGCTGGCGCGATCTCGGGAAAGAGACGGGAAGTCCGATTGAGACATGATGGTGGAATGCTCAGGCTGGGCTCATGCCGGGCGAATGCTCTGGCTGGGCTCATGTCGGGCGAATGCTCTGGCTGGGCTCATGCCGGGCGAATGCTCTGGCTGGGCTCCTGCCGGGCGAATGCTCTGGCTGGGCTCCTGCCGGGCGAATGCTCTGGCTGGGCTCCTGCCGGGCGAATGCCCTGGCTGGGCTCATGCTGGGCGAATGCCCTGGCTGGGCTCCTGCCGGGCGAATGCTCTGGCTGGGCTCCTGCCGGGCGAATGCCCTGGCTGGGCTCATGCCGGGCGAATGCTCCTCTAAACCAGTTCCGGACAACTCGGGTCCTTTGGAACGCTGCAAATTCTATCCTGCTGGAAAATCCCCTCACTGTGGGAGTACATGAAGTCCATGAAGGGCTGCAAATGATCACCAAGCTGTGCAGCGAAGCGGCACCGGTGGACCCAATCCACACCTGTATGCCTGCCCAATGGCTTGTTGACCCACCATCAGCCCCAAACACCTGGTACCGTGACTCATCGGACCACACCACATGTTGCCAGTCTTCTAGGGTCCAGTTAGAAACCCCCAGTTAGAAAAGCCCAGGTGTGGAGCTGTGCCCGGCGTGGTGGTGTTAACGGAGGCACTGTGGTGGGTCTTCTGCCCCGGTATCCCATGGAAGCTGAAGAACAGTGCACTGGCCTGCGGGATATGCGTGTGGGTTCTCCTGCATTGTGGATGTGGTTTTTGCCAGAGTCGCTCTCCTGTTCACACGGACAGTTCGAGCCAGACGCCGCCGGGCACCATCGTTAGGCACCCGGGGGTGTTTACTGCACTGTCCACTGAGGGTGGGAATGCTTGCTGTGAGGTATTCCCAGGTACACACGCCAGACTGTCGATAGAGGTGTGTTAAATGCCCACACAACTTCGGAAATGGGGTTTCCCCTCCTTCTGGCACCCGCTATCATTCCTCGTTCGGACTACGACAGTTCCAGGCTCCTTTCCATGAGCATGCTGGCCAGTGTTCAGCCTCACTCACAGGATAACACCTGTACAGGTGTGGGCATTCCTGTACACACAAGTCCAGTGTCCACGATTTATCCCAGGTCCTGATTAAACCATGATATTCATTTTTGGCCATGGGGGGGCGCTACTAACCTCGTCGTCTTCTTTATCCGGACACAGGCAGATTAAAGACGGAGAGTCGGAATTTACCAACAGCCCGTTAATCCTGATGATGTTTGTTTTCCAGGTTGTGATCTTTCCTTTCCTGCCAATAAGCTGGTCTCAGGAGATCACTGCAAAATCACACAAGATCAGACCTCAGGACAGGTGTGGCTCGAGGACATGAGGTGAGAGTGCCACAGCGCCGGAAGTCTGCTCAAGTGCTCTCTGGGCATTTTGGCTGCAGGTGTATCAAAATTCCCCCATAACTCCATGCTGGAGCGAGAGATTGCTGGTGCCCCAGTATAAGAGTTAAACCTGTACGTGCGGTATAACGGTCATATTCACGCGTGTGCAGCCGTGGGGAGGTAGGATGGAGCCGTTGGTGCGGTTTATCCTCGTTACTGTTTAAGTCCTGTGGAGAAACAGAACCCTGCTGACTCGGTTCCACAGTACTCTACCATATACACGGTAGGGCTGCCGCCATTCGTCGATTTGGTTGACTAAGATCAGTGACCCGTCAGTTGGGAGCTAGTTCAGTAGTCGATTAGTCGGTGATGTCATTTGAATAAAGACCTGCGGTTGTAGAGTGTAGACCGACAGACCGCACAGAAGTTCAGATTTAGATTCTATTAGAAATTTCGATTAATCAGATTAAATAATGAATATTTAAACACAGTGTTCGTGTGCGTCTACTGTCAGTTAGCACATGCACACACCTCACAACCTCAGGCTAAATTTAAAAACTGGTAGATAAAGAAGAGTTATTTGGTAATCGAGCGATTCGTAATCCGAATAATCGATTATTCGTTTATACATTGTGGTCGACTAAAACCAGTGACCAGTGATCTAATAATCGATTAGTTGATGTTATTTGCTCCATTTGATTTAAATATTTAAATGAGGTTGATTTTTGTATTTACTAGGTTAGGGGGAAACTGATTTTGGTTTGTTGTGCTTTATTGCTGCTACTTGCAGCTTAGGTTTTAAATTTAGACAGGTTATCGGGAGGTAATGAAGCGATTGGTAATCTGAATAATCGATTATTCGTCTCTAGTCGACTAAAATCAGTGACCAGATTAGTGGTCAGTGTTACAGCTACATAAGAGTTATTTGGTAACCGACTCGTGATCCGAATATTCGATTATTTGTTTCAGTAATCAAACGATTATTTGACTGTAGTCAAAGGGAGTGTTGAACTGGGCACGAGTGGGGCACGAGTGGGGCACGAGTGGGGCACGAGTGGGGCACGAGTGGGGCACGAGTGGGGCACGAGTGGGGCACGAATCAGACCTTGGTTCTGAAGCCGCCCTATGAAGTTAAGGCCTGCAGTGTGACACAGCCGGCTGTGTGTATGTCGGAACGACGCTCCTTTTCCCTGAAGGAATTAAAGTATGGATTTATGGAATAACGTTAAGTGTGTCACCCTGGGAAATAAAAATGAGCGAGATAAAAATAACTGGGGTAAAACGCCACAAACCTCCAGAGACGTTCGAGTCCCCGTCACCCAGAGAGATGTAAATGGTGTTCGTCAAATCCAGGCTTTTCCTGTTTTCCTCTCGTGTAAGGAATTTCCGCTCTGCTCTAAGCCTGTACATGATGGGGGTTTAAACCCGAACGTAGAAGGGCTAAATATATATTTAGAGTTTGAGAAATTTAATCAGTTTAAACCAGAATAAACTGAAACACTAGCACTGCAGTGGTGGTGTCACAGTCGAGTCACAGTCACATTATTATGACCACCAGCTAATACCCAAAGTACCTGCACGGGCAGCAGCTAGACGTGCTGGGAGGAGACTACAGTTAGGTCCTGGGTATGGTGGTCACAGGGTGTCCATGCTGACTGCAGCGTGGGGAGGATCCATAGAGGGAACACTGATGATATGGGAGGTGGTCCCTCAGTACGCTCCAACTGGGTTTCAAGTATGAGGAAATTAGGGACGACACGGTAACACTGTGGTAAACATGCTCGTCAACAACCCAGTGTTGGACATTTCTAGCTGTTGTGACGCTGTCCTGCTGGAAAGATCCTAGCTCCGCTGACGCCCCCAGGGAAGGACCATCTGCACGTATGGGACCTGCGACACGGACGTCTTTCCATTTGAAGCTAATGCACGGCCGGCTGCAGTCGTAACGAAAGTATGGGATGTGGGAAGTGGTCGATACATATAGATGACTTCGCACTGTTTAGAATAGCAGCTTTTATTGACTATCTAGAACTCCTACCAGTGTGTTATTATGGAATTTTTATGATGAAAACATCTGGTAAAAAAAGCCTGGAAAGTAACGACTAAGGTATCACTTTGGGGGAACTATTTGACCTCGACAGCGCCCTGGGGCATGCATGTGATCTCTTCGACCTCCAGGCCATGAAATTGGATTGTTAATGTGGCTGAGAATGCATTCTCAATAGCACACTATCATGAAAAGGGTCATCAGACATCAAGGCAGCGTATTCAGAACCACCATGGGGGCGGGGGGGGGAGTTTCCTGTAGGGAAGCTTCTCTGTGAGCGAGGCAGGGAGTGAACACGCTACCACCCTAATGGTTTCGTCGTGTACTGATTTGTTTGTTTGTTTATATATAGGCACTGAATGTGAACAGTATTAGAACGATGTCGCATTAGACTGGTGATGAAACAGATGCATTACCTGCTAGCAGAGCGGGAGACGATCATCTAATCTTTGGAGGGCAGAAAAGAGTGAACGCAGAGGCAGAGTAAGTTTTATTTCATTTTATATTACTATCAAACTTAGTTGTGCACATTTTTTATATAAACAGAAATATGATATATATATATATATTATACTATATCATATGATGAGGGTTATCCTGTAATGTTATATTTATTTATTTATTTTGGTCATATTCGTTCCTTATTTTTATTCCTAGTATTATTGTTAAAGAAATTGTTTTATTTATTAGACAATATTATTTTCCAATTGTGTAGTTTTTCATTTTCTGGGTTTTTTTTGTAACTGGGGGGCGGATAACCGTTATTTTTTAATTTTTGTTTGCCTATTTGTGGGTGGGGGAGAATTCACTATTTTTATTTTTTAATGTCTTTTTTTATGTAGTTTTTGTTTCTATCTTTTATAGTTGTATAGTAAATTTGAATATAAAAATGTTGTGTCCTTATTCTATATTTAGTATATTTTATTTATTTATTTACTTATTATTTATATAAGACAATATATATCTTCATTTCATAGTATTCTCTTTCTTTCTTTTTTTTACTTTTCTCAGTTTTCCTTTTTTTATTTATTTCTTTTGTGTATTTTTATTTATTTTGTTCTTTTTAGTTTTTGTGTTCCTACTTATTCTTTTGATAGTTATTATTAGTTATCCAGTCCTTAGAATTTGCGTTGCATTGTATTGGTTTACCTGAGTGTTTTATTTTTTCTTTTCCTGTTATGTAATTACGTTTTAATGTAGTGTCCTCATCGGCTTGTGCTGTGTATCTGGTTTGAGTTTTATTGTCCACAATTTGATCTTGTTATTTATTTGAGTTTTGACCAGATTTTAAAGATCCATTTTAGTTTTTTTTAAATCACGTTGAGATGAAGCATGCTCACTCTACTGTCATCGCTTGCATACACATGAACGGCCCCCACACATGAGAAGCTCCTGAGCACACGGGGTGAGGGAGCTGATGAAGTGGTTCAGTAGGTGCTGGTACACACGGAGAACCTTAATAAATATACAGGTGATGAGTAGTTTTTACAAGATATCGCTTAGGTGTATCATGGCCATCAGCACCAGATCAGGCCGACATCTCAGTACGCTGAAGGTGAGTTCATCATACCCTGCCCCGTAGGTCACCATGATCCTGAAGCTGGTCAGTAGGCGGGTCCATAGGGTAGATTTGACTAGTGGATGCACATATAAGCAGGCACGGTGTTCGTATACAGAGGGATTGTTACTTCGCATTTCGACGGTTCTTTACTCATGATATCTAGAACCTGATAGTGATTGGCATGATCCTGGGATTGCTTTATCTCATGACTGAAGGGAATGTAGTTTCATTCTCTGCTATTTGTGCAAGTATAATGATTCTGTTTAGAACCTATGGGGATTCTATGTAGAACCATTTCATGCTTCAATAAGTGTTTCTGCATGGTGGAATGGAAGAATGCTTCTAGATGGTTCATTCCAGAGACAATGGTTCTGTGTTACAAACAGACTCAGTTAAAATGGTTCTTCAGATTGACGGTGTGTATACGGCTGTGTCAGCCTAAGAACCTTTATGCCTGTAAACTAAGCTTTTAAAGAACCTTTTAGGAGGCCGTCAGTCGTTGGTTCCTGTATAGAACTCATGGTTCTAATATATGGAGCGCGCGGCAGACCTTTGGCTAAAGAACCCCTAGAAGGAACGGCTCTTGGTTAGCTGATACCTGCGTGGGGGCGCTCCGGTGAGCCGTCGGAAAAATGCCGCGCCGGGTCTTTGGGAGCCGGAGGACTGGTTTCAGAGCCTTGGCTGCTGTGGGTTTGGTGTTTCAGACGCCGTGAGGAAAAGGCTGCTCCGCGTGAATAATGGATCATATTGATGAGCGGACGTGGATCCTGCTCACGGTGGATACCGCGTTTACCCTTCCGAGTTTTCCTGTGGAATAAGGCAGCCTCAACCTGGATTAGTACGAGGGACCTAGCCGAGCAGCCCTCCGCATCCAGCTCCCAGCTCTAGCCCGGGCCTCTGTTAGGGCCGTCATCACAAGGGCTGCTGCTGCAGTAGTGGGATCGCGGTGTTCGCGGCCCTGGAGCTAGACTGAGCTGATGTTCGCCGCACGGCAATAGCATGGTGGCTAATCGGCTAGTCTCCAAACCCTGCTCTGATAAGTTTCTAAAGGGGAGTTGGAGTCGAGTCAGCCCTCTATAACTGGGTATTTTTGCGCGCGGCATGCAGTGTGACCAGTTCTGACGTGTATCCTAGATAACGAGTCATTTATGCCTAGAAGCAGTCACCAACATGATTGATCTTCGTTTCTGTAATGAGTTTAGAGAGAATGGGGGGGGCTGAATTCCCCTTTGGAAGGAGATTAGTAGTGGCGAGTTGCCTCCGAGTCTGATGGTCCGATGCTGTTGCTGGGGGTCCACGTTCTGCAGTTACGGTGATGTGACATCTATACAGGAGGCCGCCAGTCATGCTCGGTATGCGTAAAAAAAAAAACAAAAAAAAAAAAAAAAAACAAAATAATTGCAAAAGAAAAAAAAGAAATTGTTTTTTTTTTTTTTCCAGACTAGCTTCTCAACCGAAATAACCCTCACTCCCCGAAAACCTGAAGCAGTGACAGAGAGATGGGACGAGGGCGGGGAGGCGGGGGCCGTACAGGAAGAGGCCGAAAACATGTTGAGCTTGTTTTCCTTCCGGTCGCGCTGTGAGGTTGGTACCCGGCTCTGGTTTTTAAGGCCTTGTGCCTGACGGTACACAGGAATTCTTTAAGAGCTAGCGTGTGCCCGGTCCTTCCCTCCTCAGCACGCGAAACAGCGGTCTGGGTGATCTCCTGTTTGCTCGTGACGTTGGCAGCATGCCGCTAGTAGGCTGCGTTCCTTAGCATGTTTCTCTCATGACACCGGGAGAGTGTGGGGGAGTCTAGGTGCCCACAAGGAAAAAAAAACAAACGCCACCCAGGTTAGAGGGCTGAGTCAGCAGCACGGGTGTGATAGTTAGTTTAGTATTGGACTTTCTGATATGAGTTAATGTCAGCTAGATTAGGTATATCGGATAAGTAGGCCTGATTCCGGGGGGGGCTCGATCCCTAGTCTGATTGGACCTCAGCGAGGCTCGAACCCGTGGTTGGTCCCTGTGATCTCAACGACGGCGCTGAGGGTGAAGCTAACAGCTCCCCCAGGCAGAGTGGAGCTCAAAAACTCACAAACTGGGCACTATAGGAAAGACTTCAGGAGGAAAAACTGGCTCAACTGGAGCTAAACACACACCAACCAGTTCTCTCAACCGTAAATGGAGGCCTCACCATTGACTCTCAGTACGTTCAGGAGCACGTGGAGTGGCGCTGCTGACGAGGAAGGACGAAGGCGACCTGTCGGGTGCTAGTCCACGAGAATGCATGTCGCTCAACGTGAACTTAACTCTTGAGCCACCCCAGTGGGCCGACACGCTCCTCCACTGCCTATTGTAGGCGTGAGCTGGTGCAGGTGTCAGTGCTGCTAGGATTACTCCCGTTGGTTGCACCTGTGTCTCGCGTCCGCGTGAGCACGGAGGTGGATCTGTTGCAAGTAACTCCCGAGGACCGTTACAGTAGACCTAAAATACTCAGCGCATGAGTAACAGGTATTTGCACAGACGTCGATGCGAACGTTTAGATGTATCGGTGCTGGTATTCATTGGGGACGCAGAAAGCCTGGGTACGGTGTATCCCTAGGAGGCCGAAACAGGCGGTTAGTGCTAACGCTCTGTTTTTAATTGCATTCAAGGTTCAGACAGAGGATTAAGACACGCGTCAGGCGTGCGTGGGCAGTATCTATTCTGGGGCCGCTTTACTCAGGAAACACTTCAGCATGCATCTTGTTTCCTTTTGGGATGTTTTTGAGGAGTGTAAATAGATACAAATAATCAATCACATGATTCAATATCTGTTTTCAGATACTCCTGTTTGGGCCTGGTTCTGTTTCTCAAAATCCTCCTCCTCCCGCCTCCTCCTCCTCTCAGATGGCTGCATAACGTGCTGGTTTCCTAGCCGTCTGCGACTCTACAACCTCCTACCTGCTTAAACGGGAAAGATACGGAGACAAGACGGACAAGATGGAGGAGTCCCTCACACTGCATCATCTGCTCAGTACCTGCTGCAAAAAAGACGAATGCGTCCAGGTGAGGCAGGGTGTTTAATCCCCTCAGCACTGCTCGGCAGGATTAGCGAGGGGTGTTATTGGTGTATGGTTGAAGGATTGTAGTCGTTACCAAGAAAAAATGTAAGGCTCCTGTGCTCGGAAGGTGTGGACGAGATTTTTAAATGATAGATTTAATAAAGAACTTTCTGAATACGACGGGGATTAAAGCACTGAAAGGTAGAGTCACCACATGACTGAACATTACGTGGTGGGAGATGAGCTGAGCTTCGGGGAGGGCACAGTCAGACACGTAGCCGAGGGGCGCTGGAGTGTCTACACTCATCGCCATATGGAGGTTAAAAGGAACGAACCAAGAGCTGTAGGGCCTACTGCCTGGCAAACTGGTACGAAACCGTTTTTGTTTGTTGTTATTATTATTTATTATTTTTATATTATTATTTTTCAGATATTATTGATTGTTGCTACTTTTGGCTCGATGGGCTTGATTTTGTGAGTTTGTGTAGTTAATTTATTTTTTAGTTATATAAATTATAATTCTGTAAGTGTGTTTAGTCTGGGCAGCCGCCTGCTATGGCACCCTTCTGTGGCAGCGTGTTACTCCGGCTGGATAGGTGGGCGAATTCGCTCTTCTGCCCCACCTGCCGCCTGTGCCTGTGGAGCGTACAAGCATGTCCAGAACAATACCACTTCGCTACACTCAACTGCTGGTGGATGGCTTCCCTGGCAGCGTCTAGTCCGCGAGGTAAAACACGCGCACACTGATTCCCCGGCTCGGCCTGATTTAAACACCGCACCTGTTCTCCCCCTCGGGTCATTTAACACTTCTTCTCTGGTCTCTCTCTCTCTCTCTCTTCTCTCTTATTCCATCCTCTCTCTCACTGCTCTTCTCTCTCTCTGGATCTTTCGAGTCTTCTCTTTTCTCTCCTCTCCTCGTCGTCTACAGACGCTTCTCTCTCTCCTCTCTTCTCCTCTCGCGATCTCCCTCTCTCTCTCTCTCTCTCATCTCTCTCTCAATCCTACTCGTCTCTCTCTCTTCCTCTCTCTCGCTTTCTCTCTTCTCGATTCTTTCTCTCTTCTCTCTCTCTCCTCATCATCGTCTGCTCGCTGATCCGTCTCTTCCTCTCTCTCTCTCACTCAGATCTGCTCTTCTTTCTCTTCTTCTTTCTAAAAAAAGATAGATCATCTCTCTCTCCTCTCTCTCTCTCTCTGCTCCGCTCGCTCTCTCTTCTTGTCCTGTCTGTCTCTCGCTCAAGTGTCCTGTCACTATACTGTCTCTCTCTCTCTCTGTAGGGAGGGGCCTGTGCTCTCTCTCTCTCTGTCCTGTCTGTACATGTCTCTCACGACTCTGTCTGTCTTCTTTGCTCTGATCATCTCTCTCTCTCTTTCTTTCCTCTCACATCTGTCGCCTCTCTCTCCTCCTCTCTGTCGCCGACTCTCTTTCTCTCACATCTGTCCCTTCTCTCTGCCATCTGTCCATTCATCTCTGTCCTCTCTCTCTTCGTGGGTCACTCATCTGTCCCTCTCTCTCTCGATCTTCTCATCTCTCTCTAAATAAGAAGTGTCGGACGGTGAGGAGGTATCTAAGCGTGGTATGGACTCTCTCGTAATGAAGATTCAGCTCAGGACATGCTGGCAAGCCGAGGATGTGGAGCTGCATCCTTCTCGATGAAAGACAATAGATGAGCTCGGATTACCTGTTTGAACTTTCAGACAACGACAGCGACACATCCGACATGAGGTCGGTACCGCCCCCTTCTGCTCAGTGATGCGTACAGACCTTTGAATAACAGCTAGAAAAGAGAGAGCCAGCGTAACCCGTTCCTGCGCATACAGGGTTGGTCTTACCAGTAGGTGGCTCTGGTGTTCCAGGTGGTTGCTAGGGGACATGTTTACCTCTAGGATGGTGTGAGGAGATGTTAGTGTGGTGTTGTGGTGGAGTGTTAATTATAGACACTCAGACCGTAATAAACGGATCATGCGTGTGTATTTAGTACAGCTCCAGCCCTACATGACATGTAGGCAGTGTCCATAAGGGTACCGAAAAGGACCTTAGCTCTCCGTCTCCTTGGATCTGTAGCTCCACCCAGGAGGAGGGGTCAGCGAAGGCACCTGGAGATGGTCCCTCAACATCCACTGACACCTGCACAGGTAACGCACAGTTCCACGTGCTAAAGTTTACTTTAAACGGTGATAAATCCACGATGTGGGGTTGATAAATTAATTTTATTCTCTCTCTGCCTCTCTCTCTCTCTCTCGCTCTCTGCCTCTCTCTCTCTCTGCCTCTCTGCCTCTCTCTCTCTCTCTCTCTCTCTCTCTCTCTCTGCCTCTCTCTCTCTCTGCCTCTCTCTCTCTCTCTCTCTCTCTCTGCCTCTCTCTCTCTCTCATCTCTCTGCTTCTCTCTCTCTCATCTGCCTCTCTCTCTCCTCACATACATACCTCTCAGCTCTGCGTCTCTCTCTCTCATCTCTGGTTCTCATCTCCTCTGTCTCTCATCGTCTTCTCTCTCTCGTCATCAGCTCTTCTGCTTCTCTCTCTTCTCTGCTCTCTGTCTCTCTCTCTTCTTCAATCACTCTCTCATGATCTCTCTCTCGATCTGGCCTTTCTCCTCTCTCTCTCTCTGGTGGGGGCTCTCAATCTCTCCTCTCTCTCTTCTCTCTC
This sequence comes from Prochilodus magdalenae, assembly GCA_024036415.1. Taxonomy (NCBI): domain Eukaryota; kingdom Metazoa; phylum Chordata; class Actinopteri; order Characiformes; family Prochilodontidae; genus Prochilodus; species Prochilodus magdalenae. The sequence goes on from JAMWET010006221.1 coordinate 78,556, forward strand.
TCCTCTCTTCTCTGCCTAGGCCTCTCTCTCTCTCTGCCTCTCTGCCTCTCTCTCTCTCTGACTCTCTCTCTCTCTCTCTCTGACTCTCTCTCTGCCTCTCTCTCTCTGTCTCTGTCTCTCATTTTCTCTGTCTGTTTCTCTCTCTCTCTCTCTCTCTCTCTCTCTCTCTCTGTCTCTCTCTCTCTCTCTCTCTTTTTCTTTCTGCCTCTCTCTCTCTCTATCTCTGTCTCTGTCTGTCTATCTTTCTCTCTCTCTCCCTCTGTCTGTCTATCTTTCTCTCTCCCTCTCTCTCTCTCTCTGCCTCTCTCTCTCTGCCTCTGCCTCTCTAACTGTCTCATGCCTCGTCTGTCTCTAAGCTCCCTCAGGAGTTTTAGGTTGCGTCCTTCTCAGCGGTGGTTGTGTCATCTGATCTGTACCTGATGTTGGCAGCCCATGCCGGACCGCCGTGCCGAGCACCATTGGCCCTCAGGGTTCACCGCGCAGCAGCAATTCTGTGAGTCTCCACACACAGCTACCTCCTAGCTAGCGTCTCCGCTGCTCTTTTCCAGTGCAGGGCTAAACATTCCTGAGCAACGGAGGATTAACACGTTCCAGGGGTTCCGTTGTTTTTGTCTGTATTGTATTCACCTGATGTCCTGCTAACCAGGGAAAGAGTAGCTGTTAGCATTAGCTTCCCACAGAACAGGCTCCATTCTGACTAAACAGAGGTGTTTACTGACTGAGTTTAGATGATGATGATCTCAGAATCTGAGGAAGAGAAGTCGAGCGGCTGGCTGTTGGAGGAACCAGTAACTGGTCTCTTGAGTGGGAATACGTCGCCGAGAGAGCACTGCCAAGAACACGGCAATGGTGTTTTCATTGTGACTGTGATGGTCATTGTTGTTTGCCTTTGCCTGTCTTCCTCAGGTATGGTGTGCCAGAGGCCGTTCTGTCACCTGTACTGGGGCTGCCAGCGAATCGGCTGTCAAGGTTGCCTGGCGCGTTTCAGTGGTATGTACCTGACCGGTGGTGTTTTATTATACCCACCTTGTAGCTTGATAACGATCTGCACCATCCACAGCTCAGTTTACCTGATGTAGTTGTCTACCCACAGATCTGAACCTCACCCCTAAATGTCTGGATGGAGTCATCAACAACAATAACTACGAGTCTGAAGTGCTGCAGGTACGACAGCCCTCACGTTTGAAGTCTTTTTAATTGATCATGGTTTTACCTTCATCTACAGAGACCACACAGGACTAGAAATAATTCAGGCCTGCCAGAATAACTCTATTATTTATCTACACTGATCAGCCATAACATTATGACCACCTCCCTGTATCTACACTCTTTACCCACTGTCCATCAGCTCCACTGACCGTACAGGACACTCTGTAGGTGTACAGGTCCAGACTGTAGTCCATCTGTTTCTCTGTGTACTGTGTTACCCTGTTCTTCAATGGGCAGGACCCCCACAGGACCACCACAGAGCAGGTACTATGTGGGGGGGGGGGGTGGATCATTCTCAGCACTGACGTGGTGGTGGTGTGTTAGTGTGTGTGGTGCTGCTGTGAGTGGATCAGACACAGCAGTGCTGCTGGACACCTCAGGGTCACTGCTGGACTGAGAACAGTCTACCACAGGGAGGCGTCCTGTAGGGCAGCGTCCTGTAGGCAGCGTCCTGTGGGGGGCGGCGTCCTGTGGGGGCAGCGTCCTGTGGGCTGCGTCCTGTGGGCAGCGTCCTGTGGGGCGGCGTCCTGTGCCCACTGATGAAGGACTAGAGGATGACCAACACTGCACTGTGCAGCAGCAGAGGAGCTATCGTCTCTGACTGCAAGGTGGACCAGCAAGGAGTGTCTAATAGAGTGGACAGTGAGTGGACACAGTGTCTAAACACTCCAGCAGCACTGCTGTGTCTGATCCACTCACACCACCACCACCCACACTAACACCACCACCACGTCAGTGTCCCTGCAGTGCTGAGAATGATCCACCACCCACATACTACCTGCTCTGTGGTGGTCCTGTGGGGGTCCTGACCATTGAAGAACAGGGTAATACAGTACACAGAGAAACAGATGGTGTTTCTCACCCTGCCCTCTAGATGGCACCAATACGCCGTGATATTCCCGGAGCCAGAGCTGGAGCAGACTTCAGTGCCTGTTAGATTATATAAAACGAATCAAATTTAAATAGTAATAACTTTAATGCGTGTTTACTGTTTATTAGCCTAACATATGAAGCGTAAGAGGCGGTCTGTGTGGAAGACTGTGTACTGAGATACCATAATAAACCAGGGCTGGTGGTGAATCAGGGTTTTAGGTTAGATACAGTAGGTAGTATAGTATCAGTACCTTCATATCAGGATACACTCATCATCAAAAGAACAGCTGCACCCAGAGGGAGTCAACCCACAGCAGTCAGCAGTGGGTAGGTCTTACCTCTGTACCTGACTGACCCAACACCACCACTACAGACCTCCAGCGAGCAGTGGTGTCCTTCACGAGTCCTCCTGTTAGTGCAGCACCATTGGCAGACGGCTGCACCACGCAGGACTACATGCACACAGACCGTTCCCACGACTGTCCTTAACACCACGTCACCGTCACCAAAGACTGCAGTGGTGTCGTACCAGACTGTCATGGAGTGGCTCAGAATGGCAGCGGGTCATCTTCAGTGACGAGTCCCGCTTTAGTCTTGGTGGAGACGCCCAACGAATCCGTGTGTGGAGGCACCGTGGTCAGCACCAAGATGAACGGTTTGTCGTCACATGTCCAGAAGGCCTGGTGTCCCTCCACCTCCACCCCTACCGCACCATCTGCAGGAACTGTGTGAGGATGTTCAAGCTGCATGGGATGGATTATCACAGGACTCCATTAGGAGCCTCTACAGCTCCATACCGAGACGTCTGGAACGCTGGGTCAGTCTTGGTAATGGGATCATGTGGTTTATAATGACTGTTTTTCCTCTTTTCCAGAACTATCTGTCCTCCAGAGGAAAGACTTGGAGAGAGATGCTACAGGAAGCTCTCCAGGCCACGCAGCAGGGCCTCTACCATCTCACAGGTAATCACAGTAAGAGCAGTGCTGTAGACACGCCCCTCTCTGTGCAGTGTGTCCGGAGGGCCTTAAGGCTAACCTGTTAGCATTAGCCAAAGGGTCACTAAGGGTCTGCTCACCGGCTAGTTCACAGTAGGCACGGTACGCTGGACCGAGCCAGAGCACAGAACTGTCCTGTTACACAAACATGGCAGAGCCAGAACTCAGCTGCTGGACCATTTAAGGTGGAATATGTGAACCAGAAGCTGCTAAGAGGCCAGATGTCATCTCCCTACGTAATGACTCCATCATTAGGAGCTGAATACCAGCACCAGAATGTAACTCCTGCCCCTCCTGACATCAGAATGTCATTGCTGCACTATTTAAGGTGGAATGGGTAAATTTGAAGCCAAAGCTGATGAATACAATGCTAAATGTCAACACCAGACTGTTTTCCCATTTAAGGTAGAATGGGAAGATTCAAACAAGAAGCTGCTGTGTAAAAAAGCTATATGTCAGCAGAATGTTTCCTTTTAAGGTGGAACAGAAAAATTCAAAGAAGAAACTGCAAATAGGAAAGTGAATGTCGGCACCAGAGCATAACTGCTGCACCATTTAAGGTGGAATGGGAAAGTTCAAACAGGAAGCTGAATGCCATTGCCAGAACATAACTGTTCATAACAGCTGTACCATTTTAAGGTGGAATGGGGAAATTTAGAACAAGAAGCTGTGAATAAGGAGATGGGTTAAATTGTGCACCTGGCAACCCGGGCATAGTGTGAGTGTGCCCTGTGTCAGCCTTGTTAGCCTGTAGCAGCTGTAACCGAGCAGCACGGTGCTATTTTACCGCTCGGCTGTAACCGCTGGTTCCTCGGTCTGGACAGATGATCTGCGGTCCAGTTGTGCTTCTCCTGTTCAGATTTATTCCTGTTTCTATTTCAGATTACCGGATCAGCGCCAGCTCCCTGCTGTGTTACTGCTGCGGCCTCCGATACTTTAAAGAGCTCGCTTACAAGTACAGAGAGAACATCCCTGCTGCTGAACTTCCAGGTAAACACACCCTCACCTGTGACGCGCCCTCAGACTAGAGGGACGGCCTCGTGGGTTATACATGATCCAATATGGGAGTCGCGATGAGCCACCAACACTCGGCTCTGCTCACCACCCCAACCCGCTCTGTCTGCTCCGTAGTGTTCATTCTTAGATTCTATAACATCTTTTATCCAGACATTTATAGATTATATCACTCAGCCCCGTGACACCGGGCGTTATTAACCCTTTAAGACTTACTTCCTTTTGCATTTTGACCTTTTTATCTTTTTATTTATTTATTTATTTATTTATTTATTTAAAATCTCCAGATTCAGCTCACACTTGGCTAATTAATATTCCAGTTTCTTTCTTTTTCTTCTTCTTCTTTTTTTTTTTTAAGCCCCCAAATGATAATATTTCTCTTTAACCGCTGCATAAATTAAACCCCCTAAACCCCAGATAGCAAGCGGATGTGGGCCACATCAGGCATAGATACGGCACTGCTGGCCCTGCCAACCTGCCGTGAGCCCAAGGTGGACCCCAGATTTACAACAGGCGTTTGGCCCACCTGTCCCAAAACAGATCTGGTCCACTTCTGGCACAGATACAGCAGAGATGTCGCTTATTCAATTTAATTCAATTCAACTTTAATGTCATTATACCAATACAGGGTTGTACAGTATAACGAAACACGGTCAGGCTCCTTCTCCAGTGCAGTGAATAATGTGTGTGTGTGTGTGTGTGTGTATATATATATATATATATATATATATATATATATATATATATATATATATATATATATATATAAAAATATATAAATAGTGTAGTGCAAAGACAATAGACAAAACAATGTGTGCATACAGACAATAGACTAGACAAAACAAAACAATGTGTGCAAACAGTACAGTATGTGTACAGTATGTGTACTGTGCAAAGGACATGTGCAAAGAGTAGCGAAGAGTGCAAGAGTAGCGCAGTATCAGTAAGTATGTGGTTGAACATTATGGATATATAAAGTGTACAGTGCAGGTGGGGAAATAGCAGCTTAATGTAGTAACAGCCAAATGCTTGTACAGATGTTCAGTATAGATAATAAATATGGATAAATAAGAACAAAATAAAACAAAACTGGATGTTCAAGTATACAGGTTCAGTTAAAGTGAGTTATGTGGAGACGTGTTTACTGCATTCACCAAGACGCCGTCACTCCACACAGGCTGCGGGGTTAAGGTGGTGTTGTAAAGGTGGGGTTAAGGAGGATGGGCAGAGAGAGCGACACAGAGAGGGTTTTTTATTTATTTTATTTTTTTATATAATTGTTTTATTTATTAATTTTTTTTCACCTGATTTTCGGCTGAATAATTTTCGTTGCTGGTCATTCGGTCCTTCACGCTCTACTGTAGAATTTATTTAAAGTCACAGTGGTGGTCTGATGTTTCCATGTTTGGAGCTGAAGGTCTGTCTGTGTTTTCAGCTGCTGTGACCTCCAGACCGGACTGCTACTGGGGACGGAACTGCCGCACGCAGGTCAAAGCTCACCACGCAATGTAAGACTTCAGCCTGTCCCCAGCAGCTTTCTCCATTTCTACAATAGAGTCATTATTAATCAGTCAGCCGTCTTCCTTATCGAGCGCTGGGGCTGTTTACTCTCTCCCGCTCACTTTGCTGCCCGTCATGGTCCCCTGGGGCCGGGTTAAGGGGGATCTGTGCTGATCGTCTGTCATCAGTCTGAACGAACCTGCCAGCTTCATTAACCACTCAGCATCCACTTCATAAACTCCACCTCCTTATATCTACACCCACTGACCGTACAGGACACTCTGTAGGTGTACAGGTCCAGACTGTAGTCCATCTGTTTCTCTGTGTACTGTATTACCCTGTTCTTCAATGGGCAGGACCCCCACAGGACCACCACAGAGCAGGTAGTATGTGTATGGTGGATCATTCTCAGCACTGCAGTGACACTGACATGGTGGTGGTGTGGTAGTGTGTGTGGTGCTGGTGTGAGTGGATCAGACACAGCAGTGCTGCTGGAGTGTTGAGACACTGTGTCCACTCACTGTCCACTCTATTAGACACTCCTACCTTGCTGCTCCACCTTGTAGATGGACAGTCAGAGACGATAGCTCATCTGCTGCTGCACAGTGCAGTGTTGGTCATCCTCTAGTCCTTCATCAGTGGGCACAGGACGCTGCCCCACAGGACGCTGCCCCACAGGACGCTGCCACACAGGACGCTGCCCCACAGGACGCTGCCCACAGGACGCTGCCCCACAGGACGCTGCCCACAGGACGCTGCCCCACTGGACGCGGCCCCACAGGACGCCACAATGCTGGATAGTTCTGGTTGGTGGATGATTCTCAGTCGAGCAGAGACACTGAGGTGTCCAGCAGCACTGCTGTGTCTGATCCACTCACACCAGCACCCAATAAAACACACTGCACGACAAGGCAGCTCTGTCAGTGCTAAGCTCGACTGTACCCCCTATCCTGTAGTTGCGATGGGGGCCAGCAGAGGGAGACATTTCCATGTGTTTAGCCATCTCATCTTTATCCTCTCGACTCACCGGCCGTAAAACCGGACCAGCCGTAAAACTGCTCATCACTTCTCCTTTCTCTTTTCCAGGAAGTTCAACCACATCTGTGAGCAGACCCGGTTTAAGAACTGAGGCAGCAGGAGGGCCGGTTGTGGAACCTTCCTAAGAACCCAGACTGTCAGCTCCACCGTCCTGGGTTCCCTTCCTTCTGTACTCCTGGAGCCGGCTGATTTAGTCGTCTAGATGTTTAGTTTTTTTTGTTTTTTTTCTCCATATGCAAAATCAATCACGTGGTTATTGAATGGCTCATATTTGGCCAGACAGATGTCAGTTTTGTATGGATATGTTATCTGAAGCTGCACTTTCCTCATTCCATTGTTGGGTTCAGGGCGTTGCTCGTAGAGTCTGTAGTGTAGGTCGGACGATATGGGCAATCAGAACAGACTCCTGTACTGTGAATGCGAGGCTGGATGAGTAGCCTGTGAGTAGGAAGGAACTCCGGTTACTGTCCAGATGTAACTCAGCTAAACCGTGTGCCTAATATTAATAATCTGAGAAATACATAGAGCGTGATATTGCTTAGCGCCAGTCTAGTGCTTCCACCTGTAATCTCACCTGTACCGCATATATACCTTTCAGATTCATCAGCTCGTCCGCTCGCCGAGAGGCTCCTAGGGTCGTATCTCTCCTATGCACGCCTGAGAGGTAGTCGACCGTGGCCATGCGCTAGCTGCTACTGCACATGACAAACTCAATCAGCTGCTGCTCCGGTTCCTAGCTGCTTCTCAGAGACAGGTGTGTTTGCGGTGTTATGTTGAAGGGTAGTTGTTTTTCCACGTGTTCTAGATAGTAAACTGTGGTTCTGATGTGCACAGAGAAGCCGTAAAGGGATTCAGGTGGCCGCTGCATGTGGACTCGCAGACGATAATCAACACGGGTGATTTCGGGGCTGTAGAAATCTGCTCACTAAGTGCTTAACCTCGGAACCAGCACCCATCCCCACCTGTCCGGGTCAGTCACTGAGTGTGTGTTGGTCTATACTCCACAGGGAACTGACGGAGGAGGACAGGAAGTGGCTCAGGACTCGGGCGGGACGCTTCTTTAATAGGCGAACTGATGTACATGGTTTTTGGGGGGGGGGGGTTTAATGAGAGGGGTTGGGTTAGGAACTGGGGGTATACGTGGTGTTGGACCGGGACCGACCCAGCAGATTTACTGATGGGTTAAAGGCGGCTGAGCCGTGGTGATCACAGTTCTATATAGAACCCTTAAGCTCATCTCTTGCGGAGGAGCTCATGCTCAGTTGACTGTGGATCAGATCTAGAACCTCAAAGGCGGACTGTGGAGGAACGATAGCTTTTAATCAGAATAATTTTAGAACCGAGCAGAACCTTCCGTTGCTTGTCGAGACGAGAGGAAGGTTCTTAGGGTTTTATGTTTCACACAGTGATTGACGGAATACCTGGAACGTTTAAGGAGTAATCCCTGTTTTCCCTCCACGGTGGAGTGTAGAACTGAAGCTGAACGTTTGTGCTAAGTGCTGACCACTCACTTCCATTCATTGTTAGCAACGTTAGCATAGCCGGTGGTTTCTCTGTACGGACGGATCGACTCCAGTGTTCCACGCTGCGTTATGTAGTTGATGGGTTTAATAGGGATTGGGGTGGGGGCGCTCTTAGTTTGGGCTTGGGCTCGTAGCGGGGTGGAGCGGTTAGCCTAGCGTGTGTCTGCCGGAGTAGTTTGGCTCTGGTGCTTACTTTAATGGGAGAAACTGCTGCTTCCTTATTCCGGTAGTCAGTCTGGGTGGAGTCTGGGTGGAGTCTGGGTGGAGTCTGGGTGGAGTCCGGGTGGAGTCCGGGTGGAGTCTGGGCTTCAGTGGAAGAGGAGAAGGCTGTGGCGGTTTAGTAGACGGTAGAGGCCTTGTGTGAGAGTGGGGAGGAGTGGCCTGTTGGTGCTGGCGGTGACTTAATTGGTTAATTGGTGCCCTAATTGAACTGCTGCTGACCTGAACGCGCTGGGCCCACTGCCTGCTACTCCTCCCTGTATCATCTATACCCTAGTATAGTCGTGTGTTCCGCTTCAGGCAGAGGTATATATTGACGCTGCCGTGGTTACGTGACGTTTAAGCTCCTCCCTGTTCAGGATCAGGATGCTCTCAGCACTTCATCGTAACTCCTGATCTGTGGGGAGATGTCTACTGAGCTCCGGCCCAGCTGGGTTTTATGGAAGCCGTTCTGGTAGAGGAGAAATGAGTGCCTGAGGGTTCCTCCTCCCTCCAGGCTGCAGTGTGTCAGGAGGACTGATGAATCGGGTCGCTATCCGGGTCGGAAGAGCACCGTTCTCCTCGGAACGTTTCTGGTCAGGGTGGGACGCTATTCTGGAATAACAGGCCCGTGTCATCATGGTACCGGGTGGGGTAACCCGTTAGCGACGGTAGCCTCGTAGCTGCATGTGAGACGAGGGGGACTCTTAATGTGGCGTGTTGCTGAGTGACTGTTGGGGCGGGTAGCGGTGGGTGATGTTGATCGGTGGCTGCGGAGGGCATCTCGCTGAACCAGGGTGCGTGTGGGTGCTAGTTGTCCAACACGCTGCTGCATTCCTCCGAGGCTCAGATTACACTCCGACCCCGCACCCCACCTTCTTTCTTTCATTCTTTTTTGGCCCCTCCTCCTTTTCTGTCCTACCCTCTTCTTCCACACTCTCTCCCTCGCGCTCACTCTCACTCGCTCTCTCGCTCCCCCACCGCGTGGTAATTACAATCAGCAGGACCTTATTAACCCAGCGTATGCCCGCAGGCCCCTACTGTCAATCATATAAACCCTCAAACCCAGTAAATTATTCAGGCTCCGCCCACAACTATGTACTGCAGTACCTACCTTTAGAGTTATACACTCCACCTCACCCAGACTGGAGGTCCTGACGCGTCTCGGTTTCAGAGTGTGCCCGGTTCAGTCACACCCTATGACGGTGTAGACGTGGTCCAGACTGGAGGTCCAGCCCTAACTCTGAGGCCTTACGTGTGTGGAAGACTAGAGTGCGCCTGTGTGGTCAAACAACCGGGGTGGTCCGAACCCGGCAAGAGAAACTACTCAGTCCTGAATCTGCTGACAGGTCAAAGGTCAGTGTCGAGGTTAAGCTTTACTGATCTACTCCATCACTAACACACCATGTCAGCAGACTGGAGGGGGGGGGATGGAGGGCTGTGCAGGGGTGCTCCACAGCAGATACTCAACACCTGCTTAGAGTAGAGGAGGAAGGGATGGATGGATGGATAAATGGATGGGTGGAGTCTCTTTCTCTCTCCCCTGCTTTCCTGTATCTCTCTCTCTCTAGTTCTACCTCAGTGAAGCTGGCGCAGGGGGGTTCTAAGAGAGCTCGGTTCTCTGAGTTCTGTAGGTTAGTGAGTAGGAGGCGGGGTTTAAGGGGCGCGTGTAGATTAGCACTGTCTGTAGAGCGTGTAGTGCCTCTCTGTATTAGCAACGCTGAAAGAAAACTAATGTGGTGTAGAAATATTAATATTAATAATTAATAATGATGATGCACTAATAAACCTTCAACTCAACACCAGCCCCGTGTGTTCTTCTGGAGCGGAGGAGGAGTTAACCACCGCCTGTGGGAACTGTTAGAGGGGGACGTCTGGTTACCTTCACCACCGCTGTGTAGAGCTGGGACTGCCCCCTTCAGGTGGGGAGGGTAGCAGTATGAGCGCTGTAGAAACACCACCCCTGTGGCTGCAGTGCGTGTGAAGATGTACTTTATTGATCTGGCCTGTTAGTGGCTGCAGTTTAAAGACACAGAGAAAGGTTCCTTTTATAATCCGGCATCAGCCGGATCACACGGCATCACCGTTCATACGCGGACCCGTCAGCATCACAGTGGTGCCCCACACCGCCCCCGCCTGGGTAATACTGTACCAACGCTCTCCACAGCCACACATGGCCACGAGCCGGCTCACCTCAACAAGCAGCTCCAGCTTCCAGCAGTCCTGACGGGCAAGTAACTGAGCAGTCCAGTCCGGGGCGGGACGTCTCTGCTGCCGGCCTGCTTCCTCAGGGTTGGGGGTGGAGCTAAGAGGCTAATGTAGCTAGTGTTCAATAGGACCCTGTGTGTATGACGCATAGCGCTATGATACACATCCGTCATAGACCAAAGGGTTCTATGAGCGGGGCGAACCGGGCGGCACGCGGTCCGATCAGATTTAACAGCGCAGAGAACATTTCCTCCGGAATCTGAGGAACGCTGTGATGACTGATGAAGATACGACTTTGTTGGGAATTTTGGGAGTGAAATTGATGAAATTTTATTCTAAGAAGAAAGAATCTTCACCAGACTGTTCTCCAGGGTTCTCCAGGGACTCTAAACCTGTGTTTTCAGAACGCTGAGTCTTTAACCGTGGGGAGTGACCTAAATGGGGCACCCCTAGTAGTTGGTTTCCAGAAAATTTCACAAAATATTCCTTTAAATCCGGTAGAAAACGCTCACCTGCTGAATTACACGGATTCTTACTGAACGTGATGGGAATTTCGGAATGGTCATGAAGGTCAGACTGTCGTCGTATGTGTTTTGCCAATTTTGGTGCAGAAATCAAAAGTGACCTGTCCGAAGATTTGTACGAAGTGAGCGTCGGGGGCGTGTTCTCCCCTTCCCAGAGAGTCCTAATACCACCAGGCTGTACGGACCTTGGCTAATGACCGTTCTGGTGGACTAGTGAAACATGGTTAGAAGAACAGTTCACCGTTTACAGACGTTTCACAAATTAATGATGAAAATTTTACGAGTTTAAACGGTTCCTGAGTCGCTGACGGAGAGATGCGTGGTGTTTACCCGGGTGGAGGGTAAGACTGCAGGTGAAGGTTCCGTTTGGAGGGTCAGTGCTCCTGCACGGTTTTTAAGGGGGACGAGGAAAATAAAGGAAGGACAGTCTTTACTGGTCTACCCAGCGCTCTGCAGTTAAACGTGTAGTTCAGAAAGACTTCACTAAATATTAAATTACTCGTGCGGAAGCATTCCTACAGGACTTCCATCAGGATGGGAATTTAAGAAGCGACGCTGAGGACGGAGAGACTGCAGCTCTGAAATATCTGGAGTAGACTGTGTTTATAAAAACATGAAGCTCCCGCTTCTGGGTCAGGGCGGTTCGGGCGCAGGGTGCTGGAGCGCGTTTGAAGACATGCGGTCAGCCAGGTGGCTGCAGACCCACCACCTGGCCTGGTACGTGAGGCAGGTGGATCAGAGACGAGCTGCTGTTTAAACAAAGTGCAGGCAAGATCAAACCATGACCTCTCGACCTCCGGACTAACACACGCTCACATACACCAACACTCGTACACACCAAGACGCTCACGCTAACACACACATTCTCACACAAAATGAAATGCGCATGCTAACGCACTAACACTTGTACACACTCACACGCCAACACACCAAATTAAACACGTGCACACTAACGCGCAAAATTGAACGTGCACGCTATCACACTAACACTTGTACACACTTAACACGCATCCTCACACACTAACACATGCAAACTCAAATGCACACTCTAACACTCGTACAGACTAACACGTGCATGCTAACACACAAACACTCGCACACATTAACACACACGCTAACATGCGCACACACTAACACTCACACAAACGCACACTAATGAAGGGAGTACTGATTACATGGCCTTGTTACGTTTATCATAAAGAAACTTCAAAGAGAAATTTAACACTTCAAAGACTGTAAATACAAACAAATTATAACAGGAGCTGGTACAACATTATCATCATTATCATCATCATTATTATTAAACATATTTTATTAATATTATTATTAATATCATTATTATCAAATATTTAGCGAGATTAATAGACATTCCACTGCAGTACTTTTTAGTCCCTTGTTGTCGTTTTAACTCCGAATGTTAAAGTATTTTCCAAAACCTTCATTTCCAGTTTCCGTCCTGAACGTCTCCGCACACAGAGAGACTTCATTAAGAGCGGGTTAAAGGAAAAGCCCAACGCGGCCGTTTGTCTTTTTATTTCTCCGGACATTTTATTACCGTGGAGATACGAGGTCATGCCAGCATACGGTCATACGGAGGAATTTGGTGAAGTCACATGGTTAGATAAAGTTTATAGAATTCGTATAGCATACGTACATATTTATATATATATTTATATCTGTTTAGAGAAATTTAGTGCACATCATCTATACTCTTCATAAACTCGTTTTTTATAATGGTAAATTCAGTATATATATATATATATATATATAGTAGTTGTGTAGTACAGTGTGCAGGGGCGTGTCTGTACAGAGCACCCAACACCACGGGATCTGACCCTGAGTTAGGGAAACTCCGCCCACACCTACACCTCTCTGAGGATCAGATTTTACCTGCTTCATTTCAATATTCGGTTTTTAAATTTCGGAATGACCTGGGACAGAGCCGGGTGTGAAACCATGCTGAACGTAGACACTACACGTACTATCTGTACAGCCGTAAGATCACTGCGCCCGCTCACGCGCCTGCTGGGTGATGTAGCGTGATCGTTTCGCTGGATATATGTAGAAACAGCGTCACGGGGCTTTAGGTTCCTTCAACTACGTCCTAATGAGAACACATCTGAACGCCCCTCTTCAGAAGTGAACATAAGTAAACACGCCCCTGAACACGTGCCTGTTAATGACGGTGCAGCGTTTCTGTTTATTATTAACACACTGAGGGGAAGAACCGAGAAAAAGTGCTAGAACATCTTAAACAGGAAATGTGCATTAATATACGTTCTCCTACGGGACGTCCAGAGCAGGGGTGCCCAAACTTTTGCATACGCTGTTCTGCTATGCATAGAGAGGAAGTTCCGTTCTCTTAATTAAGTGGGTAGGGTGTAAACAGAGACGTTCAGAGTGGGTTTGGTGGGAAACGCTACGTTCTAGATACAGTCAGAACCGTTCCCAGTGGTGGTGAAGGTAACCAGACGTCCCCTCTAAAAGCTCCCTCACAGGAAGTTCCTACAGGAGGTGGTTCTGAATACGCTGCCTGATGTCTGAGACGCTGTTTATGATAGTGTGGAGAAGATCTCAGCCTTAAACTCCATTCATGGTGGAGGGATACATGCTGCAGGGCGCTGTGAGGTCAAATAGTCCCCCAAAGGAACTTAGTATTTCCAGGTTTTCCAGATTTTCATCATCAACATTCCATACACACTCAGAAGACACATGTAAGTTCACTGGTGGTTCTAGATATAGTGTCTATATGTGTGTTCTAGACATGGAGAACCCTGGTTCCCCTCACCACCACCACTGTAAAGACCACCTCACACCAAACCCGCTCAGTAATGGAGGACATTTTGACGAACGACTTTAGAAGGTGATCTCACTCTCCAAGACTCGTCCCCCCAAACCCCGCCCCCTCCCTCCCCCGCCACCAAAATGACCCAAAGAGTGACTTAAGCCACTTGAAGTCACTTCTCACGTCACCTCTGGGCCCGGGTCACATGTCCTTGCCCACCGAGCTGCACTGGAGCGTGGCCTGGCTGAGGGAGGGAAGCTGAATCTTGCTGTTTTTCAAAACGGCCATCTTCGTCTCCTCTGTCGTCAGGGGCGTGGCAGAGTGGGCGGAGCCGAGCGGCCTATTCGGGCTCTCGTAGCTCTGCCCGTTCACCATGGACGGCCGCACTAGGTCCTCCGCCGACACCAGGGGCTGCCGGTCGTCCTCCTCGGAGATGGCGAACACTGGCACGGACACGTGATCATCCTCGGAGGGGTGACTTCTGACGCCGTAGGACATGCTGCTGTCTGTACAGGTGGACAAAAGCAGGAGAGACTTCAAGACAGATGTTCACAGGTGTTTACAGATGTTTACAGATGTTTACAGGTGTTTACAGACAGGAGTGTCAGGACCACAGCACACGCCGCAGCAGGGGGCGCTGCTGTCTGTCACTTTAACTAGACGTCTGAACATCTCAACTGTATATCCTAGATACTGAACATCTGTACTGCCAGCTGTTCACCTGAACACTGAGCCGCTATTCTCACTACCTGCACTGAACACCATCACACACACACCTACTGTTCACACCTGGCCACCTCAACACACTGTACTCTCTACACGTACACTCACACTCACAGCCCTACGCTAGGAAACACCAGAACTCAACAGTCACCCAAACAGCCCAACCCGTTTCTGTGCAAACACCGCACCCTACTTGCGCAAACCGCACTCAGGTGTTCGGTAAAGGTCCACCACATCTCAGAGTGCCAAGCTGGCAACGGCGGCATGAAGCCTGACCGGTGAAACTGAGTGATGACCAGGGGAGCTTTCTCGGTGTGGAGTCCGGAGAAAGTCAGGAGGAGCTCTGCACTCCTATTATTGTTTTATGTAATGGGATCGTCCCGAATCCCACATGGAGGCGCTGGCGTCCGCAAGTCCCAAATAAAAAAAAAAATTCAACAACAAAAAAATTGGCAAAGTTTGGAAACCTGAATTTTCCATAGTAGCTTCTCGAAGGGGAAGACGTTTCAGGAATATCCACTGAATGTCGTCCGTCTACCTCAACATGGGAGCAAAGCATCAGGTCACATGGGTTTTGGCTGCTGTAATAATAACTGACACGGACAAAAATGACTCACCGTTACATTCCCAATGTAAATCCTGCGGAACGAGAAAGCTAGCTTCGGAATTCCGCAGCGTTAGACTGAAGTCATCGGTGTTAAATATTTTTCCAAGTTTCGACAGTGTGTTAAAACACGTCCATGTACGGTGCTGCAGAGGGATCTACTAAAGTTAGCATGCTAACCCACTAGCCCGACCTGCTCTGTCTCGTAATACCTCAGTGTACCTGAAGAGGCGATAGTGAGTCACTGTAGCGCTGGAATCAGTCCAACACGAGAGGAGGAGAGAGTAGCTCTGCTGGCCCGCCGGAGTGTTCTAACCTCGTAGAACAGAGGGAAGCGAGGAAGAGTGACGATGAGCTCGTATAACGTTCTGTCGTATGATGTATATGCTGCCTCCTAGTGTTTGGAGTATGACCTTGACAGTACAAAGTCCTAATTTAAGGTGGTGCAGATCTGTAGATGTTATTTAGGAACATAAGACCTGAGGAGGTTGGGTTCCGCCCTTGAGCCTGGTTCCTCTCGAGGTTTCTTCCTCACTCAAGCGAGTTTTCCCTGCCACTGTTGCCTCTGGCTTGCTCAAGAGGGGCTTGGACCCGGTTACAGACCCTGTTGTCTGTCCACAGTTCAGATGGTGTTCAGAGCTCAGAGTAAGTCATACCGAGTCTGTGCCACCTTAAAGACCTGGACGGAGGTTGAGCGCCCTGAGCGTTGTTTTGGGAAGGTATTATAACGAACAAACATTTGGGATGTATGGATGTCTATTGCGCTACGTCAGTTCAGTACAGTCCCAACATTTTTCCTTGGCTGATTAATTTTGGCAATTTGGGAAAAACTGATCCATCCCCAAACTATTCCTGATCAAATACCCCACGGTTTCCATATGGAACTCTACGTCTGAGATCACTCAACAGCTTGAAGCAGGTGTGCAATCATTTCAACATGCAGTTAGCGCCATGCTAATTGGTGGGGTATGAGGTTCCATCAGCTACATCAGCCTCGCAGCTCCAGGGCTGAAGCAGACGTCGGGCATGTTGAGGCTCTTACCTCCTGCTGCAGCTTCTCCCGTCTTCTGCTGTTGGCCAGAGAGGGTGCTGCTGGGCTCTGGAAGCTGATGAGATGCAGTGGTGGTCCCATTAGCACCCCCCTGTGGCTTGGAGGATTCTGGGGATGTGGAGAGCAGGCCGAAGCAGGGGGCATTAAAGCGGGCACGGCGCAGGTTGCTGGTAGAGTTAAGGCGGCGCTGTCTCTGGGCTGAATGCGACAGCGGGTAAGAGGCTGTGCTCATAGAGGATTCGGACTTGCAGCTGGTTCCTCGGTCCTGCAGATGACCATCGGATAAAACCTTCGTCCTCACATCATCACGACCATCTGACGGAGAGCTGGGAGAACCCTGGAGGACGAAAGACATAGTAACATCGTAAACTAGAGCTGTATGACCCACACGCTCATTCTGACAGACTGTAATACACTACAGGAAGTGTAGGGGGCGATACGACCCACACGCTCATTCTGACAGACTGTAATACACTACAGGAAGCGTAGGGGGCGATACGACCCACACGCTCATTCTGACAGACTGTAATACACTACAGGAAGCGTAGGGGGCGATACGACCCACACGCTCATTCTGACAGACTGTAATACACTACAGGAAGTGTAGGGGGCGATACGACCCACACGCTCATTCTGACAGACTGTAATACACTACAGGAAGCGTAGGGGGCGATACGACCCACCACACGCTCATTCTGACAGACTGTAATACACTACAGGAAGTGTAGGGGGCGATACGACCCACACGCTCATTCTGACAGACTGTAATACACTACAGGAAGCGTAGGGGGGGATACGACCCACACGCTTATTCTGACAGACTGTAATACACTACAGGAAGTGTAGGGGGCGGTACCACTTCTATTTAAACAGTGCTCTATATTGTTCTAGGTACTCACACTGTCCACCAGTTTGGTGAAGGGGCTGGTTGAGTTCCAGCTGCACCATTTCTTGTGCAGTTGAGGGAGAGGCGGCAGGAAGTCATGGAAGGTTCGGACGCTCCACGCCCGCGGACGTGCACTGACTGCTGATCCAACATGTCCACCTCTGCTGACCGTGGACAGGGCTGAAGAGTCAGGAGTTGGCCAATCAGAGGGCCGGCAGGGTCCCGTGTCACTGTGTCGCAGGAACCGTTCATGTTGCTATGACAGCAAAACAAGCAAAAATCATAGAATCAACATCCGACTCAAAAACAGCTAGCTTATAAAGACACGGCCCACGGTACCCAGACACTCAGGACTAGAGGACTCTCAAACAAGACTCTCGTGGCTTGATGCAGCCTAGCACATCAGAGACTCTAGACTCGATTAGCATTTGCACATCTAAACTTGACTCCAACTTCCTCAGTGACTCTAGAATTGACTCGATCTAGATTTGACTTGATTTGCATACCAGATAGTCGAGACAGATACTTGCAATCAAGATACAAAAAAGACTCGACCCCTACAACGCGAGATTTGCACCTCAGAGTGTTGAGACCTAACTACGAGTTGCATCTTTGAGATGCGAACTCACACCCCGGATACTTTAGAATCAACTCGGACACGCAGCTGAGAGTATCA
This sequence comes from Prochilodus magdalenae, assembly GCA_024036415.1. Classification (NCBI taxonomy): domain Eukaryota; kingdom Metazoa; phylum Chordata; class Actinopteri; order Characiformes; family Prochilodontidae; genus Prochilodus; species Prochilodus magdalenae. The sequence goes on from JAMWET010006221.1 coordinate 96,363, forward strand.
AGACTCATACTCGCAGCTCAGAGTATAGAGACTCGGACTCGCAGCTCAGAGTATCGAGACTCGGACTCGCAGCTCAGAGTATCGAGACTCGGACTTGCAGCTCAGAGTATCGAGACCTAGACTCGCAGCTCAGAGTTTCGAGACTCAGACTCACAGCTCAGAGTGTCGAGACTCAGACTCACAGCTCAGAGTGTCGAGATTCAGACTCGCAGCTCAGAGTATCGAGACTCAGACTCGCAGCTCAGAGTGTCGAGACTCAGACTCGCAGCTCAGAGTATTGAGACTCAGACTTGCAACTCAGATTTGAAACTAAGACTCGCACCATATAGTATCGAGACTCAGACTCGCAGCTCAGAGTATCGAGACTCAGACTCGCAGCTCAGAGTATCGAGACTCAGACTCGCAGCTCAGAGTTTCGAGACTCAGACTCGCAGCTCAGAGTTTCGAGACTCAGACTCGCAGCTCAGAGTGTCGAGACTCGGACTCGCAGCTCAGAGTGTCGAGACTCGGACTTGCAGCTCAGATTTAAAACTAAGACTCAGATGTATCAACGAGTTTGTTTTCTGTACAGTCTCGAACTCTGAGGGAGTCTGAGTCTCGATACTCAGACTTATCAGATTTTTGGACTCGCCTAATATGTTCAGATTACCTCAAATCGAGACTCAGACTCGCAGCTCAGATGTGTATTTGTTCTGTACATGAATGGGGTGTTTTTATAAGGACCTAAGATGTTCATTAAAAACACAGTCCCAGATTCATAAGCTCTCAGCCAAATTCATTCAGAGGATATCCGATTAATAAATAAACACACAAATAAATAAATAAATAAATAAATAAATAAATAAATAAATAAACCTGCTTGGCTGTGGCCCACAGCGAGAACATGAACATGCTCGGATTTGTGAGTAAAGAGATTACCGTGTACAATTTTGACGGATTAGCGGGACGCCGTCCAGTTAGCGCGCTAATACAGCTGCACCGCAAAGTGGCTTATCGGGTTCTCGGTCACACTGGACTCATTCAGAAACTCAGCTGCAGCCCACACCAGCACGCTCACTCCCACCAGCTTATATAACAGGGCAGCGCAGGTTCTACAGGGCCACCAACCCTGGTCCAAATGAACGCATGTGTACAGAGT
>JAMWET010006221.1:107500-133879 GCA_024036415.1 Prochilodus magdalenae
ACGTGACCCTGATCGGTCGGCAGGTCAGGAACGTGGCCTCTGATCAGTTGGCAAGCCAGGAACGCGGCCTCTGATCGGTCGGCAGGTCAGAAACGTGGCCTCTGATCGGTCGGCAGGTCAGGAACGCGGCCTCTGATCGGTCGGCAGGTCAGGAACGCGGCCTCTGATCGGTCGGCAGGTCAGGAACGCGGCCTCTGATCGGTCGGCAGGTCAGGAACGCGGCCTCTGATCGGTCGGCAGGCCAGGAACGTGGCCTCTGAACGTTCGGCAGGCCAGGAACGCGCCCTCTGATCGGACGGCAGGCCAGGAACACAGCCTCTGATCGGACGGCAGGCCAGGAACGCGGCCTCTGATCAGTCGGCAGGCCAGGAGCGTGGCCTCTGATCAGTCGGCAGGCCAGGAGCGTGGCCTCTGATCGGTCGGCAGGCCAGGAACGCGGCCTCTGATCAGTCGGCAGGCCAGGAACGCGGCCTCTGATCGGTCGGCAGGTCAGGAACGCGGCCTCTGATCAGTCGGCAAGCCAGGAACGCGGCCTCTGATTGGTCGGCAGGTCAGGAACGCGGCCTCTGAACAGTCGGCAAGCCAGGAGCGTGGCCTCTGATCGGACGGCAGGCCAGGAACGCGGCCTCTAAACGTTCGGCAGGCCAGGAGCGAGCCCTCTGATCAGTCGGCAGGTCAGGAACGTGGCCTCTGAACAGTCGGCAGGTCAGGAACGTGGCCTCTGATCAGTCGGCAGGCCAGGGACGCGCCCTCTGATCGGTCGGCAGGCCAGGAACGCAGCCTCTGATCCGCCGGCAGGCCAGGAACGCGGCCTCTGATTGGTCAGTGATCCTCAGTGTCCAGAACGCTGCGCAGCTCAAGGCTGGATTATAAAGCTGCTGAAAGAGATATGATCGCACCAGAGCCCTCACCTCACGGAACGCGGTGACCCTGGCATACAGCGTTCCCAAGATAACGTATTGCTTTGTGCAAGATACATTTTGATGTCACGTATGACACTGTTGACCTTAGGGGCTCAAGCAATAACGGAGAATCCAGACGTATGTATTAAGGGGCGTTACGGTTTGTGCGGGTATGCAGCGTTGGGCAGTACAGACAGGAACCATGAGAGTTATGTTTGAAATTAAGGTGTGGAAATAAATATGCACGCGCCGCGTCTCACCGAGACACCAGATCGTTTGCTGTTTGGTTGATGCACTGATACAGGTCACTGGATTGTTACAGCCCTTGCAAATAGTGCTCAGTGGAAATAGTGATGGTGAAAAATCACTCTCAACCAATCAGATCGAGGCATCATGTATGCAATGAACTGTTGTATAAACACATTATTATTATTACAATTATTACTATTATTATTATTATCATCGTTATTATTATTATCGTCATCATCAATATCAGAGGACAAGAAACAGGCGCCTGGTGAAGCACTTCCACCCCCTCTCCTACCTCAGTATCATGCAGAGAATACTGGCCAGGGCCATGGCGAAGAAAGCAGCCCCACTAACCACAGCCAGCAGAACATCCACCGCACCACCAGAGGGTGCTAACGAGCGCTGTCCTCCTGTTGCGGCCACCTGGGTGAGGTTGTGATAGCGGAAGAGCAGGGCGAACCCCCGGCCCCAGTGGGTGGTGGTGATCAGCTCCATGATCACCTCCACCATCTCTAACTCTGACCCGAACACGAGCTGGTTGCTGGAAGGGCGGTTGGAGCCGCAGAAGCGGGCGGAGAAGGCCACTAGGTCTGAAATGTAGAGGACGTCATGAGGGCACGCATCCATGACCGACTGCTGGGTATCCGGACTCACGGCGTCGTCCCTGCCCATGGCTGTCGGAGTGGTAAGGAGCACGCTGGCCGATCTGGCTTTGGGTTCACTGGCGGTTCTGGAAGACAGAGGGGATACGGAGTTCTGGGCTTTATCTCCAGGTGGCTGAGGGGCAGATAACAGCTGAGAGGGTGGGGGCATGGCCGAAGGGGATTCATTAGGACGCTTGGCTGAGTTGGAGACTTTTGCCATCTCCATTTTATTGGACTCCTCTTGGACAACTACCTGCTTGACCTCCTCGCTGTGCCGAGGTTCCTTTGGCACGTTCTGACCGGTGGCTAGGTTCACTTTGGAAAACAGCAGGCCCACTGAGGAGCCGGGATTTTCCTCTCCTTCCTCCAGAGTTGAAGCAGACGTGGTCAGACTACTCCCTGGACTACTGCTGCTCTCAAAAACGTCAAAATCCAACATCTCCATCGTAAGTTGGTGGCCAACAGGTACGAAGAACTGCCAGACGCAGTGGGTGCCGGAGGAGTAGTTATAGGGAAAACCAGGAGACAGTACGAGGCCCTGTACATCCACAACGTCAACCTTGGCTCCACACTCAAAGTACACCTACAAAACAGAAACAAGACATGGTGAGCCCTCAGAGGACACTAGGAATTCTATTAATGGACACACGGGGACCAGCGTTCCTCTCTGAAACAGAATTCCAGGACACTGGGCTGAATAATAAACCAGTAGTGGTTGGTAGTGTGGGGGAAGACTGACTGAGGGAGGGAGGGAGGGAGAACTTTGGGTTGGGGTTGGTCCTGGAGCTAGAAGGCCAGACGATGAACTAAGGAAGTGGTGGTGGTGGGGACTGTGAGAACTTGGTCATGGAAACGGAAAGCAGGGATGGGAATTTATAGGGTGTCAGGCTGGAAGGAGGAGCGGATTCAGGAATGTTTCAGTAATTCCAGAAAAAACAGATCAAAACAAGTAAACAATGTCTAACACTTCCTGTAGTGTAATACAGTCTGTCAGAATGAGCGTGTGGGTCGTATCGCCCCCTACGCTTCCTGTAGTGTAATACAGTCTGTCAGAATGAGTGTGTGGGTCGTATCGCCCCCTACGCTTCCTGTAGTGTATTACAGTCTGTCAGAATGAGTGTGTGGGTCGTATCGCCCCCCACACTTCCTGTAGTGTAATACAGTCTGTCAGAATGAGTGTGTGGGTCGTATCGCCCCCTACGCTTCCTGTAGTGTAATACAGTCTGTCAGAATGAGTGTGTGGGTTGTATCGCCCCCTACGCTTCCTGTACTGTATTACAGTCTGTCAGAATGAGCGTGCGGGTCGTATCGCCCCCTACGCTTCCTGTAGCGTATTACAGTCTGTCAGAATGAGCGTGTGGGTCGTATTGCCCCCTACGCTTCCTGTAGTGTATTACAGTCTGTCAGAATGAGCGTGTGGTGGGTCGTATCGCCCCCTACGCTTCCTGTACTGTATTACAGTCTGTCAGAATGAGCGTGCGGGTCGTATCGCCCCCTACACTTCCTGTAGTGTAATACAGTCTGTCAGAATGAGTGTGTGGGTCGTATCGCCCCCTACGCTTCCTGTAGTGTATTACAGTCTGTCAGAATGAGCGTGCGGGTCGTATCGCCCCCTACACTTCCTGTAGTGTAATACAGTCTGTCAGAATGAGTGTGTGGGTCGTATCGCCCCCTACGCTTCCTGTAGTGTATTACAGTCTGTCAGAATGAGTGTGTGGGTCGTATCGCCCCCTACACTTCCTGTAGTGTAATACAGTCTGTCAGAATGAGTGTGTGGGTCGTATCGCCCCCTACACTTCCTGTAGTGCATTACAGTCTGTCAGAATGAGCGTGTGGTGGGTCGTATCGCCCCCTACACTTCCTGTAGTGCATTACAGTCTGTCAGAATGAGCGTGTGGGTCGTATCGCCCCCCCCTACACTTCCTGTAGTGTAATACAGTCTGTCAGAATGAGCGTGTGGTGGGTCGTATCGCCCCCTACGCTTCCTGTAGTGTACTACAGTCTGTCAGAATGACCGCGTGGGTCATATCGCCCCCTACGCTTCCTGTAGTGTATTACAGTCTGTCAGAATGAGCGTGTGGGTCGTATCGCCCCCTACGCTTCCTGTAGTGTAATACAGTCTGTCAGAATGAGCGTGTGGTGGGTCGTATCGCCCCCTACGCTTCCTGTAGTGTATTACAGTCTGTCAGAATGAGCGTGTGGGTCGTATCGCCCCCTACACTTCCTGTAGGGTATTACAGTCTGTCAGAATGAGCGTGTGGATCATATGGACTTTTGAATTGGCATCAGTTTTCCTAAACCTACAGCAGGCAGTGTTAAGGAAAGTTACTGTTACTGTTTGGAGGACCATCTTCACTTTGACGTCCCAAACCTGAACTATTCAACCCTCCTGCTTCGGATGTCGCCCATCAAAGCTGTTCGCTCCGTCTGCTTCGCCAAACGCGGGGAGGTATTTTTTCAAACGCACAGCTAGTAATATTTCCCAGGTGTGCAGGAAGGAGGGGACGTCAAGATAATTGGAGGCAGATGGGAATCAGGCAAGGAACACTCTGATCCAGACCTTCGCAGGGGCCTGCTTGTTTATTGGGTTTCCTTTTGGCCGCTGTTCTGGACGTCGCTAGACCCACACGCTGCCAGACAGGTAACAAGCCTCGCCCCAAGCAACTCCATCAATCTGGAATGAAATTATAAAGCTACTGAGACGAGAGGCTGAATAAAGCCCCGGAGAAACACTCTCCGGCTCGAGCAAAACCAGGAGAAGCCTGCTCCATCTGGGCCCCACCATCAAAGGCATTCCGCAGACAATATGTTTTAAAAGGCAAAAATCGAGATGTACTTTTTATTCATGACTGCATGAAAGACGGGATAATGTGGCTCTCCCAAAACAAAGACCGTCTGGCCTGAACTCAGGATCACTCCCTGTTTGAGCTGGCTGAGAAACGCAGGTACGCAAGACTGCAGCTTTAACAGGACACCTGGAGGGGAGATATGAAGTTCCCTGGGTGTTTAAGGTGGTAGTACCTTCAGGCTCCTGCAGATGGCGCTGCACGAGGACGATGGGGCTATAAACCCCTGTGGGGTGTGAGTGACGGGATCCATAGATTGGGAAGAGGTGCTACAGTGCAGGGAATGTCTCGTTCCATGTGTGGAAAATGGCTCCAGAGCAGATGTTAATGATTGGCTAAAAGGAGGGACTGCATGTGGGCGTGGCCAAAGACCATAGTGTGAAGGAAGTAGCTGAATCTGCAGGTGTGTGGAAGCGTACGGTCATACGGGTCTACCAGCAGTGGATACAATCCCAGTCTACAGGGAATTCTCCTCGGAACTGTGCCAGGGAAGGCATCCACCACATCTGGACCACCTGACCAGTTCTCTGATGTAATTCATATTTTGGACTCAAATGACTCTCGACCAGAGTCAGACTCGCTCTCAAATGACTCTCGACCAGAGTCAGACTCGCTCTCAAATGACTCTCGACCAGAGTCAGACTCGCTCTCAAATGACTCTCGACCAGAGTCGGATTTGCTCTCAAATGACTCTCGACCAGAGTCGGACTCGCTCTCAAATGACTCTCGACCAGAGTCAGACTCGCTCTCAAATGACTCTCGACCAGAGTCAGACTCGCTCTCAAATGACTCTCGACCAGAGTCAGACTCGCTCTCAAATGACTCTCGACCAGAGTCAGACTCGCTCTCAAATGACTCTCGACCAGAGTCAGACTCGCTCTCAAATGACTCTCGACCAGAGTCAGACTCGCTCTCAAATGACTCTCGACCAGAGTCGGATTTGCTCTCAAATGACTCTCGACCAGAGTCGGACTCGCTCTCAAATGACTCTCGACCAGAGTCGGACTCGCTCTCAAATGACTCTCGACCAAAGTCGGACTCGCTCTCAAATGACTCTCGACCAGAGTCGGACTCGCTCTCAAATGCTCTCAAATGACTCTTGACCAGAGTCGGACTCGCTCTCAAATGACTCTCGACCAGAGTCGGACTCGCTCTCAAATGACCCTCGACCAGAGTCAGACTCGCTCTCAAATGACTCTCGACCAGAGTCAGACTCGCTCTCAAATGACTCCCAAACAGAGTCAGACTCGCTCTCAAATGACTCCCAAACAGAGTCAGACTCGCTCTCAAATGACTCCCGACCAGAGTCGGATTTGCTCTCAAATGACTCCCGAGCAGACTCAGGCTTCCCCTCAAATAACTCTCTCGACTCAGACCAGCTTGTAAATGAATCTCTCCCAGACTCATTCCTAAATGCCTCAAACTGACTCTAAAATGTCTTTCGCCCAGACTGGGACTCGCTCTTAATTGACTCCCGACTAGAAGCAGCCTCACTCTTAAGTACCTCATGACTGGGACTCCACCTACTGTAGAACCGAGTCCAACTCTCAGCTGAACGCTAGGATGTTAAGGGGCACATGGGTGTGAATGGGTTATGAATGAGGCCCCTGAATTCCGGTTCATTCCTTTATAGAGACCTGCATGCTTCTCCACCTCGTTAGCCACATTAGCACATTAGCCCGATAGCTGCGGGGGTAAAACCATTTCAGACACCAGCATCTTGGAGGATCCATGGCATTTACTTCTGTCCCTTTGAGCCAAATAGCAGGACTGTCCAGCAGGAGATCAGCTCTCTGGCTAAAGTGGGCCGAACCGCTCGGTAAACAGGTCCCGGCTGGTACACGGCATGTTTACTGAGAGTTCATGTGATACCACAGCGGTAATCGCAGGAGTGACACATGAGCCGGCCGAATGCCACGAGAGTGAGTAAAGCTGATTTCAGGTTTGCACGAGAGAGAGAGAGAGAGAGAGGGGGAGAGAGAGAGAGAGAGAGGGAGAGAGAGAGAGAGAGAGAGGGGGGGGGGGGGGGGAGAAAGAAAGAGAGAGAGAGAGAGAGAGAGAGAGAGAGAGAAAGGAAAGAGAGAGAGAGAGAGAGAAAGGAAAGAGAGAGAGAGAGAGAGACAGGTTGAGCAATCTACTAGAGCGAGAGTGAGAGAGCTTCAACAACAACAGCAGCGGCGCAGCACGAGAGGCGAGAGCAGGGCTGGGAGACAGAGTACCGGTCAAAACACAGCGGCCACAGAGAGCCTCTCCCTCCCTCTAATACACTACACTGTCTGGAGGAACTGTCCTGACCCCAGCACTTCTCCTGACACGGAGGTACACTCATAGCCGCACCCAGGTCTGACATCAGGAGACATGCGAATGATGTGACGTTAGTAAGGACGGGTCTTATCTCTGTACCTGACTGACCCAACACCACCACTACAGACCTCCAGCGAGCAGTGGTGTCCTCCATCAGTCATCCTGTTAGTGCAGCACCATCGGCAGACGGCTGCACCACGCAGGACTACATGTACACAGACCGTTACCACGACTGTCCTTAACACCACGTCACCGTCACCAAAGACTGCAGTGGTGTCGTACCAGACTGTCATGGAGTGACTCAGAATGGCAGCGGGTCATCTTCAGTGACGAGTCCCGCTTTAGTCTTGGTGGAGACGCCCAACGAATCCGTGTGTGGAGGCACCGTGGTCAGCACCGAGATGAACGGTTTGCCGTCACACGTCCAGAAGACCTGGTGTCCCTCCACCTCCACCCCTACCGCACCATCTGCAGGAACTGTGTGAGGATGTTCAAGCTGCATGGGATGGATTATCACAGGACTCCATCAGGAACCTCTACAGCTCCATACCGAGACGTCTGGCGTGTTGGGTTAGCGAACACGGCGGCCCGACGCCATACTGAGAGACAGACTTCTGTATGTGTAGCTCAATAAATATTGATCATATCAGTCTAAATTTATCACCAGTTATTGATCCTTGTCACCTTTATCTCCCTTCCCAACACACCTGCACCCCCACACCTCCTTCTGGGTGAAGCTGATGAGGAGTGTAATTCCCTGTGGTACCTAGGTGGTGCTCATGTCCCATTCTGGCATGAAGGGAATTCTAGTACCTGCTGCAGGGTGGAAGGTGGAACACGTCAGCAATGGTTCTTCTACCTGCGTCCTCCAGTTGGTTCTACAGCGCCACCTAATTCATAACGTAAGAGCAGGAAGGTCTCTCCACTGGTCTGTTCTGGGCTACTGTAGAAACATGGCGGTGGTAGTCTCAGTCGGAAGACGAGCCGCTCCTGTGTAGATATGAAGGCTGGTTCTAAGATAACCGGAACAGTTCCGTCTATGATACTCCATTGGTGGTAATAGACCACACCCCCTTAATCTTACATACCGCTCCTTTAATCTCTTTAAAGTCACGTATATCGGTATCTGAGGGTCTGTGGAGTAGAACGAGTGAACTCACCTTCACCCAGAACACCAACACTCCGGTAACGCGCTCGAACCTTTACAGGTCCCTTTAAATCAGCCCCCTGGTCTATATTGTTGGGAGGTAATGTGCCGAGTGCGCAGGCCCTGCACCATCGCTGTAAACAAGCAGAACTGGGTCATTGCGGTGGCTCTGCCATAGGAGCGGCCGATCTGGTTGGCACGGCGTAATGAGCATGGTAGACTTCACATGAATGGTGCCCCGGGTGCCACTGTGCAGGGTGGGAAATGGGGGCATTCTTACAACGCCGAACATCCAGGCTGCGTTACATCACCGCCCTGCGCTGGCACACACTAATGACTAAAGATGCCCGTCTCTCTGTCTCAGGGAACAAAGGCAGGCTGTGGCGTTTGGTGGAACAGCGCTTTAATGAAGAGAAGAGCCGAGCCAGTTTATATAAGAACCTGCTGGCCATCGCGCCATGGCTGGGGGACATACGGCAGCGCCCTACTCCCTACATAGTGCACAGCACCTCCCTGTTCCCTACATAGTACACTACACCTCCCTACTCTTCATATAGTACACTACACCTCCCTACTCCCTACATAGAACACTACACCTCCCTGTTCCCTACATAGTACACTACACGTCCCTGTTCCCTACATAGTACACTACACCTCCCTGTTCCCTACATAGTACACTACACCTCCCTGTTCCCTACATAGTACACTACACCTCCCTGTTCCCTACATAGTACACTACACCTCCCTGTTCCCTACATAGTACACTACACGTCCCTGTTCCCTACATAGTACACTACACCTCCCTACTCTTCACATAGTACACTGCACGTCCCTGTTCCCTACATAGTACACTACACCTCCCTGTTCCCTACATAGTACACTACACCTCCCTACTCTTCACATAGTACACTACACCTCCCTACTCCCTACATAGAACACTACACCTCCCTACTCTTCATATAGTACACTACACCTCCCTACTCCCTACATAGAACACTACACCTCCCTGTTCCCTACATAGTACACTACACGTCCCTGTTCCCTACATAGTACACTACACCTCCCTACTCATCACATAGTACACTACACCTCTCTGTTCCCTACATAGTACACTACACGTCCCATGTTCCCTACATAGAACACTACACCTCCCTAATCTTAACATAGGGCCCTATGCCTTCCTGTTCCCTACATAGTACACTACACCTCCCTACTCCCTACATAGTACACTACACCTCCCTACTCTTCACATAGTACACTACACCTCCCTACTCCCTACATAGTACACTACACCTCCTTACTCTTCACATAGAGCACTCTACCTTCTTGTTCCCTACATAGTGTACTACCTGTCCTTTATCCCTACACAGTGTACTGCAGTTCCCTATTCCCTACACATCCGTACTCCAGAGGCTAGAATTCCAAAAGCACAGTATGTAGGGATCACAGAGATGTGTGAAGTGCAGCCTGGGTTTGATGCTACTTCTGACTGAAACACAGACGTCTGAAGCGTGTAAGATGTGGAACTATGACCTAGAACCATGGAGCCGTTTAACCTGTTAATAATAATAATAATAATAATAATAATAATAATAATTACTGCAGTCACCCGGTGATTGTGGCCCACTCTTCCTGTTTGGTAATCAATGTTCACAGTAGGAATGAATCGAGTGCCAAAGTCTGACCACCCAGCTTACGGTGACAGAATTAGCAACCACCTGGAACACCATAACAACTCCATAGCAACACCCTAGCAGCCAACTAACGACCTACAAACCACCTGACATGACAACACCTAAGCCACTGGGATACCATAGCAACCATCATTGCAACATTTTGACCACAATCTGGGATACCATGCTAACCACTATAGCAACACCTTGGCAACCACTCAGGTTACTACAGCAACCACCTAAGAAAACACCATCAAGCACCTAGGAAGATCCTATTAACCACATCACCTTAGCAACCTCAGGGTAAACCGTAGCAACACCTTGACCACAATCTGGGATACCATAACAAATATCACATAGCATCATCATGGCAACCACATAAAATGCCATAGCAACCACCTGGGAATACCATAGGAACGAGCTTCATCTCCGGTACACCAGCCTGTAGGAGAGCAGCTGCAGAGCGGAGAGGAACAAGCGCGAGTGAGCGAATGTCCAGCTACGGAAGTTTCAGGAAACCAGGCCAGACGGACACACAGCTGCTGCCCAGAGGACAGACGGACACGACAGCACACAGCTCTGTGGATCACTGAGCACCGATTCAACATTCACCAAAACAACCATCACTCTAGCCAAACTTCACCGTGACTGTTTCCGTGGTGACGCTTTCGGTGGAGACTGCTTCCTAGATAGCTGTTTTGGTGGTGGCTGGTTTGGTACTGACCACTAAAGCAGAACAGCTGTAAACGGATACAATCATCTGATTTTATTAAACACACTCAAATGTTCGGTAAGTCTGTGTTTCCGTGGTGACGGTTCTTAATCCTCCCCACTGATTTCAGACTCTGGGACATCTAACCGCTCGCCATGCAGTCTCACTTCCTGCTCTAAAATACAGGGGCGTGGCTTAAACATAAGGCTCCGCCCATAGGGTAAAATACTTTCGTTTGTCCAAAGGGAAATGAAAATGCAGGAGATCATATTCTCTATACAGATTTACCTTCTAATAAACTCAGAATTCTTCAGTCTTTCAGCTTAGAATAAAAATAATACCATTACCATTCAACTCATATACACATACCCATAATCACTGTACACGTGTCAGAGAGAGAGAGAGAAAGATAGGGAGGAGGGGAGAGAGAGAGAGAGAGAGAGAGAGAGAGAGAGAGAGAGAGAGAGAAAGAGAGAGAGAGAGGGGAGGGGAGAAAGAGAGAGAGAGCGATGGGAAGAGAGAGAGAGAGAGAGAGAGAGACAGGAGGGGAGAAAGAGAGAGAGAGAGATGGGAAGAGAGAGAGAGAGAGAGGGATGAGGAGAGAGAGAGAGAGAAAGGGAGGAGGGGAGAGAGAGAGAGAGCGAGAAAGAGAGGGATGGGGAGAGGGATGAGGCGAGAGAGAGAAGAGAGAGAGAGAGAGAGAGAGAGAGAGAGAGAGAGAGAGAGGGGGAGAGAGTGGGAGAAAGAGAGAGATAGGGAGAGAGGGGGGGGGGGAGGGAGAGAGAGAGAGAAAGAGAGAGGGGGAGAGAGTGGGAGAAAGAGAGAGATAGGGAGAGAGAGAGGGGGGGAAGGGAGAGAGAGAGAGAAAGAGAGAGGGGGAGAGAGAGAGGACTTGGACTGCTGTTCCAACACCACCTGCTCAGGAAAGTTTTTAATGACAATTCCTGGCAACTCCGATAAAACGGAAAAACAGGTCAGGAACGCTTCCCTGTAGACTCCCCCTCTCTCCCTCTATCCCTCTCTCTTCCTATTCTGTCTCTCTCTCTCTCTCTCTCTCTCTGCATCCCTCCCTCTTTTCCCATCCCTCTCGCTCTCTCTCTCTCCTGCTCTCTTTCCCCATCCCTCTCTCTCCCTCTCTTTGTATCTTTGTCTCTGTCTCTCTCCCCCTCCCTCCCTCTCTCTCTGTCTCTCTCTTTCTTTCTTTCTTTCTCTCCCACCTCCTCTCTCTCTCTCTCCCTCTCTCTCTCTCTCTCTCTCTCTCTCTCTCTCTCTCTCTCTCTCTCTCCACCATGACTTTTTCACAACAGCAGGTTGAGAGATGTTATATGAGCTGATGACACCACATGGAGGCAGAGTTCCAGCCTGTGAGGCATTACTCATTCTCACACCCACCCCTGCGAGTCCCCCGTAAACAGGCCCGGGCCCCTGTAAGGGGGCAGCAGCGCAGGCTGTTTATTGGAGGTGGAAAGTGAGCTGCTCCGCTCCGCTCTGCTCCGCACACTAGATCTGAAACCAATCCGAGGCTGCCATGATCCCCGCACAGGAGCAGCGTCCGACTCACCGCTGAGCACTTCACAACACAAACACCCCCTCCCCCCGTCAGAGACCACCCCTCACTTATTTAACCCCTCGGAGCGATTCCCACTGGACAGGCGGCTCCATGGAGGGTGGCCAGGTCTGTGGATTGAGCTTGTGTGACTTCTGTTGATATTTGAACACAAAAGCAAAAATAAATACACCCCTCCCTTCAGTGCTCCCTCAGAGGCTCCGCCCACCACATTCATGGACACACAATCCCAAGGCAAACGACGCTGGGCTAGCAAAATAGCCTTTAGATCTCCACCTCCATGAGTCACCCACGCAGGACTACATGCACACAGACCGTTACCACGACTGTCCTTAACACCACGTCACCGTCACCAAAGACTGCAGTGGTGTCGTACCAGACTGTCATGGAGTGACTCAGAATGGCAGCGGGTCATCTTCAGTGACGAGTCACGCTTTAGTCTTGGTGGAGACGCCCAACGAATCCGTGTGTGGAGGCACCGTGGTCAGCACCAAGATGAACAGATGCCGGTAGTCCTGGGTCGTGCAGCCCATGGCGCCGGTTAGTTGAGTGTGCACCTTTACTGGAAGTTCCTGTGAGCGGATTCTTAATCCACATCCACAGGTAGGCAGATTAGGGAGTGGAGATCGCCGGTCCGATTCCCTGAACCAACAGGAATGGGGTATGTGTGGTGTGTGTGGTGTGTGTGTATGTGTGGTGTGTGTGTGTGTGTGTGTGTGTATGTGTGGTGTATGTGTGGTGTGTGTGTATGTGTGTGTGTGTGTGTGTGGTGTATGTGTGTGTATGTGTGGTGTGTGTGTGTGTGTGTGTGTGTGTGTGTGTGTATGTGTGGTGTGTGTGTGTGTGTGTGTGTGTGTGTATGTGTGGTGTGTGTGTGAGTGTGTGTGTAGGTGTGGTGTATGTGTGTGTATATGTGGTGTGTATATGTGGTGTGTATGTGTGGTGTGTGTGTGTGTGTGTGTGTGAGTGTGTGCGTATGTGTGGTGTATGTGTGTGAGTGTGTGTATATGTGTGGTGTATGTGTGTGTATATGTGGTGTGTGTGTGTGTGTGTGTGTGTGTATGTGTGGTGTGTATGTGTGGTGTGTGTGTGTGTGTGTGTGTGTGTGTGTGTATGTGTGGTGTGTATGTGTGGTGTGTGTGTATGTGTGTGTATGTGTGTCTATGTGTGAGTGAGTGTGTGTGGTGTATGTGTGTGTATGTGTGGTGTATGTGTGTCTATGTGTGGTGTATGTGTGTGTATGTGTGGTGTGTGTGAGTGAGTGTGTGTGGTGTATGTGTGGTGTATGTGTGGTGTGTATGTGGTGTGTGTGTGTGTGTGTGTGTGTGTGTGTGTATGTGTGGTGTGTATGTGTGGGTGTGTATGTGTGGTGTGTGGGTGTGCGCGTGTCCCTTCACAGAAGCAGAGTAACTGAAGGTGTCTCTCCATGTTACCTGTACTTTGCTGAAGGTGTGCAGAAGGTCAGTACCTGCAGGTGTAAGACCCTGAGCAGACAGACACTCCGGAGCTGGCAGCAGAACCGTAACCCCCTCCCTGACGGTGCAGACAGACACCAGGCTGGTGGGCTGGGGGTTTCACCAAACCACCACTTTACGGCCAAAGCACAGTAAGGTGATGAGCACGCTCCTGGGGGTTACGGCGTCTCACAATGCCATCCCATAATAGACTGCATTCATAAAGCACGCGGTGGAGGCGCTGGGTGAAATTCAGTCCGCCCCACTGTTACTGCTACTTCCTGTAGCTCGAGGGCTGTGAAGCCGTTTCAGTGGACAAGAGAAAGGCACACACGGAACTGTTCACCCAGAGCTACAGCCAGCATACACAAACAATAACAACAATAAACAAACAAACAAACAAACAAATAAATAAATAAACATTTAATATATATTTATATATCATCAGTAGATGAACCCAGAAGGAATCAACCGACACTGTGAGACATGCTAATGACTCAGGTTTCACACTCGGCCGCACGTAAGCAGGGACATGCTTACAGACCTCCAGCGAGCAGTGGTGTCCTCCATGAGTCCTCCTGTTAGTGCAGCACCATCGGCAGACGGCTGCACCACGCAGGACTACATGCACACAGACCGTTACCACGACTGTCCTTAACACCACGTCACCGTCACCAAAGACTGCAGTGGTGTCGTACCAGACTGTCATGGAGGGACTCAGAATGGCAGCGGGTCATCTTCAGTGACGAGTCCCGCTTTAGTCTTGGTGGAGACGCCCAACGAACCCGTGTGTGGAGGCACCGTGGTCAGCACCGAGATGAACGGTCTGTAGTCACACGTCCAGAAGGCCTGGTGTCCCTCCACCTCCACCTCGGGTTGCCACCCGTCCCGTAAAATATGGAACCGTCCTTTTTGGCAAGTTAATGTTGCTTCCCGTATTAAACCAACACTGGAAATGATTTGTCCTGTACTTCACCCAATCCCCCCGCCCCCACCCCCGCAACCTCACAAGGGAAAGAGAGAAGAGTGAGGGAAGAGTGAGGGAAACCGGCAAGAGCAGGAGAAGGAGAAAGACTGGGGACAGAGGGAAGGACTGAGCGAGGATTTGAGAAAGTGAGGGAGAAATGGAGAGAGTTGGAGTAAGTAAGGGAGGAATAAGAGAATGTGAGGAGCGAAGGAGAGTGAGAATATAAGAAAGGGAGCAAGAAAGAGGAGGGATCGAGTGAGGGAGAGAGGAGAAAGGAGAGTATAGGCCAGAGAAGGAGAAAAAAAGAGAGAAAGAAAGGGGGAGAGAGCAAGGAGACGGTGAGCAAGAGAAGGAGTAAGCAAGTATGTGAAGGAGAAATGGAGAGAGTAGGAGAAAGGGGGGAAGGAGGAGAGAGAGAGAGAGAGAGAGAGACAGGGAAAGAGACTGAAAGGGGGAGAGAGCAAGTGAGTAAGCGATGGAGAGAGCGAAGAGGTGGGAGTGAGAGGAAGAAAAGAAGGGGGGAAGACGAGAGCAAGGTTGAGAGAAGCGGAGGGGAGAGTGAGGAGGAGCGCGGGAGGGAGTGAGAGAGGAGTGAGCTGTGGGTGTCTGACACCACAGAGGAGATATGTGATGATAAGTTGAGGTGGTGTGTGGTGGAGCGTTGTGCAGCTGTGTGGACGAGGTTCAAGGCTTCCTCCGCTCGGCTGCAGCCCCTTTCCCCTGCTCCTCTTAAAGAGCCACCACCGCTTTTCCTTCTGCAGCTGCTCCTCCTCCGTCAGGCTTCTGCTCCGATCCGCCCCACCTCACAGGTGGGGGCTTTGGAGGCAATATTTATTGAGCTACACATACAGAAGTCTGTCTCTCAGTATGGCGTCGGGCCGCCGTGTCCACTTCCATCGCCAGGGTCCACTTCCATCGCCGATGGAAGTGGACCCTGGCGATGGAAGTGGACCTTGGCAATGGAAGTGGGCCCTGACGTGGTCTTCTGCTGTTGTGGCCCTCACCCAACACGCCAGACGTCTCGGTATGGAGCTGTAGAGGTTCCTGATGGAGTCCTGTGATAATCCATCCCATGCAGCTTGAACATCCTCACACAGTTCCTGCAGATGGTGCGGTAGGGGTGGAGGTGGAGGGACACCAGGTCTTCTGGATGTGTGACTACAGACCGTTCATCTTGGTGCTGACCACGGTGCCTCCACACACGGATTCGTTGGGCGTCTCCACCAAGACTAAAGCGGGACTCGTCACTGAAGATGACCCGCTGCCATTCTGAGTCACTCCATGACAGTCTGGTACGACACCACTGCAGTCTTTGGTGACGGTGACGTGGTGTTAAGGACAGTCGTGGTAACGGTCTGTGTGCATGTAGTCCTGCGTGGTGCAGCCGTCTGCTGATGGTGCTGCACCAACAGTCTGTAATGGTGGCTGTTGGGTCAGTCAGGTACTGAGATAAGACCCGTCACATGCACCGCCGAACCTGAAAGTTGAAGATGGCAATGATGATTATGAATCATCATCATCTCAGGTCTAGGTGCAACTATTTGTATAACTACTCAAAAACAAACCAAGGTAGCTCACTAGGTAAGCCAAGGTAGCTCACTAGGTAAGCCAAGGTAGCTCTCTAGATTAGCTAAGGTAGCTCGCTAGGTTAGCCAAGGTAGCTCGCTAGGTTAGCCAAGGTTTCTTTCTAGGTTAGCCAAGGTAGCTCACTAGGTAAGCCAAGGTAGCTCACTAGGTTAGCCAAGGTAGCTCACTAGGTTAGCCAAGGTAGCTCGCTAGGTTAGCCAAGGTAGCTCGCTAGACTAGCTAAGGTAGCTCGCTAGGTTAGCCAAGGTAGATCTCTTGGTTAGCCAAGGTAGCTCGCTAGATTAGCTAAGGTAGCTCGCTAGATTAGCTAAGGTACCTCGCTAGATTAGCTAAATCACCTCGCTAGATTAGCTAAATTACCTCGCTAGATTAGCTAAAGTAGCCCCTATGTTAGCCAAGGTAGCTCTCCTGGTTAGCCAAGGTAGCTCTCCTGGTTAGCCAAGGTAGCTCTCCTGGTTAGCCAAGGTAGCTCTCTTGGTTAGCCAAGGTAGCTCTCTTGGTTAGCCAGGGTAGCTTTCTAGTTGGTCAAAATAACTTGCTAGGTTAACCAAGTAATCTGGCTAGGTTAGCCGAGTAAGCACACTAGGCTAGCCATGTTGGTTTGCTGGGTTAGCTAAGCTAGCTGGCCTCCTGTATTAACGTTCCTTTCTAAGTGTATCTGTTATGGGTGTGTAATGTGTGCACTCTGTCCCATCGCTGCTGGAGACGTGCGGAAGGTCCTCAAGACAACTTGTGAAGCGTTTTCCCTCCATGCTTTGAAACGACCGGCAGGCTAACTGGACGTTTTCAGCTGATTTGTTGCTATTCCTTCTTACTGGAGTCCGAGTGTGAAAAGGGTCCTTACCCTAAAGCACCACCTAGTGTAAACAACAGACCATTCCGGATAACCCGTTCTTCCTAAGCACAAGCCTCAATTCTCAAGTTTCAATTATCCAAAAAGGCAGTCAACATGTAGTGTCTCAGATCCGAGCTGGAGAGAAAGCGATGTGAAGTATAATATTCCCAAATGTGCTCAAAAATGTGCCTCACTGGCCAGTACAGTTTTGAGGTCAACGCTGGTGGTTTTGCACCAATTAACATAGTTCAATAGTGCAATTCCCCCCCGACATGCGTGCGAACATCCAGACCGTGGATGCGTCTGAGGCGCGCGTGTGAAAGCGCTATCGCCGGTCGGATCCTGACTCATTAACAGAAATCATTCACAGATTTGGTATGCGATTCAACCAGCACGGCCAACACAATTTAATCTCACACAGGCAAGAAACAATGGAGCTCGGGAAGAACAGCGTGGTTAGAATGGCACACAAGAATTCCGAACCCACACAGTTCCCCCACCACACTGACTCAGGAACAAGTGCGAACTGACGTGCAAAACACCAACTGTGCCATGAAGTCAGCGAAACCACTCACGCACTCTGCGGGTGGGCCATATGAAGATAAATTCTCACCATCAGGAAATGGGAATAACGGTAACGGGAATAAGGCAAGCCGTCCCATCACACTGCGGAATGATGACTGTGTTTATGACCCGTGAAGCGTTCCGTGTCGCAATGGTTACCATTCGTTCTGCTCACTGACTTTACTAGGAACACTACGCTAACTCTTTGCTCTCAAGTCTTCATGGCACGGATTTCAAAAGATGCTGGAACATTCCTCGGAAGTCCATGTTGACACCATTACAGATGTTGTTCATGCTGCAGACCTCCTGTTCTCCCATATCCTAAAGGCATTCCATTGGATTTAGATCTGGGGACTGGCAAGCACACTGGGCATACTCAGATAGGGTCATACAAGCAATGGTTGGATGGTATCTACAATGGGCCAACGCGTGGCGAGAACAGTCCCGGCACCAGTGCACCACCACCACCACCAGCCTGGACAGGTCGGGCCCATGGATCCATGTTGTTGGCACCGACCTTTAAGTTTCAAAGCTGAAATCCATATTCTTCACCTGGTTCCGTCTTCATCCATCTAGTTGTGGTGAGCTAGTGTCCACTGGGGCCTCAGCTTTCTGTTCTTGGCTGATGGAAGTGGACCCTGGCGATGGAAGTGGACCCTGGCGATGGAAGTGGGCCCTGGCGATGGAAGTGGGCCCTGGCGATGGAAGTGGGCCCTGACGATGGAAGTGGACCCTGGCGATGGAAGTGGACCCTGGCGATGGAAGTGGGCCCTGGCGATGGAAGTGGGCCCTGGCGATGGAAGTGGGCCCTGGCGATGGAAGTGGGCCCTGGCGATGGAAGAGGACCCTGGCGATGGAAGTGGACCCTGAAGATGGAAGTGGGCCCTGACGATGGAAGTGGGCCCTGGCGATGGAAGTGGACCCTGAAGATGGAAGTGGGCCCTGACGATGGAAGTGGGCCCTGGCGATGGAAGTGGGCCCTGACGATGGAAGTGGGCCCTGGCGATGGAAGTGGGCCCTGGCGATGGAAGTGGACCCTGACGATGGAAGTGGACCCTGACGATGGAAGTGGACCCTGGTGATGGAAGAGGACCCTGGCGATGGAAGTGGACCCTGGCGATGGAAGTGGGCCCTGGCGATGGAAGTGGGCCCTGGCGATGGAAGTGGGCCCTGGCGATGGAAGTGGGCCCTGACGATGAAAGAGGACCCTGGCGATGGAAGTGGGCCCTGACGATGGAAGAGGACCCTGGCGATGGAAGTGGACCCTGGCGATGGAAGTGGGCCCTGGCGATGGAAGTGGGCCCTGGCGATGGAAGTGGGCCCTGACGTGGTCTTCTGCTGTTGTAGCCCTCAGTAAGGTGGCCATTTTCACAACCCCAAAAGGGGGATATCCCACTCCCAGAAAGGGGACATCACAAAGAGTATCTCCACGATACCAGAACAGAGTTAAGATGATAGTCTAACCTATATGACACATACATGATGCTTTACTCTCCTGACTGGGTGGAATGGATGACAGTCACAGTCAGGCGGGAGCTTACAAACTGACTAGCATGTAGAGGGCTGACCTGCGATTAGCTGGCAAGTGGTTCAAGACGTCACATGACCTTGGTAAACCAATGAAATGCAAGGCATGTCTTGACACAAGGTGAGCCAATGACACATATAATGTTTTTGGCGAGGGAACGTTTTAAATAGCTCATCCCGAAAAGAGGGCCAATAGGCGTCCGTCCAGGTACTGCTCCGGACGGAAGACTGGGACTGTCCAGCCTAAAACCGGACGTGTGGCCACGCTATGGCTGAGATGCTTTTCTACCCCATGGTTGGGAAAAGTGTTTATCCGAGTTACCACTGTCTATTGGGAAGCCTGGCCATCCTCCGCTGACCTCCCTAATCAACAAGCTCTGGGGAATAGCTGCTCGCTGGATGTTTTCGCTCGATTGCTCCGTTCCGAGTAGCGACGGCTTTGTGGTGAAAATCCTAGGAATTTAGACGTTACAGGAATACTGAAGCCAGCCTGTCTGCACTCACCACAGAACACATTCAACACTCGACCTCATGCTCTCGGATATCCTCTAAGCAGGCATCATTTCAGCTCCGGTTAACGGGAACCAAACCTCCGTTGGCACATGTAGCCTGTTAACTAAGCTCCCGTTAGCTTAGCCAAAGCGCTATGGTCCCACACACCGCTGAGTTCGGCTTTCCGTCACTCCAGCATTAGTCATCTGACCTTTCCTCTCTCACAGATTAGTCCAGAGTAAATAGCACCACCAGCAACCTCAGAGCAACCACCTGGGATAGCACAGCAACCACCTAGCAAACGCTTATCAACCCAGTCAGGTTAGGGAACCAGCCGTGTAACCGGAAGGTCACTGGTTCGACTCCCGGAATCGAAAGGACATGACCAAAGTGGCCTTGAGCAAGGCAAGTGACCCCCAACCCCCAAGGGAGCAGGAGCTTACACATGACTCCCGCTGCTGGAAACCGACGTTACTATATTCAGGGTGTAACGCAGACTAGCAATTAGCACCATGCTAGCTGATGTACATAAGCTTCTACTGCTTGTTAGCAACATTAGCTTCGCAGCGTTAGCGCTAAAACTACGAAAGTGGGTTCGTTACTGTGTACATATTAATGTAAATCCCTTCATATCATTCACAGCCTGACGGCAACTTCCCAACTAACATTCCTGACGTTAGCAGCAGATCTGCTGGGAGTGCTCTGAGGCAACTAGCTTTACCTAGAGCGCATACTGATTCAGCAGTATGTCCAGGAAGTTCGGAACGTAAAAAGGAAAAGGGGTTAGCTCAGGAAAACTCAAATACTGACCGCATGGCTAAAGCTGGCAGCAGGACAAGCCAGACCATTAAAAGCACCTTCTCGGGAATCTGCTAATCACCTTTCAAACATGCTAATCCCTTCCTCAACAACCAGCCAACACACCCCCAGCGTTCACACACATGGGCGGAATTACGCCATGCCAGAGCCACAACCCAACACCATCTCCGCTTCAGACTGGACAATGAGAATGACTGTTTACAGTGGTGGGGTTGGGAACCAGACCTCCTCCTCTAAACGTGTGGAGGCAATAGATGAGCTACAACCTGACCAGATTCCCA
This sequence comes from Prochilodus magdalenae, assembly GCA_024036415.1. Taxonomy (NCBI): domain Eukaryota; kingdom Metazoa; phylum Chordata; class Actinopteri; order Characiformes; family Prochilodontidae; genus Prochilodus; species Prochilodus magdalenae. The sequence continues at coordinate 128,071 of JAMWET010006221.1, forward strand.
GTCTGAAACTGACCCAACCCTGACAAAATTCCCAGTCTGAAACTGACCCAACCCTGACCAGATTCCCATTCTGAAACTGACCCAACCCTGACCAGATTCCCATTCTGAAACTGACCCAACCCTGACAAAATTCCCAGTCTGAAACTGACCCAAACCTGATCAAATTCCCAGTCTGAAACGGACCTAACCCTGACCAGATTCCCATTCTGAAACTGACCCAACCCTGACCCAATTCCCATTCTGAAATTGACCCAAGCCTGACCCGATTCTCAGTCTGATACTGACCCAAGCCTGACAAAATTCCTAGTCTAAAACTGACCCAACCCTGAACAGATTCCCAGTCTGAAACTGACGCAAACCTGACAAAATTCCAAGTCTAAATCTTACCTGAAACTGAATAAATTCAGAGTCTAAAAGTGACAAAATTCAGAGTCTGAAAATGACCTGAACCTGACCTGAGTTTTCGTTAGATCATATTACAGTTAAATACCGCACTTCCTCCTCTCCTTCACTACCGCACCTCCTCCTCTCCCCCACTACCTTTCTTTATCTCCCTCCTACAGAAACATGAAATGTTTATGAATACTTATGAACTATTTAGTCTAAAGGATTTACACTGGGGCTGAACCCGAGTATTCTAATATTCGTTTGTTGGGTAGTTTTTTATTTTTTTTATTTTGGGATTTAGATATTTGCTTATTCCTCTTCTTCTTCAGTATCTGACCTGGAAAATACCCTCAACTTGCAGATGATAAGCTCAGTTACAGTCTTACATCAATGAACAAACACACAGTTCGGTGGCAGTGGGCTGTAATATGTTAGCTAGCTAAAACTAGCGCACCTAGCTAACGTTAGCTCCCACTGGCTAACACCAAACTAGCCCTCTGTGGAGGCCCTTGACTAGACTGTGGGGTTTACAGGGTGTTTCTTGCTATGAACCCACATGTTCATGTTCCGGGTGTTAGCTGTTTATGTGCTGCCCAGCTAAAGCTAATATAGCTAGTCTTAGCTTTGCCTAAGCTAGACAGCTAGCCTTCCTCATCAGCCCTTTTCTGACCGACAAGCCGGACGACTGAAACACCCAAAAACCCCGTCAGACTATATCGAGTATCTGGAGAGGGCCAGTTTGGCTGTGTCAGTTGGAGGTAGCGTTACCTAGGTTAGCTAGCTAGCTAAAATTAGAGCCCTGTGGAACTAAACTGTGCTTTCCTTCATTGGTGTTGAACTCAGCTTATCAGCTGCAGACTCTCCTCTTCTCTCTACAAGGAAAGAGCTAGAACGATAACTGAGTAGTTTTCAGACCACACTACAGTAGTTTCCATAAAAGTGGATTTGTAGAGGTTCTACATTTAATCTAGAACACTATTCAGTTTCGACACAGAGCCCTGTTCTTGACTGACGTGTTCTTCTTTATTAGCGGTTAGCACACGGCCAAACCATATTTAAACCCGCCAGCCAAATAAAATCCCGCTCTCGATCACTCATACCACGCTTCCCGTTAGAGCGGGCTCCACGCTCCCTACGCAGAGCTGGCTCCGCACTCCCTACGCAGAGCTGGCTCCGCACTCCCTACGCAGATGGCAGCTAGCTCCGACTGACTCCCGCAGACGGGCTCCCTACGCAGAGCGCTCCGCACTCCCTATACGCAGAGCACTTTTTCGGCTTTATTACAGTTCCAGCTCCGTTACTCCCTATAGCAGAGCGCTCTCCGTGTACTTTCCCTAATACACGGGCTCCGCACTCCCTACGCAGAGCGGGCTCCGTACTCCCTACGCAGAGCGGGCTCCGCACTGTGGGCTTCCTACGCAGAGACTGAGAAACTGTGCAGGAATACAGGGATCTTGGCTCCGTACTCCCGTACTCCCTACACAAATGCGGTTTCGTGATCCCTGTAACCGCCCCAGAAGTCGTGCGGGCTCCGTGATATAGCAGAACGGGACTCCGCACTCGCCCTAGTACGCAAGAGCGGGCTCCGTACTCCCTATACAGAGCGGGCTCCCTATACAAGAGCTCCCTATACCAGACGTTCTACTCCCTATACAGACGACAGGATACCGGGTGCGCCGTCCTCCTACTATACTCCGTACTCCCTATACAAAGCGGGCAGAGTGGCGCTCCCTATACGACAGAGCGGGCTCCCGTACTCTCTATACGACACAGAGCTGGCTCCATCCCTATACAGAGCGGGGGACTTCTCCTATACAGAACACTCCTATACAGAGCGGGCTCGGGCTTGTACCTCTCTATAGACAGATGCGGGCTCCCTATACATGCGGGGCACCTGACTCGGCCTCTATACAGAGCGGGCTCCGTACTCCCTATACAGAGCGGGCTCCCTATACAGAGCGGGCTCCGTACTCCCTATACAGAACGGGCTCCCTATACAGAGCGGGCATCGTACTCCCTATACAGAGCGGGCTCCGTACTCTCTATACAGAACGGGCTCCCTATACAGAGCGGGCTCCGTACTCCCTATACAGAACGGGCTCCCTATACAGAGCGGGCATCGTACTCCCTAATACTCAGGGCTCCGTACTTTCTATACAGACCGGGCTCCCTATACAGAGAGGGCACCGGACTCCCCTATACAGAGCGGCGGGCTCCGTTCTCCCTATACAGAACGGGCTCCCCTATACGGCACCGTCCTACCCTATACAGAGCGGGCTCCGTTCTCTCTATACAGAACGGGCTCCCTATACAGAGCGGGCTCCGTACTCCCTATACAGAACGGGCTCCCTATACAGAGCGGGCTCCGTACTCCCTATACAGTGCAGGCTCCTTATACAGAGCAGGCTCCGTACTCCCTATACAGAGCAGGCTCCTTATACAGAACAGGCTCCATACTCACTATATAGAGCAGGCTCCATACTCCCTATGCAGAGCAGGCTCCGTACTCCCTATACAGAGCAGGCTCCGTACTCCCTATACAGAGCAGGCTCCGTACTCCCTATACAGAGCGGGCTCCGTACTCCCTATACAGAGCGGGCTCCGTACTCCCTATACAGAGCGGGCTCCGTACTCCCTATACAGAGCGGGCTCCGTACTCCCTATACAGAGCGGGCTCCTTATACAGAGCGGGCTTCGTACTCCCTATACAGAGCAGGCTCCGTACTCCCTATATAGAGCAGGCTCCATACTACCTATGCAGAGCAGGCTCCGTACTCCCTATACAGTGCAGGCTCCGTACTCCCTATACAGAGCGGGCTCCGTACTCCCTATACAGAGCGGGCTCCGTACTCCCTATACAGAATGGGCTCCATACTCCCTATACAGAGCAGGCTCCTTATACAGAACGGGCTCCATACTCCCTATACAGAGCAGGCTCCGTACTCCCTATATAGAGCAGGCTCCGTACTCCCTATACAGAGCGGGCTCCGTACTCCCTATACAGAGCGGGCTCCGTACTCCCTATACAGAGCGGGCTCCGTACTCCCTATACAGAGCGGGCTCCGTACTCCCTATACAGAGCGGGCTCCCTATACAGAGCAGGCTCCGTACTCCCTATACAGAGCGGGCTCCGTACTCCCTATACAGAGCGGGCTCCCTATACAGAGCGGGCTCCGTACTCCCTATACAAAGCGGACTCTGTTAGACATGACACATGGGCTTCTTCACCCAAATGGCCCAACAAATGTCCAGCAGGGGAACTGACCACACATTGCTGAATGCTGTGTGCTGCACTGTTACGGTGGAACAGCCGTTGTTTAAGGATCTGCGCAGGGCACTATACAGGGAGTAGGGATCTAATCGGGATCCAGCCCGGGGTTCAGGACTGGCATGTACGTCGGACTGATCCAGACAGATGGAGAATGTGATGTATATGCTTCTCTACACACATTCTTTATATACAGTAGAACCTTCTAGAAAATGGTTCTATACAGCACCAAAAAGGATTTCATTATAGTTCTAAGCTTGACATACACACTCAAGGAACCATGGACGCTCAAAGAACCACCCACACGGGTTCTTAGCATGGTAAAGCAGTTCCTCAGACGGACGGAGAATCTGTCGTATATGTAGAACCTCCTTGAAAACGGCTTTACGTGGAACAGTTTGCATGCTTAAATAGTTCTGTGCATGATGGAGTGGTTCTCCATACAGACGGAGAATGTGTTTAAATGGTTCTATCTAGCAACCGTCAATAAAGACAATGGTTCTATACAGAACCGTGTGCATGCTTAAATGGTTCTCGGCATGGTAAACGGTTTTCCAGACTGGTGAATAATGTAACTCATAGAATTAAAAAAAAAAAATGGTTCTACATAGTACCAAAAAGGGTTCTAATATAACTACAAGCTTGACTTTGTAACCTTACACACTCAAAATAGATGGTTCTCAAGCATTCTCCAGTAAAGACAATGGTTCTATAAAGAACAATGTGCATGCTTAGCTGGTTCTTTGCCTGGTGGAGTGGCTCTTTATATTGATGGAGCATGTGCTGTATATGGTTCTAGGCGGCACCAAAAAAGGTATAATCCAGAAACATACACGATCGAAAAAGCTGGTTCCTCAGCGGTTGTCTATATAGAACCACAAACACTCAAAGAACCGCGTACAAGCTTAATGTTTTTTTTTAATGGCAAAAAAAAAAAAAGTTTTTTTTCAGACTGATGGAGAACATGTTGTATAAGGTTCTATATAGTACCAAAAATGGTTCTTCTATTGCTACAAGCTTGAGAACATACTATGCAATCTCAAAACAGCCCTCCTCAGTAAAGACAGCGGTTCCACATAGAACCATTTGCATGCTTAAATGGTTCTTTGCATGATAAAACAGTTCTTCAAAAACATGGAGAATATAGAACCTATATAGAACCTCCTTTATATGGTTCCATGTAAAGCTATTTGCATGCTTTCATGGTTCTTTGCATTACAGGATGGTTCTCTGATTGAGGATGGGCTGGGTATGGTAATGTGTTGCACCAGAAAAGGTTCTACTATAGTTACAAGCTTGACATCAGTCCTGAAGAACCAAGGAGGAACTAATTGAGCTTGCAAATAGTTCTTAACAGAACCATGGCATTTACTAAAGAACCATCACTGAAGAACCCACTTTTTAATTAGTGTAGCAGAACCCCTTTGTGGTGCTACCGTACATAAAGAACCGTATACAGAACATTCCCCATCAACCATTTCACCATGCACAGAACCATTTAAGCCCGATATGGTTCTATACAGAACTCATGCAGAACTGCTTTCGCTGAAGAACCCCTAAAGAACCATCTCGTTCTACTTAAGAGCATACACAGATGAGACAGACCAATCAGAAGCAGCCAAACACTGAATGTGGTGTGACATCACAACCCGTTTGATCTGGAGGTCAGTGAACAGATGACACTGATCAATAGTTCAGCCTCGGAGCCACAGCCCCACCGCACGCGCTCCCTCACCCCATCAGCACACGAGCGTTTCTCAACATTCACCAACTTACGAGCGTGTGGTGTCGCAACCGGAGTCACGCACAAACTCAACACACGCAGGCGCGCGCACGCACGAGGGGACCACACACACATACATACATACTCACTCCCAAACAAACAGTCCCTATGGACGCGCGCGAGCGCGCACACACACGCGCACACAGCACACTCCTAAGCAGAGTGCAGCAGCAGGTCCCACACTAATATCACTCTCACGCGCGCGCGCGAGGCTGAGCCCACCAGCAGAAGTAGCTCGTGCGAGCGGACAAACACAGGCGCGCGCGCGCAAACACACAACTCTAACTCTCTCGTCTGTCTCGCGCTGTTACTCACTCGTTTGGCTCCGCACGCGACGAGCCGCAGCAGCAGCAGCAAACAGGCGGCCGCGA
>JAMWET010006223.1:0-50000 GCA_024036415.1 Prochilodus magdalenae
TAAAGAAGTTGTACAAACCCTTTCACCGCCCAGATCTTAGTCAAACATATCTAAAACTTTTCTTTATAAGTATTGTTTGTAAGCATATGCTTTCTATGATTGTATTTTGGTTGAAACTATTTGAAATTGTCAGAAATAAAACTTAAAAAAAACAAATTAAATAATGTCATAAATATTCTTATAATATATGTATTTTTACAACATACTAGCTTTAACCATTAAACAATATTCAATAACAAATATTGCATTCAGTATAAAGTTAGACTGCGGTTATAGTGGTAGCAGTTCTTAGATTTTCTCTGTAGATCTGCTCGCATTGTAAAAGTGGGGGTTGGGGGGAGTAATCTTTGTCTGGGTCTATTCGGCTAGGACATTTTCATGTGCTCAACAGAAATATTTCATTTCATTATTTAATTTTTTTTTCTTGACCAAAAATGTGAAATGATAAATTACACTCACCGTACACTTCCTCTGTCTTTATAGTGAGGTATGAGGATAGAAGAGGTAAGAGACTGCATCATTGCAGTCATGGTGCTAGCATCTTCATTGTTGACTAAAGTGAACATTTGAATCAGAGATGATAGGTGGTCTCTGTAATAAATACCACTTATAGGGTCTTTATATCCTTCTGGGTTCATGGTTTATGTTTTTGGGGTGGGGATAAATTCTCTAGTAGAATATTCCTATGGTGTTAGATGTTAGTTCTGTATCTGTGGTTGGTTTGTATGGTAGGGGTTGATGGCTCCACAGTTCTTGTGTATGTCCACCAACACACGACTTACAGCACACTAAAACGTTACAACTTACTTGTAGTTACTGTACACGACATACACTACTGTTACAGCCACACTAATCACATTACCATTACTTGAGGTACTGTACACCGGACACATGCTTACAGCAACACTAACACATTACAATTACTGAGTTTTTTTCACCAACACACTACTTACAGCACCTAAACCTTACACTTACTGAGTTACTTCGTGACACCAACACACTACTTATCTAGCACTAAACACAGTTTACAGATGTACTGAGTTACTGTATCACCGAACACTACTACAGCACACTAACACATTTACACTTACTGAGTTTATCTGTACACACCAACACTCTACTTACATGCACCCCACTAACGCATTACAATTACTGAGTTACTGTATCACCAAACACACTACTTCAGTAATTTATTGTAGTTACGTACCGTTAGTCAAGTCATATTAAAGACAGCAGGTGGTTATTGAGCTCTGGATATCTACTTTTTCTTTTTGAAAAACAGATGTAATATTCCAACATTCAGGAAAATCATTCATACTGCTCTATCTCTTTTTTAAGAGAAACACAAAATTCGTCATATATTCCTTCGATCAGGTAGAAGCCGCTGTGTGACCCATCAAGTGCTCTGTAGGTATATTTATAAAGACTGTCCCCAATCTGATGTGTTCGGGAATTTGAATGGTAATGTCTTCTCGTGTCACACTGATCTTTTGCATATTTTAACTGTAAGAGCTGGATTATGTGAGTTAAGTTGTTACAGAACGGATGAGTGTAATTAATATCATTTTAGAATTTAACAAGAAAAAAATAACTTATATTGGGTTAAGTTTTGCAGGGGTGGTTGGTGACGGGATACCAGGGTTCTCCATTGTCTAGATAAACCACAATACCTAGATCGCTTAATTTACTATCTAGACCCACCAGTTAACCTATATACGTGTCTTCTGAGTGTTTATGGGAATGTTTGATGATTGAAAATCGTGCAGAAAATCACCTGGATAATACTAAGTTCCTCTTGGGGGACTATTTTGACCTCACAGCGCCCTGCAAAGCATGTATCCCTCCATCACCATGAATGGCGTTTAAGGCTGAGATCTTACTCCACACTATTCATAAACAGTAGTATCTCAGACACAGCAGGCAGTTGTATTCAGAACCACCTCTCTGTAGGAGATTTCTGCGGACGGGAGCTTTTAGAGGGACGGACGTCTAGGTTACCTCACCTACCACTGAGATCTAGTAGTTTGAGTTATGGGCTCAAGTTCATTTCATGAATAAACAGCTGATAATGCTAGCTCTCAACACTATAGGTTAATGAGAACGTTAAGTGTGTTAGTTGGATACACGGGGACTCTAGTCTATAGTAACACACTAAATATAATCTCAGTATATATAACCCTACACTAATATACACATATATACACACAGGTATTACATGCATTTCTGAAGGTAGCACGGTCTTTTATCGTATGTAGCAATCTAAACAGGTTCTCTTTCTTGACACACAGGCTTAAACGAGAATAGATAGGGGATGCGAAGTGGTACGTGTTATGGTCACAGCGGGTCTGTGTACCCCCCCTGATTCTTTACTGTCTCTCTGTTCTTTTTACATATCACTGTTGTTAGAGTCCTACTTATCACATTTTCTTAGAGTTGCTTATATTTCCATGTATCCACGAACCGTAACCTAGGGACACTGGAAGTTCTGCAGAGGAGACTGTAGGCATGAGGAGGGATGGGCGCATTGCTACTATTGTTGAAAGTCTGATTCATTTCAAATCTCATAAAAAGTAGATGCCTGAGTTTATTTCTCTTGATTAGCCAACATATATTCAAATTCACTGCGACAATTGTGTCTTTACTCCCATAAAGGATTGAATTTAAATGTAAGAGGGAATATAATCCATTACAGTATGGAAAACTGGGAAAGGTTGCCATCATGGAAATCATAAACATGCAGAACTGAGGGTTCAGGGGTGTACAGAGTTTGGGGTTGTTAGTAGAGCTGTTTGTAGGTAAGACCGCTGGATCTCGTTCCTAAAAATACCTATGGTAACCTGTTTGCTGTTCTATTGATCTGAGTTTCAGTTTGAGTATATGACTCAGGAGTCCGTTACGCATGACACAGGTTCACAATGGAGGCAGAAGGCTCATAAAACCATCCAGCAGGATCCAGATCAATAGACAGGCAAAACAGGTTACTAGGTATGTTAGGAAGCGAGTCCAGCGGTCTTACCTACAACAGCTTATCTACAACCACAACTCTGTACACCCCTGAACCCTCAGATCTGCATGTTTATGATTCCTGATGGACCTTTCCCAGTTTTCCTCTGATGGTTATATTCCTCTTACAGTTTAAATTCATCCTTTATGGGAGTAAAGACAATATAGTCGCAGTGAATTTGAATATATGTTGGCTAATCAAGGAAATAAACTCAGGCTCTACTTTTTATGAGATTGAAATGAATTCAGACTTTCAGATAGTAGCATGCTCCATCACCTCCTCCTGCACTACAGTCTCCTCTGCAGAACTTCCAGTGTCTGGTTACGGTTCATGGATATGGAAATATAGCAACTCTAATGAAAATGGATAAGTAGGACTTAAACAGTGATATGTAAAGAACAGAGAGACAGTAAAACAGACACAGACCGCTGTGACCATAACAGACACGTCCATCCCCTATCTATTCTCGGTTAAGCCTGTGTGTCAGAAAGAGAACCTGTTTAGATGCTACATTCGATTAAAGACCTGCTACCTTCAGAAATGCATCCTCCTTTGATGTGTATAGGTGTGTATATGGTGTATATATTTAGGGTTATATAGACTGATAATTATACAAACTGTGTTACTATAGTGGAGAGTTCCCATGTTTTCACTGAGAACACACTAACGTGGTGAAGGTAACTAGACGTCCCCTCTAAAAGCTCCCTCACAGAAAGCTCCTACAGGAGGTGGTTCTGAATACACTGCCTGATGTCTGAGATGCTGTTTATGATAGTGTGGAGAAGATCTCAGCCTTAAACTCCATTCATGGTGGAGGGATACATGCTGCAGGGCGCTGTGAGGTCAAATAGTCCCCCAAAGAGACTTAGTATTTCCAGGTTTTCCAGATTTTCATCATCAACATTCCATACACACTCAGAAGACACGTGTAGGTTCACTGGTGGGTTAGATAGTAAATTAAGCGTCTAGGTATGTGTTCTAGACATGGAGAACCCTGGTTCCCGTCACCACCCCTGCAAAACTGAACCCAATATAAATTTTTTTTTTCTGTTAATCTAAAGTGATTTAATTCACTCATCCGTTCTGTAACTTAACGCACATAATCCAGCTCTTACAGTTAAAATGCAAAAGATGTGTGAACACGAGAAGACATTCCATTCAAATTCCCGAGACACATCAGATTGGGACAGTCTTATAAATACCTCAGAGCACTTGAGGGGTCAGCAGCGGCTTCTACCTGATCGAAGGTAAGTATGACGATTTTGTGTTTCTTAAAGAGATAGAGCAGTATAATGATTTCCTGAATGTGGAATTTCACTGTTTTCAAAGAAAAGTAGATATCCAGAGCAAGACACATGCTGTCTTTAACTTGACTTGACTAACGGTAACGGTAACTACAGAAATTACTGTAAGTAGTGTGTTGGTGTACAGTAACTCAGTAAGTGTAATGCGTTAGTGTGCTGTAAGTAGAGTGTTGGTGTACAGTAACTCAGTAAGTGTAATGTGTTAGTGTGCTGTAAGTAGTGTGTCGGTGTACAGTAACTCAGTAAGTGTAACGTGTTAGTGCTGTAAGTAGTGTGTTGGTGTACGGTAACTCAGTAAGTGTAATGTGTTAGTGTGCTGTAAGTAGTGTGTTGGTGAACAGTAACTCAGTAAGTGTAATGTGTTAGTGTGCTGTAAGCAGTGTGTCGGTGTACAGTAACTCAGTAAGTGTAATGTGTTAGTGTGCTGTAAGTAGTGTGTCGGTGTACAGTAACTCAGTAAGTGTAACGTGTTAGTGTGCTGTAAGTAGTGTGTTGGTGGACTACACAGAACTGTGGGCCATCACCCCCTCTACAAACCACCAGCAGCATACAGAAATACATCTAACACAATAGGAATATTCTACTAGAGAATTTAATACACCACCCCAAAAACATAAACCACGACCAGAGGATATAAAGACCCTATAAGTGGTATTTATTACAGAGACCACCTATCATCTCTGATTCTGTTCACTTTAGATCAACAATGAAGATGCTGCACATGACTGCAATGATGCATCTCTTCCTCTTCCTCATCCTCATCCTCACTATCCAGACAGAGGAAGTGTCGGTGAGTGTAATTTATCATTTCACATTTTTGTCAAGAAAAAATTAAATAATGAATGAAATTATTTGCTGTTTGGAGCCTGAAAATGTCTAGCCGAATAGACCCAGACAAAGATTACTCCCCCCAACCCCCCTTTTACAATGCTAAGCAGATCTACAGAGAAAACTCTAAGAACTGCTACCACTATAACCAGCAGTCTAACTTTATACTGAATGATATTGTATTGTATTGTTTAATTTAAAGATGTTGTTGTAAGAATATTTTAAGAATATTTTGACATTATTTAATTTGTTTTTTAAGTTTTATTTCTGACAATTCAAATGTTTACAACCAAAAATAATCATAGAATATGCTTACAAAAATACTTATAAAGAAAAGTTTTAGATATGTTGACTAGATCTGCGGTGAGGGGTTGGTAACTTCTTTAATCTGCATTACCTTTAGCACTGGTATTCATCTATAACCCATTCATTTATTAAGAGTTATGTTTTGTTTCAGTTCCCTCTGAATGAATACAAAAATTCCATTGATGATCAGTTTGAGGGGTGTGAAGACAAAATGTATAAGATGATTGAAGGAACCAAGGGATTACTGAAGAAGGAGAAGAAATCCAATAAGGATTTTGAGAAGGCTTGGAAACAAGGCCAAGACTTTATTAATGGAAAGTTAAGTGCAAAATTAACACCATTGGAGCGCATGAGCGAAATGGCTCTTTATGCGTATTCCACAAAGCACATTTATGGTGAACTTAATGAAAAAATGCGTGATGGTAAAGCCAGCTACATGAAAAAATTTGGACTGATCTCTCTGCACTTTCTTATCACACACGGCATACAAACACGCAATGCCAGGGAGAGAAAAAAGAGGCCACCAAACGCCACAGGGAAGAAGTGCCCAAAAGTTTTCCGTCGCACTAAGGTTAATATTAAACCAACAGGCAGCACGGTTCGATTTGGCAGCTTTGCTTCTACAACGCTCAGACCACTAAAACCCAAGTTTAAGGGTTATGGTAAGAAGACATGTTTCGTGGTCTACACATGTTACGGTGCAGGTATAGCCGATGTATCATGGTATCCACCGCAGGATGAAGTGGTGATACCACCTTACGAAACATTCAGCAGTAAACATCTCCCAGCAAAACCTACAGAGCTGAAAGACTGTGAAAATGTTTATGAACTGACGAGCACAGGCAGAAAGAGCTTCATGAATTGTGAATATGTTAAATATCTCAAGAAGACACCATGACCTGTATAAGGCTTGATCTGAGTTTTCTGACTGTCTGAAGCTCCTAAAGAAATAAATACAGAATTGCAGCAAATCTGACGTCCTCCTGTGTGCTTTTATTTCACCACAGTAACACAAACAATTTACACCTCACTAGCAGAAGCCTGCACATGTCTGTGTGTTGGTTTAGCTATTTGCCACCCTCTCCTGGAGGAAGCCCAGCGTTCATCATAGCTGTGAGAGCAGCCTGCTAACTCACTATCCTCAAAACCCTGAAGTTCTTTTACATGCGTCTTGAATCCGAACTTTTCTTCTAGTTTGCATCTTTACTTCAAATAATACAAACCAAAAGATGAATTCTTGACTTAAAATTAAATAACGTGACGGTCAAACGACTGTGATGCTCCTTGGCTCGAGCCTTCTGCCCTTCTATGCATGCCCACGCTTTTTATACAAAGCTCAGGAGCCAATCAGATTGCATCCCAAACAAAAAACCAATACATTTTCTACAAGTTCTTATATCACTTAAATGCAATGGTACAAATATTCATATATTAGAAATATAACTCAAATCCTGATGGAAATTATTAATACAACATTTACAATATGTATTAAAATCTAAACACACGATAAATGGCTCCAACAATAGCCATCATCCACTACCTGCTTCATCTCCTCAATGCTTCATTGTGTTGAATCATATGAGCTGGTGAGTTAAATACATCTACAGTATGAATTACCATCATCGTTTACACTACACACAGAACCAGGGAACATGAACAGGTCGGCACAGCAGGCTGAATATGAGGAGGAGCCCATACAAACCGGTTCACATGTTCCAGAACTTTAACGTCACAGAGACATTCATGATGTAATGTGAGGAGTTTCTCCACAGACTAAAGACAAGTTGAAGATTGAGTTTAAGACTCAAGTCAAGCTTGACTGAGACTGACAGTTAGCTTGCGCAGGGTTGCCAGATTATTAAAATTATCTCCAGCCAGGATGTTCAAAACCCAGCAAAGTGCACAAACCAACCTCAAAACAAAAACTACAGAAAGAGTAAAGGTCAGCATTTCGTCCACCAACCAAAGCACACCCACCCCACAAACAAGAAGAAAGAAATCCCCTTTTGCTGGTAAACCGCACAATCTGGCAACACCAGGCTCTCAGTGCATGCGTCCCAATTGTGCACTTAACAGCTGCTAAATCTAGTATTTGAGTACGTGTCATAGGAATATCAAAGTTCAGTATACTGACACAGCACATTTAGAGCCAGTTGATTCCTGATCATGTGGTGATGATTGTCCCACAATGCAATGGGAAACAAAAGGGGGGAGCTTCTCACATCTAAGATGTTCCAAATAAAAATGGTGGGAGGTGATGTGATGGCGGCTGCCGTGGTGGCGGGACCAGAAATGGTGTATACATGGGAGTTTAACCCAAACCTGTCCAAACGGCCCGGATAATATATGTACTGTGGTAAATAATGAAGCAGCCAATCAGAGGCCAGCTCAGTATGAGCGTAATCACTTCCTGTCGGTCAGAATGGTGTAGTGTGCTAGTACTGTGTGTGGTAGCTCAGAACTCACACTGTTAGGCTCCGTATACACTGTGTAGTGTTGGTGGGAAGTACAGGACTGAGACGCAGCTGTTCTCTCGGCTCTGTTTATTACTCAGCCCTGTGAGGCACCGTCACTGCGCCCACTCAAAACCCGAAAGGACTAAAGCAGCATACCAAGCAGAACGAACCGACTAAAATAAACATAAACAGCTTTTTAATATTCACAGAACAGACATGGCCGACGCTGAACTCCCTAAAACTAAGACCCCTAAAAATGACTGATGGAAATAATTAAGCACCAAATCATTAAGCACAAAGTCACTGAATATAGTTTAGTTATAGTAACGAGGTTCACAATAATCAATATCAATAATAACAGCATCTGAAAATACCGGATATTCACTCATGACCTGGGTTGCCAAACTGCTTCAGGTATTTCTATCCAAAAAAGAGTTCAGCAAAGTGTTCAACACACGGTATAAAAACAATAGGGTAATTTACCATCTTCTAGCTGCAACGTCCACCATGTACCGTCACAAAGCAGACGTCGTCTCAAACTTCTGCCATAGCATGTAACACTGTACATACATTATTGTAGCTGAATGGCTCCAGAGCAGATGTTAACGATTGGCTAAAAGGAGGGACTGCATGTGCCAGGGAAGGCATCCACCACATCTGGACCAACTGACCAGTTCTCTGATGTAGGAGTGTCTGAACACTGATGTGGCTACATCCAGAAACTCGTCCAGTTCTGGCCCAATCCTGTCCCAGCTGTTACTGGTGCTGGTGGAGGGGTTCAGTGAGGTTACATACCTCGATCTTCTCCTAAGGTGTTTGAGGCTGGGTCCAAGACCTATCGTTTATGAAGAGTCTCTGGATTCCTCTATACCTTAACACTGTTTTAGCTGAAGTTCAGGGAGCGGAGATAAACGAACACCTTGATATTGTGGCATGTGGTATATTGAGGAAAGCTTTGGATCATTGTCCACCCCACCCCTTAAAAACGTGTGTGTAAAACAGATGTGCAAGTGTGAGGAACTTTAAGAACTATTTAAAGAACCTTCACATCGTTTTCTTTAAATCCTAAAAGTTACTTTCAGGGAGGTTTTATTTTTAGGAGTGTGGTCTAAGAGCAAACAGCAGCCACATTTTAGCAACAGCTTCATGTGAGAGGCTACACTGGTGCTTCCAGTCAGTCTCTGAGCATCACCCAGATAACGATCTACCAATTATGAGTTAGGAATTTCTGAACACAGTTCTGTTAGAACCATGTATTAAAATCTCCTGTAATGAGACTGCAGGGCTCTTCTCCAGGATGTCTGAGCTGGCCTTACACACTTACTGTTTTGAATTTTATGGCGGTTAGATATGAAAAACCCAGGCCAATATAACGCTGAGCTGCAAACCCAGAGATTTACATAGCATACTACAATCCTACATACCCTAACTCTCACTCAAACCATATACCCCGTACAGGTCATTATTTACTAAAGTACCTGCACCTGCTTTCTGATCACTGCAGGGTAACCATGAAGACGCAGCACTCAGCAGCAGTAATGCACCTCTTCATCATCCACATCATCCTCACCAAGCACATGGCTCTGGGGGTAAGTACAAGGCTGGGTAGTTTTTCTAAACCAGATCAGGAAAAATTTAAATAATTAAATAGGCTGGACATTTTTATAGTCAGATACAAATATAACCTGTACTGTGCTGATGCGGCTGTTTATTGGGATGCCTAATAGCTACACTTCATACACGGTATATTCTCTACTGAGCAGCACAACAATCAGGAGAAGCTGTAATAGTCAAGGAAAATGAAGAGTACTGAAATTTAAACACTGCTGAAATTTAGAAATGATGACAATTTTACAGTTGTCTGAACTGAACAGTGTGCTGAAGTGTAACAGCTGTCTGAACTGAACAGTGTGCTGAAATGTAACAGCTGTCCAAACTGAACAGCGTGCTGAAATTTAACAGCTGTCCAAACTGAACAGCGTGCTGAAATTTAACAGCTGTCCAAACTGAACAGTGTACTGAAATTTAACAGCTGTCCGAACTGAACAGTGTGCTGAAATTTAACAGCTGTCTTAACTGAACAGTGTACTGAAATTTTACAGTTGTCTGAACTGAACAGTGCACTGAAATTCAACAGCTGTCTTAACTGAACAGTGTACTGAAATGTAACAGCTGTCTTAACTGAACAGTGTACTGAAATGTAACAGCTGTCTTAACTGAACAGTGTACTGAAATGTAACAGCTGTCTTAACTGAACAGTGTGCTGAAATGTAACAGCTGTCTTAACTGAACAGTGTGCTGAAATGTAACAGCTGTCTTAACTGAACAGTGTGCTGAAATGTAACAGCTGTCTTAACTGAACAGTGTACTGAAATGTAACAGCTGTCTTAACTGAACAGTGTACTGAAATGTAACAGCTGTCTTAACTGAACAGTGTACTGAAATGTAACAGCTGTCTTAACTGAACAGTGTACTGAAATGTAACAGCTGTCTGAACTTAACAGTGTACTGAAATGTAACAGCTGTCTGAACTTAACAGTGTACTGAAATGTAACAGCTGTCTATAGGAATTTAGCAGTCTAGTGAAATGTAACAGCTGTCTGAAATTTCACAGTCCCCTTCAGAGCTCATTTAAGTCAGTGACTGAAATGAAAGCGCTGACAGAAATCTGCAGTTAGTGCAAATTAAGCTAAAGCACATTCAGCTCAGGCATTATTTACCTAAATGAATATTACGCAGACAAAATCCAAGATCCGCTCCGCTCTCCAGTCTACCGTGTCTCCTGTTTAGTTTTTGTAGCCCTAATGTTTGGCCACCTCTTCCTCTGGTCCCGTGTCAGTGTTGCTGTGTCTGCTTTATGTTTTGTTTATGTTGTTCTTTTTATTTTAGTTTTATGTTTAAAGGCTCCATATTTTCCCTAATATTGAACCAAATGCTGGTAGTAACAAAAAGATCAGAGAGCAAAACCCAGGTAACCCTGGACCACCATGTCTACAATTGGTCCAAAGAATTTGATGGGCCTGAACGTTTACAATGTCACTTCACTACTACATAACTCATTTACATACAGTTCAATTTGTCACTACATCGTGGCTATGAGCCCTCTCATAGGACGTGACTGGTCGCCTGTAGTCGAAGACCTCTGACAGACTGCATGGTCTGGGACAGGTTGCAAGTGCTGAGTAGCTTCATTAGCAGCTCCCCAGTTACTACAGGCAGGCAGCACCATGTCCAAAAACCAGTAACCAGGAGTCAAAGGGAACAAACTCAAAAACAGGCAGAGCAAACCAAACAAACCACAGCTCAGACACCTCACAGTAACCCAACACACAGAGGGGTTTAGGTAGCAGCCTTAATGAGCCCATTATCAGCTGCAGGAGGAGCCATGAGTGTAGTCAGGGTGGAGCCAGCATGTCAGCAGTCATGTGCAGTACCAAGCATGCCCAGGAGGGGGTAGTATAGGACACTGGGCTAGAGAATAAACCATTACCACTGTACCAGTGTTAATGTACTGTATAACAGTGAAAGGCTGATTTTCCTTGATATGGGCTCTTTAATAAATCTGTCAGATCAGCAGCAAACTACTCACACCTACATCCTGCCTCAGCACCTCAACACTTCTCTTCTTCTTCTGTTCCAGGCTCCTGCTCAAAACAGCAAGGTAAGCGACCAGGGGACCGTGAGGTTGTGCTGTCATTCCCTCTCACAGAGTCTGAGAGAGTTATGACTAGATGATAGACGTACTGAAGATTCGGAATAAATGAGGAATATAAGCTACCCGGACAAAACATTCGGTCACCCTGTATGAAACTGACAGACACGGATTCGTTGGGCGTCTCCACCAAGACTAAAGCGGGACTCGTCACTGAAGATGACCCGCTGCCATTCTGAGTCCCTCCATGACAGTCTGGTACGACACCACTGCAGTCTTTGGTGACGGTGACGTGGTGTTAAGGACAGTCGTGGTAACGGTCTGTGTGCATGTAGTCCTGCGTGGTGCAGCCGTCTGCCCATGGTGCTGCACTAACAGGACGACTCATGGAGGACACCACTGCTCACTGGATGTCTGTAATGGTGGTGTTGGGTCAGTCAGGTACAGAGATAAGACCCAGCCTTAGCATGTCTCACCATGTCAAACTTACACACCAAGTTTCAGTCCTGTGGGTTGACTCCTTCAGGGTGAGTATAAGTAGCCCCATCAGCCTCATGCAGTGCCAAATGCAGGTGCAAGGTGACTCTGTTTTTGTCCGGGGAGCTTATAATCCCTCAAGTGAAATGATAAACGATAAAGCTGATGGAGGACATCATCGTATGGACCAGCTATCCACAACAGTTGAATATTTGAACCAACGTACCACACAGTGAGTGGCTGAGCGGTCGCAGTAGCTTGGCGTTTGGGTAGCAGTTGCCTCAACAGCCATTTATCGATGTCTCCTACAGGGACAGCTTGAGGCATCATTAAAACAGGGCCACCCTGAGGTGTAGGCTGCTAGGCATTTGGTGGCACGTATCATTGGGGTTTGATTGAATACGCTGTCTGTGCTTCCAGATCTACATGGATGAATATGTAAACTCCATTGATGATGAATTCCTCACCTGCAAAGAAGACATGTATAGGCACATTACTACGAAACAGCTACTGAACAGGGAGTTGACATTCAACGTCAACTTCGGCAAGGCATGGGCGCAAGCCAGGAACTACCTCATCTCAAAAGGGAAGGTATCCCAGCAAGTCTCAAGGAAGGAGGACCTGAGGAACATAGCCCTGTGTGCGTACACCACTGAGCACATTTACCGAGACCTTAACAACAGAATGCGAACCGGCAGGGACAGCTACAAGCACTTCGGACTCATCTCTTTACACTTCCTGATAACGGACGCCATACAAAGACGCAACCGTAAGGGGGCATGCCAGACCACCTACCGTCGCACCGGTGTCGCTATCGTCATAAAAGAAAACAAGCTTGTGCGATTTGGTACCTTCACCTCATCGACACGCAGCCCAAACAACCCCAAGTTCAAGGGGTTTGGTAGGGAGACCTGTTTCATCATCTACACGTGCTACGGCGCGCACATATCTGATGTATCGGTATTTCCAAATGAGGATGAAGTATTGATACCGCCTTATGAAAGGTTCACAGGTAGACGGCTCGCCTCCTCACCTGAGCTGGCTGACTGTAAACTGGTTTACGAGCTGAGGAGCAAAGGCAAGAAGAGCAACATGAAATGTAAATACGTGAATCAGCAGAAAAAGCTACCACCCAAGACAGGGCTCTGGCCGACTGGCTGATCCGACTACGCTGTGAAGCAAACGAGTGCGAGGGGTGCGGACCACCACTCAAAATCGTTGGTTCTGATCTGTCATGTGCAGAAACGAAAATAAAAACGCTGATGCAAAACTGACACCTTGTTGTGTGACTGTGTTTGTTAGTAAGGGCTGTTAACGTCAATAACCGTGTGCACAGGAATGAAATGGGAGTGTTTAAGGTGGTAGTAACTCCAGGCTTCTGCAGGTGGCGCTGCACAAGAATGATGAAGCTTAAATCCAGCCAGGGTGTGAGTGTTGGGATCCATAGATTGGGAAGAGGTGCTACAGTGCAGGGAATGCCTCGTTCCATGTGTGGAAAATGGCTCCAGAGCAGATGTTAATGATTGGCTAAAAGGAGGGACTGCATGTGGGCGTGGCCAAAGACCATAGTGTGAAGGAAGTAGCTGAATCTGCAGGTGTATATATCAGACATTATTACCCAAGACTACGATCCACTGGACCGCTCTGGCATTTGATTTCCACCTCCTCATATCTACACATATCTATCTATCTATCTATCTATCTATCTATCTATCTATCTATCTACACACATATATTCTTCAACTGCACTGGAGCAGGAGCCTGACCGTGTTTCGTTATACTGTACAACCCTGTATTGGTATAATGACAATAAAGTTGAATTGAACTGAATTTAATTAAATTATAGTATATATAAATATATATATATATATATATATATATATATATATATATATATATATATATATATACACACACACACATAAGTTATAATTATATATAATTACAAGTACATTTTAGCTCAGTAGTATTTCAGTCTACTTAAATACGTTATAAATGTACTAAGCATGTATTAAGTAAGTATATTATAATGTACTGATATGTACTTTAATATGTACTTCATTATACCTGTGTGAATCTGGGTGGTGTCTCAGAATAGTACACGTATCGCTCGGTGGCTTCACAGCTGTTTATCAGTGTGGTTTTGTAATCCTTGGCACTTTCACATGTAACAGCCGAAGCAGAAGTGTGATCATCACCACTGTTCGTCTTATGGGTTGTTAATTATGGTGGCCTCACCTGTAAGCCCACCTGTTTCAGCAGACTTTAGTGGTGAAGAAACTGCATGCGCCTACAGTGATCCGTCTCCTCCTCCTCCTCCTGGCTGTACACACAGCTCCAGCGGTAAGAAGTGTGATTCCTAAGCCTCCAGATGATCTTCTCTTTACCACCAACAAAGCTTTACCTTTTTTCTTTTTCAGGCTGAAGAGAAGAGCAAGCCTCCTGCAGAAAAGGTTAGGCTAAAAGACAAACGAGAATTCTACCTTTAATTCAGTTCTCCTGACTAATTAGACAATTAAGATATGAACAGGGTCGTTCCAGGTTCTGTTCTAGAGAAGCTTACCATGTCAGAGTTGTTCCCAGTGGTGGTCAAGGTAACCAGACGTCCCCTCTAAAAGCTCCCTCACAGAAAGTTCCTACATGAGGTGGTTCTGAATACGCTGCCTGATGTCTGAGACGCTGTTTATGATAGTGTGGAGAAGATCTCAGCCTTAAACTCCATTCATGGTGGAGGGCTACATGCTGCACTGCAAAAAATCTGTGCCAAAAAATAAGAAAAATAAAAGCAAAATAAGAAAAGGAATGCTTGAATCAAGCAAAATTATCTGCCAATATAGTGAGAAAATTTAGCTTGTTAAGATTTCTTGAAACAAGAAACAAAATCTTGCACTGTTAATTACCTTGTAATCTCAAAAAACAGTAAAAATGAATCAATATAGGACATTGTGACTAGATTTAAGCAAGACTCACTTGATCAAATATCATAAAAATGTTCCATAAAATGCCAAAACTAGCACATTAATCTTGTTTTAAGCATTTTCATAAAACCTCATTTGTTTTTCAAAATCTTAAAATTAGAATTCTTCAGTGCTCTTTACACTCAATATGGATCTTAAATAAAGAAAAACGAATTTAAATGTTTTCCAATTTAAGACTGTAATTCTTATAATAAGATATAATTCATAATATTGTACTCAACATGAGCAACATTAAAAACAACCACATCCAATATGGTAAAAAAAATTGTATTAACTCCAGAGACATGAAATACGTGCTTACAAAAATAGTTAGAAATGAGGCTACACTTATTGAAAGACAAGTATGCCGTATGCATGGTGGTGGTAAGTCAACCTGTTTTTAAAACTTAAACAAAATGTTACATTTCACTTTTGGCTAAGTAAAACAAAAGAACACCATGTTCCAGAATGTGTTATGGTGTTTTATTTTTAACAATCAAACTAATCAAAACATCCTGGTGCAAACCCCTCTGAGAAAGAACATTTTTATTAACTAAAATATCTAATGCAGCTCTTTTATTTAAACACAAAACTTAATAAACAACCATCTCTATAATTTAAACATCATTTAACTTACTTACTTACTAAACAAAGCTTTTTTGTAGGATGAAGTTGCATCCCGATCATGAATGGCATCCTGCAGAACTTCTGTCTGAGTGTTGCGAGGCACTTTGGATAGGTCAGATGAAATATGTAGTAGTATGCTAGAAGATAGAGAACCCCTGTGTCAATGTTTTCTTTTGGAAAGGTTGTTACAGGTGTAGACCCAATGGCCAGCATGCAGTTGCTATCACAAATAATCTGAACTGGACTGAAGATTGGTCTTCTCTGAAGGTAGGTGTTTGGGTTTTCTGTGGGCTGTAACAATGAAAATTAATGAGTATGGAATAATGCAGTCTGAAACATTCATTTAAAAATCAAAGTTTAAATGAAATTAAATTTTTTAATTCAATGGTGAATACATTGTTATACAGGATAGAGAACATAACCCTGGTCCTCCACACAAAAAACTAGGGTTCTGTTCAGTACTATGCAAGACGATATTTATTATATTAATAGCAGACCATGAGCTTAACGTATTCCAAAAGGCAATCCCTAGCTCAATCAGGCACGAATTCATATAATTTTGCACACGAGACCCAAGGCATTTCTCATACATTTCTTACCTCAAGAACATAAACCATTGCCTCACTTGCATGATCCAACTTCTTGGGTAGGGCCACAGGTGATGGGAAAATCTCAGGCAGGGCCTTCATCATGGCTATACATCGCGTGACATAAGTAGATTAATTCCTTATTACATTTTTTGCATTGACCTTTTTTTTCTTTGTTTGTGTTTAAATCAGTGTGATATTTTGCACAAAAAGTTGAATCAAAGTCAATGGGATTGCAAGGTATATGTAGTCTGTATCAATTAATTTACACCTTAATATTCACACATTTAAAAAAAAAAAAAAAAAGTCAAGCTCAGGTCTAGGCTAGAGGACCTCCAATATGTTCTGTAGTGTTACAACACTGTTTTGGACCTGTATCAATTTCCAGCACCCAACATAAAGCTCTCCAGTCCCTGATAGATAAGTTTAAGTGTATAAACAGCTGTAAAAACAAAAAAGTATTTCCTGAAAGTTTCTGACCTTTGTACTGTGTTGTTGGTGGTCTCAGAACCTTTTTAAAAACTCCATAGAACTGAGCTTTGGAATAAAAGCTCTCCCAGCGAGTCTTCAGGTCAGAAATAAAGTCAGGGTTAGATCTGTCAAGGATACGGCGAAGTTTGTCCATAACCTGGCACAAAAAAGAAAACACACAAACACAGACAAAAAGATTTAACAAAACATGTTCAAGTTGTAGTTAGGGGCATATATGAAATAAATACATTTGTTTACATGATCTACTTCTCTGAAACAGGGGTATGCTTGCAGTATGTTAGCTGGCCTGTCCTGGTCTCTCAAAGTGTCAGAGTTGATGAAGGCTCCACGAGCATCAAACTCAAGGTCAAGCAGTTGAGCAACTGCCTCCTTGTTAGGCTTTGGTCTTTTATACATCTCTTGCAGGGTACGGTAATGTCTTGCTTGACTTTGCTGACTATTAGTGCCAGAATGGACTCCTAGATCTTCAGCAGTTTCTTCTTTCTGGTCAATAATTTCTGCTTTTAAAAGCAAAGGAGTCAGTTTTTTGCTTAAATATAATCGATAATGAAAAATTATAATATTTCATACTTACCAGGTGAATTCCTGCCATCCAAAGACGATGTGCTGCTTCTTGTTCTGTTACAGTTGATGCAGTGCTTCCTGCTGACTCTGAGATGAATGTGTTTGAATCATCATGAGAACACTCGAAATCCAGGCGTCTTCGTTTCCTCTGTCTTTGTGGTGTAGTTCCCTGTCGCTTTTTTGGCGTCTTTATGTTGTGGAGTCTTTTCATTAATTGCTTAAAAAGCAATTCCTGTATGTGAAAGACATTAAAGTAATACACTCATTTCACCATTTACAACTAAACATTTAAACTGCACATAAAAAAAATAAAAAGACGGACCGTTTTTCTGTTTCTTGTTCTTTGTGAATTTATGCTATGATTTCAATAGAAAAAAAAAGAAATATAATTTGTTTTTACATTATATGGATTTGGAGTATGAAATAAAAATCAAATAACCATCCATTTTTCATTTTTTATCATCTATTATTAAAATGAAAAAAGTATGACCAAAAAAAGTTGGACTGCCTAACACACATTTAACTTATAGGTCAGTTTTCATGGTTAATCATGGATGGTGTATTGTGTTTTCAAAATTAATGTTTTATGTGACATTAATGAAAATTTGGTTCACAAATGGAACAAACACTTACCCAAGTGTGTTTGCAGTTCACAGTGTTATCACGAAGCAAGGGATAATACTCACAAGCCGCTTTGCCATGGCCTGGACATCATTTTTTGATTGGATACACAAATTCAGTAGTAACTGCTTTGATGATGGACACCATGTTGGTCACTGTGTTCCTCACTAATCGGCAGTGAAGTTCTTTTGAAAGAGTGCATCCACCTTCTTGGCCAACACGCTGCATTTCAAAATACTGCTTTCTAAAATGTTCCAGCTCACTGTCAGTATACACAACATACTCAGGGTTGGGTAGCTGCAAGGTTCTCGGAGGGTCCAATGTCTCTTGCATCAGGTCGGGGAAGTGTAGGATTTCTGGGCCAATCAGTTTCTGAAACACATGGGTTGACTTGTACAGTAGCCAGCCCTATGCCATTAAAACTATTCTCTTGATTAGGGGATGCTGCTTGCTGCTTGCCCATTAAGCTAATATTAAAATTCATATAATTTATACATTCAACTGAAACATTAGCAGGATTACTTAGCTGGTAATCATAAGTTTAACATGCAGTTTTAACTAGAACATTTTTCAACTACAAAAGCTGTAAACTCCACATTATACAGTGAAGAATCAATTAAAAGCAGATTATTTATTGTAATTATTATGATATTGTTTATAATTATTTGTAAAATGGCTTAAATTACTGCGTACCTCCTGTTCCTTGTGAAACAGGTTCCATATTGCTTTTCTCCTGAGAAAATGTTCAGGTCCAGGAAGAAGATCACGGATATCTTCACAGGACAAGGTTGGTAACAAGGTTTCGCTGACGTTTGCAGCTAAAAACAAAACAACAACATTCAAACAAAATAAAAATATGAAAAAGATGTTTTTAACTCATTGTTCACTTAACCCCCAAACATTATTTGTAAATTTCTAAAACTTGCAGCGCTACACAAAGTGTGTTTCGACAGATAAAAAAAAAAAATCAATTATCAAAAACTTCTTGTTTAATGTTAGCATCTTCATTTTGAGTGTGCTTACACTGTGCAGGGGTCATGTATAAGCCTATTTCCAACGTTTTCTCTTTTCTGGTCTTAATATAATTATTTTTGACCAGAAATGATATAAATCATACTATATAAATTCTTCAATATTTGATTTATATTAATTATGAGACAGAAAAACAATTATTGTGCAAAAATAAGCTTACTGTAAGCATTAGCATGTAAACTCATTTCAGTAGAATATAATTATATACACCTGTACAACTTTGAATATCAAAAAAGCATGCCACAGTCATTTACCACCACACAATTTACATGAATGGGCAGAAGCACATTTTAACTTAAATAATATTTACCTTGTAAGGTAGCCGCTGATATTGCGTCCAGTTTTTCCATAACTGACATCTGAGGGAGATGTATCCAGATATGTAGTTAACGTTTCCAAGGGTGTCCTAACAAAAGATAGGTATCTTACTTTAGCTAGCTAGCTTACAAAGGTAGCAGAGCTTACAAGGACAGTTGACATTATTGAGCTAGCCTTAGGCTAACTAACTAGTTAGTGAGCTAGCTTCACAGTTAACGATACACATTCACAAAAACCCATTAGCTAACTTAGCTAGGTTAGCTTATTAGCTTTTTGATTACCTCATACAAGCTAATAAAATGAACTTTGACTTGTTTGCATATACTGTACCTCTGAGCTGTGGAAAACAGGATTCTCCAAACACGTCCGTTAACTGACGTTCCCGCTTCTTCGGAGGAAGAAGGGCTCTGCTTGATTCGTAGTGCTGCGTCCGTAGCGTCTACATCCGGTGTTAACATAATGGGCTATAACGTTGATTTTAATTTACTAACAAATTTAAAATATAAGACAATTACAATAGTCTTATACCCAAACCCCCTTGTTTTGTAAATCATTTATTTTTTAAATTAAATGAAAGATGTTTTGAGTCACGCCGCTATAGCTCCGGGTTGGCGCCCCGCCAGCTTCTACTGAGAGGGCAGCACTTACAGTCCGGGCGGGACAGCAGGAAGCACCACTTGAATCTACACAAATAAGTTACCAACAAAGTTTGTTACGTAGCACACTACTCGTGCCGCTTATTGGTTAATTCTGTCTAAGTTAATAACCCCTTCGCCCGTAAGTTCCAGCTGTCTGTACCAGTCAGCCCTTTTACTAATAAGTCGATTCCTCAATAAGTCGGTGCCCGCTCGACCAATGGCTGAACGTTGACATGCTTGGAATCGATTCACTGTTCTTTCAGTGTACTTCATACAGTCGTTTATTTGACAGGCGCGTGTCAGTTTAATCACTGGTGTTGCATTTGATATTTTTGTCGTTGTTAAAGTGAAGTGGATTTAACTGCATTATTCAGCATACAATCCTAAAAATGGTTAACATGTTAACAACAAATAAATGTGTTATTGTGCTGTCTGCTAGAGAGGAACACCGTTTATCACAGGTAAAAGACGACAGGTAAAGAAGAAAAACTGCCTAAAAGTTCGTGTGTTATACTGAGTATACTGTACATACACACTGCAGCTGGCTCTTGTCAGTCAGTTACTGTTAATGTGAGACACTCAGAAGTTACAGAACAGCTGCTTAGTGAGTCAATGGACATTTTTGATCATTTTGAAGACCCATTTGCCAGAGTTTGCACTATACATATGCAAGACTCAACTATCAAGGAGCTGTTTGGGGTAGTTGAAGCACAAGAAATTAAGATTGCCCAGTCTGCATGCTATAAAGGACAAGGACCCTCTCGTGCTCTTGCCATTAGATCTGAGTGCATTTACTACATACCTTTGATCAAAAGTTTAGAACATCCTGTGGTTCTATCCATGTTTGACAAAGGTGTAGAGACATGCAGGGCGGGGTTTTTAAAGGACATCATTGATGGTGATATTTTGAAATCACATCCATTGTTCTCTGTTAGACCCAACACCCTACAGCTAATACTGTATACTGACGAAATAGAACTGTGTAATCCTCTGGGGTCACATGCCTCAAAAAACAAACTTCTAATGGTCTACTATACTTTAGGGAATATACATCCTAAATATAGGTCTAAGCTGGCTGCTATCCGTTTACTTGCTATTGCAAAAGCAACTGATATTGCTCAGTGTAGCGTTGATGTGATACTCAGTAGAATACAGGAAGATCTGAACTTGCTGTACAATGGTGTGAGAATCAAAACAGTGGCAGGTGAAAGAATTGTATATGGAGCCATAGTTTTTTTTTGCGGTGACACCTTGGCTCAGCATGAGGTTACAGGGTTTAAATAGGGGGTTGGATTTTCATTCTGTAAATGCAGACACTGTGAGTGCAGTTTTGAAGACATGCAGCTTTACTTTGATGAGGACAGCTTTGTTCAACGGACATTAGGTAGGCACATCAGACAGTGTCATGAAATTGAGAGGGCCTTTACTGATTTTTTAAGAAACAGTTTGAAAACTACATACGGAATTAACAGGAAAAGCAAATTAGTAAACTTTCCATTGTTGACTACACATCTTATTATGCCATTAGATTTAAGAACCACACCTACATTGCTCTGAAATACTATCTCGGAGATTGGCATACACAGAAGTACTACTGAATGTTAGTATACAGGCCATTTAAGTTGAGAATGGTTAGAGGGAGCAAGGGAGGTTTTGAAATAGAGTATCTATTCTGTTTTGTTGCATTCTTTCTTTCTTCTAGTTTTTTTATTGCACCAAGAATGCCTGTATGTGTATTTTGTATAAAGGCATACAATGTAGGGTTGTATGTTTTAAAAATACACTCTGCCGCAACTGCAAACAAAATATTACCAATAAAATACTTTTCAGTATAAAGTGTCATCTGTTTTATTGGCAAATATATTACATGTTTTTAAGTCTTGTATTTTTAGTCTTGTGTAAGTTTTAAGAACATTGTCTTCTTATATTAAGTAAAATTATCTTGAATTTCTTCTGTTATAGGGGAGAGCCTAAAAAAGCTTCAGTAATATAAAACAAATTTCTTATTTTATTTAAAGTAGTCATTATAATTAGAAAAAGAATCTTAATAAGATAATCATAGACAAGATTTCTTAAAACTAGAATATTTATCTTACATATACAAATCTAGTCAAGTTAGTTATTCTTAAATGAAAAAAAAACAAGACATATTATTGATTTTCAAGATTTTTTTGCTCGTTAAGATGTCATTTTTTGCAGTGTGCAGGGCGCTGTGAGGTCAAATAGTCCCCCAAAGAGACTTAGTATTTCCAGGTTTTCCAGATTTTCATCATCAACATTCCATACACACTCAGAAGACACGTGTATGTTCACTGGTGGGTTAGATAGTCAATAAAGTGTCTATGTGTGTGTTCTAGACATTGAGAACCCTGGTTCCCGTCACCACCACTGTACAGAACACATCTTTCACATCACATGATTTCGGTGGCATTCCGATGATTAAATGATGAGGATAATTATCATTCATACTCATAATAAGATAAATGAGCTCATGATGGGTTTTATATGGTTTCAGATCAACATGAACGGATATGGCAACTCCATTGATGATGAAATCGAGGGCTGCAGAGACGAGATGTATAATCGCATTCGGCAGTTACTCAGTGACGAGTTGAGGTCCAATGGGAACTTCACGAATGCATGGACCAAAGCCAAACAAGATCTTCTCTTAGGAAGAAAGAAAGACTTTGATTTAAAAGCGGAGGAATTAAGAAAGGTAGCCATTAGAGCATACACCGGTAACCATATTTACAGGGAGCTGAATGATCGGATGCGTGAGGGCAGAGACACATACGATCAGTTTGGGTTGAAATCCTTACACTTCCTGATTACACATGACATACAGACTCTTAATCCCAGCGGCACATGCCAGACCACTTACCGTCGCACCACTAGTGAAATCAGCATAACAGACACTTTCGTGCGATTCGGCAGCTTTGCTTCTTCTTCGGCAGCTTTGACACCTAAACTTCAAATATTTGGGAGAGAGACTTGCTTTATCATCACCACCTGCTACGGCGCTCAATTAGACAGACCAGAACATGAGAAGGAGTTTGAGGTGCTGATACCCCCTTATGAAGTGTTCATACAGGACAGTAAAGAGGACCCAAAATATAAAATAAAATCGTGTAATCGTGTTTACAGACTGAAGAGTGTAGGTAAGATTAGCATCATGAAATGCACACTGGTTAAAGGCCCACAGACTGATGAGGTAGACGTGTTGGACATTTGACCCACCACGGTTCAAATGACTGGGGCGACGACCCACCACAAGAGGAGAGGAGCTGCTGCTCACTGTCCTCACTGATGCCACCTGCGAACTAATGCTAGCTAAGTATTTCTTAACTCGCCTCGTTTGGTTTCGACTAAGACCCTGTCTGTTTCGACATGTGATCACTCCACCTGTATTCCTGTCCCATGGTTAACCCTGTGTCCTAACAGGCGACACGTTGCTTACGTTGACTTTGTTACGTTTGCCTCGTGTGGGTGTGCTCAAGGTCGTGCTCGTGTTGTGGCGTGTGGGCGTGTCCCAGGTCCAGGAAAGCTAGCTGGTTAATAAAGCACATTATTATTACTGACAAACAAATCTGAATGGGAAACTAACTGAGTGCATTCGTGGCTTGCTTTTTTGGCTGGTTAGCATGCTGGCTAGTCTAGCTAGCTATCGAGAGACCCCCAGCAGTGCTCTACTTTCATCCACACTCCATTTCTACAGATGTATATGCACAAAGACGCATCATATAAACTGGGGTCAGAGGAAACAGTAGTTATGAGCTTCTCCTCCATGTTCACCACCACACATCTGAGAACTGGAACCAAATGCTGGTAGGAACTAAAAGCTCAGAGAGCAGAAGCTGGGGGGACCCCGGACCCCTGTGGTTTACAATGTCGCTTCACCGCATCATAGTTGATTTGTGGAGTAAATCTCGATTCGATTTTTGTCACTTTGTCTCGGTGCCGTTTGGTGCTAAATCGCGGCTACAGGTCGCGTACTCCCATACAGAACGATGGGTCACTTGTTGCTCTGCTAGTGTGAACGCAGGGCAAGGCTGTATACATGGTGGTCACTGTGAGAGTAACAGAGAGCCTGAGTCCCTGCTGAATCACAACTCTTATGATTTCTTTGATTTATAATTTGATTGATGTTTAGATGCTCTGTACATGTAGAACAGCTCGTCATGTAACCGGTTCAGCACTTTAGTACTGCTTCAGCTACAGCATTGTTATTACCAAAAGTTAGTCTGGTGGAAACGAGCAGCCAGACAGACACAGGCACATTTTCTTTACAAGTTTTATTGATTTCAGAAAGTTGATGGGAATTAAATACTTGATTGAAAGTTGATGGGAATTGTGAGTATGAGTATCTGTGATGAATGTACCAATAATAAATGACCCAGAATAAATGAAGGCTGCTTTCCTTTTTTGGTGAAGCTACCAGTTTGGAGGTGGTGTTGTTTTGACAGTGAGATGTGGTGGATGGTGGGTGGTGGGTGGAGGCAGCGGGGTTTGGGTTGGGGCAATCAGGTTGGACTAATTCCACTCCACACTACAGTGATCCACTGTTGCCTCTTCAGGTACAAAGTGGTATTACAAGACAGGACCAGGACAGAGGCTAGCTGGTTAGCATGCTAACCATCAAAACTGTTAAATACATATATAAGAAGACTATACCGTCATCTAACAATATATATGTAGGTGTGCTTGTATACAGCTTTTTGATCAGAACTGATTTTTTTTTTTACTATTTTTTACTAACTATTTTTAATTTTTTTATTAATTTATATTTTTTTCTGGATCTTTTTCCCCCATAAAGAATAAATGGGATGGAAAACTGCATGTCTGTCTACTGTACTTTCACATATGCTATCTCAGGACAGACCCCTGAGCATGACTTCAGTGTTGGTCTGACCCACACTCGTCAGTATAACTTAAATGAGCAGTTAATCAGAGTTAATCAGACCTTGTATAGGTGTCATATCCCTGCGATATTCCAGGGGAGTCCACTAGAGGTCACTGTATCTCCAGTAATTATTATTATTCTGAATATGTATCACATGTAATCGCATCTGTTGTTTCTGCTGGGCTCTCCAGCTGGTTCTTAATGAAATCCGCTCTGCTCCGTGGTTTCCTCCTGTCGCTATTATTTACACACCTGATTCTGTATTTTAGTATATGGGTCATTCTACCAAACGGGAACCACTTGTGTCCTCATTTAATGAGATGCATAAGGTACAAAACATTAACATATAAAAAATGTATATATACATATATATACTGTATATATGTATAACAATAATAATAATGATAAATGATAAAGAAAGGAATGACAGGAATGAACTGCAGTCTGATATTTCTTTAATTAAAGTTATACAACAACCAAGTAAGAGTAAGAGTAAGAGGTGAGATTACATAACAGTATGTAACCGTAAATTAAATTAATTAAAAGAGATTGATTACTGATACGAAACATCAACATAGGTTGATTAACTTTCAGGCCAGAAACATACCTCACACAAGAACACGAACGCAGAGGCCTCGAGCTACACAGAGATGGTTTGTTAGTAGTCGCATGTGTTGCACTACGGGGACACTATAGGATGTTAAGTGTGACGTAAATAGACATTTCCAGGGTCTAACGTGTCCATAGACCCCAAAAACAATCACAGACCCTGTTACCTGTTTCACAGTCACTTTTCAGCACCACTGTGGGTTATAAAGGGGTTCAGTTCTTTCCACCCCAATCCGCACGTTAACTCGTCCTCACACCACTGAAGATGAACCTAGTAATTCTAGCTAACCTAGCTAACGTTAGCTTCTGCTAAAGCCACACAGGTCTTCTATGGATCTCTCTGACACAGGCTGTGGATTTTATAGGGTGTCTCTTGCTATGAACCCACATGTTCCGCTTGTCAGCTGTTTTTATGTGCTGCCCAGTTAAAGTACCTCCTAGCCTTAGCTAGCTAGCATTGCCTAAGCTAGCTGTCTCTGCCTTCATCAGCTCGCTTGACTGGCAAACCTGACAACAGGAACACTCTGTAAAGCCCAGAGACTATATCGGGGGTCTCCACCTAGGGCCAGATTAGGTTTAGTCAGTGGGTGCTAGCATTAGCTAGGTTTGCTAGCTAGCTAACTTTAGATCACACTGGCACTAACCTTTGTGTTTCTACATTGGTGTAAGAACTGTAACTCGCTTTATCACCTGCAGACTCTCCTCTTCTTTTCCCCATCACAAGGAAAGAGCTAGAACGATACCTGAGTAGCTATTTCGGATCCTGATCTATTCCAGAGGCTATGACCGGGACATGGAGGTCAATATATCAGGATTATGACAGCCAAGGGTGACCAAGCAGCCTCATACTGCCAACCTGCTTTCTGCCATAGTACACCCTTATAGAAGGAGGATGGCAGACCACTGTTGGCAAAGCTGGTGGTCCACTAGTGTTTTACTCAGTGTTTTTTTTTTAATGGGTGCCCCACTGGTGGGTAAGCTAAGAGTCCGTCCACACACAGTTCAGTTTACTTATTATTCCTTCTTTCTGATGTCATATATCCTTAATTAATTTATTAAGTAAATAATTTTTTATGTTTTTAATTAAATCACTTTAGATCAGGCCTAGTCCTCATTTTTCCCCTCTACTGCATTTGTAAGGTTTGCCTCATCTTATTAGGGGCGCTGTCTGGGACGAAACGCTACATAAACACAAACCACACGTCCTCACCTTTTCCAATCCAACAGAACAGGTAGAGCAGGTCTCCATGTTTGGTGGTTGAGACTCTTGGATAACAGTAGATCTGCTGTGTCCACTAGCGCCCCCTTGTGTACACTAGGGGTTTAAACCCACTGCACAGTTTAAACACTGGGGGTTTAAACCCCCTGCGCTGTGGTTTCGTGTAGAAGGGATGCTGTGCGATTGCAGGGCGCTGTCGTTCGCATGCTTGTGTTGAATATGTTTCTGGCCTTGATCTTTTAAAGCTCTAAAGCTTTGCAGCAGAATTAAACCCGACCAAGGAGCATTTCATGTTGCTAGTCTTTCCAGCGCTCTCCAGCGTGTAAAGAACCTCACACCCCAGCCTGTTTCCTTTCCCTTCGACAGCTGTGATTGTAAACACTTCATAAGGAGGTATCAGCACTTCTTCCTCATCTTGGTGTTCGGACAGTTTGGTAATCTCAGCGCCGAAACGAGTTTCAATCTCAAAACAGGTCGTTTCTCCAAACTCAACCAGATCGCGTTTCAGTGAAGTTGACACAAAACTGCCGAACCGCATCTGGTCACCCACAGCGCTTCTTTTGAAAGTGAGGTCTGTACGTCGATATGTGGTTTTAGTCTGTTTTAATTGAATCCCACGCATTATCAGATAGTGAAGGGCCACATAAGGAAACCCATCTGGGTAGCCTGGTCTACCTGTGCGCATGGCGTTGTTGAGCTCGCTGTATATCCCGTTGCCTTTGTCTGAGTACACCTTTAGGGCTCTATGGTACGGATCTGTAGAGTCTTCAAACTTGTCCCAGGCAGTTCGGAACTTTTCGTTGGTTGACAGCTCTTCATTAAGGTAGTTCTTTATAAGAGCTGCCATGTCTTCTTCTCTGCAGTCCGAAAAATCATCATCAATAGAATCCAGAGCCATGTCCAACGTGAACTGGAAAAGAAGCATGGACACGTAAGTCGCCTGTTTATGTCCACTTACTCTGTACTTCCATTCATTGGACACTTTATCAGAAACACCTCCCTAATAGCTACACTATGCAGGTGTACAGTTACAGATGTAGCTCATCTGTTGCTGGACACTTTATCACTCTCCATCTTATTAGCTCCACTGACCATACAGGATACTCAGTAGGTGTACAGGTCCAGACTTTAGTCCATCTGTTTCTCTGTGTACTTTACTGGTGCCCACAGAACGCTACCCACAGGATGCTGCCCAGAGGTCACTGCCCACAGGACGCTGTTGACTGGATAGCTCTGGTTGGTGGACGATTCTCAGTCCAGCAGTGACACTGAGGTGTCCAGCAGCACTGCTGTGTCTGATCCACTCACACCAGCACCACCCACACTAACACACCACCACCACGTCAGTGTCACTGCAGTGCTGAGAATGATCCACCCCCCACATCATACCTGCTCTGTGGTGGTCCTGTGGGGGTCCTGACCATTGAAGAACAGGGTAATACAGTATACAGAGAAACAGATGGACTACAGTCTGGACCTGTACACCTACAGAGTGTCCTGTATGGTCAGTGGAACTGATAAGATGGTGGTTTTATTGTTATGGCTGATCAGAATCTGTGGGGTTCCCTGGAACAACCAGTAAAACACCTGGGAAGGCATCCACCAATCTGGACCGACTGACCAATCCTTTGATGTACACTGATGTGGCTACATCCAGAATTCAGTACATGCCAAATAGGATCACAGCTGTTGTTGGTGCAGGTGGAGGTGTTACAGGCTGTTAGGTACAGTTCAGTCACAGGGGACTCGCTTTTGGTCTGGCGAGTTTACAGTGTCCTCATAACACACACCCACTCTAACACCAAATCTAAATGAACCCCAGTGGGAGTCTCTATACATTACCACACAAATCCAAACACACGAAAACTCCTCAGACACTGTTAGCCTGCTCATACAGAATGTGAGCACGATTCAAGGACGAAGAGAGAAGTGTTAAACGAATAAACACAAACACCCCTCCTACCTCTGCTGCCCTCACGGACAGCATCAACGTGATGACGAAGGTCTTCACCATCAGAGACACCATCTTCACCGTGAGCCTGGCAGGATCAGCCCCTGTGGTAAAGAGAGTGAGAGCGTCTGTGCCTGTTCCACACTGTGAGCTGTAGATGAAGGCAAAGAGGTAAATAGACCCCACCACTCTGGTAGTCCGGTCCTGAAGTGCTGTGCTCCGTCTCCTTGTGGTCCTTATTAACAGCTCTATCGCTACTTTACATCAATCTACATTTCCATACAGTGACTCCTCCCCCACTGCCCGTTAGCAGAACACAGAGCTGATGTAGAGAAACTCTCATTAAAACCCATTCACATCAAAGAGAACTTTAAAAAAAAAAGTTTTATCAAAAACGATGGCAAAGGGGGTTCCTCAGACTGTCCAACACATAACATACAGTCAAAAGTTTAGACACGGCTCCTCATAGCAGGTTCTCCTCATAGCAGGTTCTCCTCATAGCAGGTTCTCCTCATAGCAGGTTCTCCTTCTGTGTATCTTATAGCTTTACCGTGGAATAAAAGTGAAGACACCAAACTACAAACTAGAAGTACATTTCCTGAAGGAAACCTCTGCGTACTTCAACACGGATACAATCACACATCATACCTGCTACTTACAGGCTGCTGTTGGGGTGGTGGTGCTAATAAAGGTGGATCTGCTCCTCTCTTTAATCTCTTCAGGGTCAGACGCTGGGCAGGGCTGCTCCGTATTCTCCAAGATGTTTGGCAAACTGTCCGGAGTGGAATGTGCAGACGGCAGGATTAGAGTAATCCGGGTTCCTGTTAAAGATGTGGGAGCTGGAGTTCCTGTTCTCCAGCTTGCTAATTTTCCATTCCACCTTAAAAGGGTCCTTGGTTACTGTACAGGCTGCAGTATTTAAGGTGGAACAGTCGGGATCCTCAGTGAGGAACAAGGGATGGGTAAACGAGTGTGGGTCGGTATGACAGTGGATTAGCGTCTGGCGGTCTGCCCTTAGTTTGGTGGCTCTCGGGCGAACGGAAACATTACTGCTTGGTTTGGGTCGAAAATGACTGGGACTCTATGGGAGGAACGAGGGATGAATAAATGACAGATAGAGGAGTACGGGTCCGTAGGGCTGTGGATTAGTGCTTGGGGACCTGCCCTTAGTGTGTATGTGAAGTTTCGGGCCTCTAGGCCGAACAAAACAGACAGCTTTAGAGGGGTCCAAAAATGACTGGGACTCTATGGAAGGAACGAGGGATGCGAAACCAAAAGGAGAAACGAACGAGTGCGGGTCAATCAAACACTGTATTTCTGCGCCCCGAGCTAATGTATCCGATTTGGTTTCCCTAGGTGGAGTGGAAGTAGGTTAGATAGGCAGGACAGATTGATATCGTGTTTTTCGATCCTATTCATTCTCTAGGGGAAAAAAATTCCTTCCTACTCGGAATCCATGCATCCGATCAAAAAGCTGTATACAAGCCCACATCAGCGTATCATACCGGACAATCTGGAGTTGGAATGGAGTCGATATCTCGAAAGCTGCGGGACGAGTTAGTCGGCGATGAAACGGGAGAAAAAGAAAAATCGAATAACAGTACAGTTGTTATAACAAGCACTCATGGAATTATCCAGTCCACCTTAAAACCCTCTCATGGAATTATCCAGTCCACCTTAAAACCCTCTCATGGAATTATCTAGTCCACCTTAAAACCCTCTCATGGAATTATCCAGTCCACCTTAAAACCCTCTCATGGAATTATCCAGTCCACCTTAAAACCCTCTCATGGAATTATCCAGTCCACCTTAAAACCCTCTCATGGAATTATCCAGTCCACCTTAAAACCCTCTCATGGAATTATCCAGTCCACCTTAAAACCCTCTCATGGAATTATCCAGTCCACCTTAAACCCTCCAGAGTGGAGCTGTACAGGAGGAGGACCCAGCTTCCTTACCCTGCAGTGGAGCTGACCCAGCAGTGCTGCCGGAGGGTTTAAACAGACGTCAGTGTCCCTGCAGTGCTGAGAATGATCCACTCCCCACATACTACCTGCTCTGTGGTGGTCCTGTGGGGGTCCTGACCATTGAAGAACAGGGTAATACAGTACACAGAGGAACAGATGGACTACAGTCTGGACCTGTACACCTACAGAGTGTCCTGTATGGTCAGTGGAGCTGATAAGATGGACAGGGAGTGTAGATACGAGGGGGTGGTGTCAATATTCTGATATTTATATATGGCTATTAAAAGTTATGTTGTTACCCCCGACGACTAGTAATATGCAAATTCCATATCTGAGACGGTGAATGGTCACTGCTGTGAAAAGTGACCGGTGGGTAACGATGCCGTTAGGAACATTTCCCTATCTGTAAACATTAATACAGCAGCTTCTGTTGTTGCTGCTGTCTGATGAAGAGCCATGCAGTGACTGGATTCCCCTTGGTGTCCCCTGTGTGCCACTGTGGATCAGACTTCCTTACCCAGCTCAATAATCCGGTAAGATTCCTAAAGGAACGCAGGCATTGTTATTCCTACCTCTGCGTACTTCAACACGGATACAATCACACAGCATATCTGCTACTGACAGGCTGCTGTTGGGGTGGTGGTGCTAATAAAGGTGGAGCTGCTCCTCTCTTCAGTCTCTTCAGGGTCAGACGCTGAGCGGAGCTGCTTCGTATTGTCCAAGATGTTTGGCAAACTGTCCGGAGTGGAATGTGCAGATGGCAGGATTAAAGTAATCCGGGTTCCTGTTAAAGATGTGGGAGCTGGAGTTCCTGTTCTCCAGCTTGCTCATTTTCCATTCCACCTTAAAAGGGGCCTTGGTTACGGTACAGGCTGCAGTATTTAAGGTGGAATGGATAATTGGATAAAGGAGCTGGTGAATACGAAGCAGCTTCAGCCTGGTTTAAAGATGAACATCCACCATGTACCGCTGACAGTCGGGATCCTTGGGAAGGGAATGGAAAGTGCCGATATCCTCTTACCAGCCTGGAACGCTGGATTTCTCCACATAGCCCACCATGTTGGTTCTGTAGCTCCGTTGCGCTTGCTTCACTGAGTGTAAGGCACGGGACACCTGGACAGGCTGCCGGGTCCAGCACAGGGCCAGCACAGAGACATACACATTCACGACCTGGGGGGTCGGTTCAGCATCTCCTGTTCACCTGACTGGAGGTAAAACAGACACCGGGAGAACCTCTGGGATATTAGCATGAACTCCAGAATTCCGTATAACTCCGCATCTCTCCCTTTGTGCTCTGATGAAGTCATGCACTCGAGCTGACCTATCTGTACAAAGGCCTCATCGCAGTCAACGCCACTAACTCATTTAACCTTCAGCAGTGAGCTAAACACATCCTTCCGAATCTTGATATTTCTTCCTGTCACAAAATTCCGACTTTTCTGAAGAACGGCATTCATAAGGCTACGACTCCAGCATGAATATTTCATGACAACTGGCTCAATCCTCTGCTGGCTCCCTAACTGTCTGATGTCAGATGGTGAGTCCCAGTTGTGCACCTAATACCAGTGGTGGACAGTAGGGAAGTTAACGTAACTGGTTCCCGTACTTAAGTAGTTTTACTGAGTATCTGTACCGAAGTATTTACGTTTACTGCACTGCATTATGGGAAATCTGTCCTTCCCTTCGGCTCATAAAAACATAACGTGTCAAAACCAAACAAGCTGACTGATGGATTCTCAGCAGCCAAGGCAATGTCCATTTCAGGCCTGGACTACATCCAGGAGCACCTGGAGGAAGACAGGTAAGGCAGGATGGGGTTAATGTAAACACTGACTGACCATCACACATCAAAGGCTTTACTAAGCAGATCAAACAGACTGTTCCTGATGCTGTGGGTAGATACACAGTATAGAAACATGTACAGGTGGACTTGTGACTGGCGAGCATCTCTATATGAACTCTGTGTCCTCTATAGGACATGGGTGGGGCTGGTTTATGAGACCTGCAGATGATTTTACAATGGTAATTACACAGTAATAAATTACACTTATTAATTAAATGCCAGTTTCCTAGCTGTTACTAAACAATAAATCAGAAACTGTAGTGAGTGGTAATAAGGCTGTTACGAAACGGTAACGTATTGGTAACAGGTTGTGCTTACCTGAAATGACCTCCTTATAGGCCGTTATGTAATAGGTTTACAGTATGTGTCTATAGGCGGGCCTACAGGTGAAGCACAAGCCCATGTTGACCTGATGGAGGTGTAGTAAGTAATAAACATGGTGGAGATCAGTGAGTTTGTATTATAAGGCTCTGTTACCATGTAGTTACACTGTAATTACTGCCTGTAACTCACATGGCGTCTGATCATTATACATACCAGGTGAGTAATAACATAGTAACTACAGCAGATACAGGGTTAATAACGCTAACGTTATATATTATATACATGTACCCAGTTATTTCTCTCTTTTATTATTCATTAGGTCATTTTAGGAAAATAAAACTAAACACTGATATCCACCACTATCTTTTCATCTTTCATAAAGAGTAGAAGACGTGTATATAACGTATATAACGTGTATATATAATAAGAAAAGTAAAACCGGTTGCCATTGTGTTTCTTTGACATTGCTGCCTTGTTACCATGACAACTGCTCACTTATTATACATAAAGAACTATGAAATAAGCAGGTAATTTTAGATAAGTACCGTCTGTTACTATTATATTACCATTTCATAACAGCCTCATTAACACTCACTACAATTTCTGATGTATTATTTAGTAATAACTGGGAAACTAACATGTAATTAACGCTTAAATACACTTTATTACTGTATAATTACCATATTATTACCTACTTATTACGACCTGTACAGTAAAGCGCCACCGAAACTTTTTCCTGGACCCTGACGGTTTACGAAAATGTGAAATCTGCATCACCTGGTCTTTCCTAACGGCGTGACCGCACGTGATGCCATAGCTACTGCGGTCAGTCTGCGCCTCCTCGCACCATTTACCTCATCTCGAGTTTAAACCCAGCTTTGGATCATTCGGATTCGGAGAGGACACGCCTAGAGGTCTACTAATATAGGCATGCTAGCATTTGATTGGCTGAAAGGGAGATGCGACAGACGTGACGAACACTGACACACATACAAAAGGAGGAGGCGGCGTGACGTCTCAGTTTCATAGATATAGATTTCTTTTATTTCAGATCTGAATATTAAAGTCAAAAATACATAATATGATTGAAACATATTGCACTACGTCATAATGCTGAGCACGACAGGCGTCACATGTGCAGTAAATGAAATATGAATTTAAATATTAAATAACTGACAAAGTAAATATGTAAACACTAAGCTAGTTAAGATAGGGTTTCTTCTCTATTGCAACACTTCCGATTAAAGTGGTTCGGTAACAGTACTTATTCCGTTTCCAGTTCTGGTGGAGGTACACAGTGCTCTATCCATAGTCCTTTATTCTTTCAGGGTGGATCAGTTTGTTGTTTTTTTCTTCTCCTCAGAAATAAAGAAAGAAGGGTCCGGGTTGTTTCGTGTCTTTACCACGACAGCCTCTTCTCTCTGCACCAAAGCTCCAAAAACGAGCTTTAAAAGCCCAGCGGAACCTAAAATCGTGTGTCCACTGCTGTAAAATGCGGGGACGTAGAAGCACCGATGGTCTGAAGGTGGAGGTTCCGTGTTTGCGGGTTTGCTTCCTTTTCGTTGGGCTGAAATGCGGCTGCGTGTGCGGTCGGGAGTGAATCTTCTGGTTTTTAAGTTTTCCCTTACGAGCAAATAGAAAATAATAAGAGGGATTGTGATTGAGTAAGGCCCCTACGCTGGAGTGAGATTACGTTTAGATCAGATTAGATCAGACTTGATTGGACTGGATTAGCATCTGGCGGAGAAGGGGGGGTCGGTGGGGTACTCTGTGAAGGATTTGAGCTCGTAGGCAGCACCACTGTCCACTTCCATGGATTTGCGTGAGAATAGAAGCCGGATGTCCCGATGGAGGTAGATCTTTCCAGATTTGGAGCTCTGGAACCTGAGAAGGTTAAACATGGATGACATGAAGAGCGATCAGTAACAGATCCCGCAAAAACATCAACTCAGTAGCAGTAATGCCAACCAATCAGCTCTCAGTAGCAGTAACGCTAACCAATCTGCTCTCAGTAGTGGTAAAGCTAACCAGTCAGCTCTCAGTAGTAGTAATGCCAACCAA
This sequence comes from Prochilodus magdalenae, assembly GCA_024036415.1. Classification (NCBI taxonomy): domain Eukaryota; kingdom Metazoa; phylum Chordata; class Actinopteri; order Characiformes; family Prochilodontidae; genus Prochilodus; species Prochilodus magdalenae. The sequence continues at coordinate 34,738 of JAMWET010006223.1, forward strand.
TCAGCTCTCAGTAGCGGTAATGCTAACCAGTCAGCTCTCAGTAGTAGTAATGCTAACCAGTCAACTCTCAGTAGCAGTAATGCCAACCAATCAGATCTCAGTAGCAGCAATGCTAACCAATCATCTCTCAGTAACAGTAATGCTAACCAATCAGCTCTCAGTAGCAGCAATGCTAACCAATCAGCTCTCAGTAGCAGCAATGCTAACCAATCATCTCTCAGTAACAGTAATGCTAACCAATCAGCTCTCAGTAGCAGTAATGCTAACCAATCAGATCTCAGTAGCAGTAATGCTAACCAATCAGATCTCAGTAGCAGTAATGCTAACCAATCAGCTCTCAGTAGCAGTAATGCTAACCAATCAGCTCTCAGTAGCAGCAATGCTAACCAATCAGCGCTCAGTTGCAGTAATGCTAACCAATCAGCTCTCAATATATGTTTTTGTTCCCAAATTGAATAAGTTAATAAGTTTAGTTTCCTGAATTAGGAATGTTCTCATATTTAGATCAGAGTCAGAATTACACACGACTGCCTCAGAGTAAGAACAGCAACCTTTCAGACCCCACCCCCTGAACAGCCTGCGGTGTTTACCTCAGGTGAATGAGGTAGCGCAGGGTCCGCCCCTGGCCCAGTGCGAGGAGGGGCTTCTTGTTGTTGTGGCCGTTGGATTCGCGTTTGACGGGGACGGAGAAGGTCCTCTGCCTCAGGAATGTCTGATGGCTTGCCGGCATTTCCCTCAGATCATACATCACCACAAACATCTTCACCACTGTCTTATTGGGGTTGAATAAGGTCTGGAATGAGGAGCGCACAAACACACAGCGTTCAGCTGTACCGCATCAGTAAGACAACAACAACAACAATAACAACAACAACAACAACAACGTACAAACTATGTACAGAAACCTGTAACTGAATTCAATGCGACTCCTACTGTGCTAAAAAGCCTTTCCCCTGTTTGGCCACCAGAGGGCACAGGTTAGCAGCACAGTGCATTCTGCTGTGTCTGTGCGGACACTGATGACGTACCTACACCGTCTGTATAACTGAGTGAATCCACACACTGCCGTATTACCCATAACCTCATATACTTCATCAGGTCCACATCCATACATCTACACTCACTGTTTCAGCTCCACTGACCGTACAGGACACTCTGTAGGTGTACAGGTCCAGACTGTAGTCCATCTGTTTCTCTGTATACTGTACTACCCTGTTCTTCAATGGTCAGGACCCCCACAGGACCACCACAGAGCAGGTATGATGTGGGTGGTGGATCATTCTCAGCACTGCAGTGACTCTGACGTGGTGGTGGTGGTGTTAGTGTGGGTGGTGCTGGTGTGAGTGGATCAGACACAGCAGTGCTGCTGGAGTGTTGAAACACTGTGTCCACTCACTGTCCACTCTATTAGACACTCCTACCTTGCTGCTCCACCTTGTAGATGGACAGTCAGAGACGATAGCTCATCTGCTGCTGCACAGTGCAGTGCTGGTCATCCTCTAGACCCTCATCAGTGGGCACAGGACGCTGCCCACAGGACGCTGCCCACAGGACGCTGCCCACAGGACGCTGCCCACAGGACGCTGCCCACAGAACGTTGTTGTGCTGGACAGTTTTGGACAGTCTGAGGTGTCCAGCAGCACTGCTGTGTCTGATCCACTCACTCCAGCACCACACACACTAACACACCACCACCACGTCAGTGTCACTGCAGTGCTGAGAATGATCCACCACCCCCATCATACCTGTGGTTGTCCTGATGGACTACAGTCTGGAGCTGTATGACTACAGAGTGTCCTATATGGTCAGTGGAGCTGATCCAGTGGACAGTGGAGTGTAGACATGAGGAGGTGGACCTGATGAAGTGCTGGGTAAGTGTAGGTGTACAGTTGTTTACAGGTAGAGCACAGCAGGAGTCTTACCACTTGAATGGTTCCTGATGGAGGCACGCGGTAGCCCCTTTTACCCAGAGTCTCCAGGTTTATGACACCCTGCAGGATGAGGAAGTACAACCGGTCAGCTTTTACCAAACACACCTGCAATGAGCCTTAGGTGGGCCTTAGGTACACCTCTCAGTTATGATTAGCCTTTAGCCTAGCATCACATTATGCATCACAGGATTATGTTTTGACTATGTTGCATAATAATTACTGTATATTTCTGGTTTCCATGGTGAATATGTCTCTGACTTAAAGCGCTGGGACAAAATAAGCTGCCGCCTTAGCAGCAAATATATATGTACTGCAGGTTATGTATAAATCTAAATACGTTGAAAACTGTAATTATGGAGTGGTGGCAGCAGGGGGCGATATGACCAAAACTGCATATCATCGGAATCAATGCACGATGAATATCGAGTCACATGGAGAACACAAACTGAAACACGATAGAGTTCAATACCATGTAGGGAGAAGGAGCGTTGTCGTCGGAGACGCTGTAGAATGACACGTCCACGGGGAAGGTCATGTGACTGGGGCAGAAACTTCCACTGGCACCCACTTCCGCGGTGAACCCCTCCACAAGGCCCAGCGGCTCCAAACGGTAGTTCAGAACACACTCCTGCACACACACACACGCCAGAGACCGGAGGGATCACCCAAACTACATCCATACACGAGCATCAGTCTGCGAGTGATTCACTGAGTGAGTCATTCGGAGTGAGTGATTCACCGAGTGAGTCAGACTGTGAGTGATTCAGTTACAGAAGGTTCGGGAAGACTAGGTAGAGCTAGTGGCCCTAAAGCTCCCGGGCCCCAAACCAACACTGGTGAGTGAGTGTGTGGCAATGTGTATGCATGTGTGTGTGTGTGTGTGTGAGGTTTATGCCACATTCTGGGGACCAAAACCTGTGAACACACTCACGCTGTGGTGACCTTTCACCCTTAATGTAAATCTTTGAATGTTGAGGTGCTTTAAGGTTAGGATAGAGGTTAGGGCTAGGGTAAGGTTATGGGAAAGGGTAAGGTGATAGGGTTAACGGGTTAGGCTTGTACTAGTTCTGGTTAAGGTTTGGGGTACGTCTCCAGGAAAAGAATGGAAGTCTATGAGGTGTCCCCACAATTCCCACAAACCAACACAGGTGAGTGTGTGTGTGTGTGTACCTCAAAGTTTCCCAGAAGACTGAGGCTGGCGGGAGGGGCGCTGGCACTCAGGAGCTGCTGAGGTTCATCTACGTCTTCAGACTTCTTCAAACACACTCTATAGACACACACGCACACGCGTCCGCACACATAGAGACACACACACACACAGTCGGTTAAACAACATAGAGAAATCTTTCTCACTATACACCTACTGGCCACTTTATCAGAAACCCCTCCACTCTGCTGGTAGCTCCACCCTTCTGGTACACAGAGACTGTATCTGTTGATGCTCCCACAGACCTGCTCTGGGCTGAGGTTCAGAGATAATCACAAAAAAAGAGAAATGAAGAGATACAATTTTATTCTAATTAAAATAAAACTTAATAAAAACAAAAATGTGCCAAAATGAGAAAAGAAAAACTGATACAAAAAAAAATATATAAGTTCAGCATTAATAAAAGTCTAGGAGCTCAACGGTACGTGAAAAAAGTTTTTAAAAAAAACAAATTTTAATTGCCACATTTGGGTCACATCTAAGATCTTCTGGGAGTTGTTTTCAAGTTACAGTCGTTCGGTGGTCTGGTTTGGTGGTCAAAGGTGTCCCATTATTTAGTTTTTCTTTGTGTAAATAAGTGATTAATATGTGACAGTCAACAGACTGGCGATAAAGAAAAACATGACATATGCCATAATGTTTGTTCAGGCCTGTTTCACCCAGCATGGTAAATCCATAAATAAACAGCAGCTGTGCAGTAGAATGTGTAGTAGTGAGTCTCCATACAGCAGAGACCCACCCCAAGGCCCACTACAAACCATAGCGGCCCACCAGAACACCAGGATCAACCTCTCTAAATATCATTTCTCCAATACATCTGGGTAAAGTAGAATTATGATGTCTCCAAACCACCCCAAGACCCTCCACCAGCGGCTAGCCAGCGGCTACGTCATCTCAGACTGAAGGTGTTTCATTAGCCTGCTACTACAATGTTTTCATGTATGTAAATGTACATAAATACACGTATATTAATATTAATATACTTAATATTCCGGTCCACTGCAAACTACTACCTGAGTGCAGGCCCACAGACCACTAGAGGGCGCTCCATGGCACTTCGGTTGAGAAACCGTGCCATGGAGGACGTGTTCACTTATTTACGTTTGCAAAATCAACAATAATATGGAATTCTATCACTAAGCTTTTACAATACGACCGCTCAAGGGTGCATCACCATGTCTGGTCTGGGCTTTACGCGAAGGGCTGCACCCATGGGATCTCTAAGACCTTCAGCATAGTCTTCATGAGGTGTGGCTAGCATGCTGTATGTGGTTGGTGTTCCTGATAAAGTGTCCAGTGACTGTAGGTAACGGTCCACAGTGGTAACCGGGTGTCTAGTGGTCATAGTGATTCACTGCATATGAAAAATACACTTCAGTAAACTCAATTATAAAAGCAGGCCTGCGAACAAACCAGCTCAGCCCGGCTCTGTAAGACGTGACCAGACACCACGGCACCAAACCCCTTCACCATGAGGAGCAGATTCCGGGTAGCCAATTTGAGCGAGCTCCTCACGAGGGCTTCACAGCAGAGCGTTCAGTAGATGGCAGTGTGTGAGAACCAGACCGAGAGAGAGAGAGGCTGGCAGACGATCAGAGAGCAGGCATTTAGGTGGGGGATTGAGGTCATACCTCTTGCTGACGGCCCAGGGCACTCCTTTGCAGCGAATCAGAGTCGCGTCTAAATCAAAGTAGCCGGTCTGGCTCTTCCTCTGAGGAACCTTGGCAGAAGGAGATGAGAGAGGGTCAAAACAGGCAACGGGTTCAACACTGGAATACGGTCTCTGTTAAGGCTTTGATGCTTCAGGCACAGAGCTGAACCAGCGCACATCCTCAGCCGTCTAGAGGTGCACAACCCTGCTGCTGCAGATCCACCAGCCTGGAGGAGCTCAGCGGAATGTTCCCCCGCACCAAAACACATCAGCCCAAGCAGGCTTGGTGTCTGAGGTTTGCTTCTGGAGCCCTGCGGCAGTGAGGCTAATGTGGCTAACAAGCAATGAAGCTTTATTAGCGTAGTTAGCATCATGCATCTGCAAGCTGGACGTTATTAGGCCATCTCTAATAAACCTGATTATGTGGTTTCTGACACTGTACAAGCCACTGTTTTCCAAAAACATGGAATAAACAGGCTACCGCATTTTTAGCTATGCTAATGTACTTATCACATCTATAGAAATTCATACATTGGTCTGCTGAACTGACCAGGTCAGTCTCTTCTAACACTCTGCTTAATAGTGAGGGGTAGCGCTTCGCCATTAGTGGGCTAACAGTGGTTCGCTATCCTCTTGCCATCAGGTGTCCCTAGCTGAGGCTAGTATGTGACTTGGGTATGCGATTAGCATGATGCTAACTGGTCCTGCATTATCTGTTAGCAACACTAGCTTTATGGCTCCTGTGGAAAGAACCAAACCTCGGCCACCAAACACGCCATGGAAGATTCTGGAATGATGTTGGGAACCATTCCTTTCATCACCAAGCTAATCTGTCTAGTGCTGTTAGTGCTGATGTTCAAACCCCGCTAACGCTGCTTGATTATGGGCACCTGCAGGTGCTAGCTGCGTTCCAAACACCTGAAACTGTAATTTATTACGGCGTAGAACATTCAAAGGTTCTAGGAGCATGCAGAGGTTTCCTAATGGGATCCAATTGTGGTTAACTATCTGTCTGTTTGTGTGTCCATTCGTCTGTCTGTCTGTCTTTCTGTATCTGTCTGTCTTGTCTATCTGTGTCTGTCTGTCTATATCTATGTCTGTCTGTCTGTCTATCTATCTATCTATCTATATCTGTCTGTCTGTCTCATTTTCTGTCTGTCTATCTATCTTTCTTTGTCTGTTTGTCCATCTATCTATCTGTTTCTGTCTGTCTATCTATCTGTGTCTGTCTGTCTATATCTGTGTCTGTCTGTCTGTATCTGTTTCTGTCTGTCTGTATCTGTTTCTGTCTGTCTATCTATCTGTGTCTGTCTGTCTATATCTGTGTCTGTCTGTCTGTATCTGTGTCTGTCTGTCTGTATCTGTGTCTGTCTGTCTGTATCTGTGTCTGTCTGTATCTGTGTCTGTCTGTCTGTATCTGTGTCTGTCTGTCTGTATCTGTGTCTGTCTGTCTGTATCTGTGTCTGTCTGTCTGTATCTGTGTCTGTCTGTATCTGTGTCTGTCTGTCTGTATCTGTGTCTGTCTGTCTGTATCTGTCTGTCTGTATCTGTGTCTGTCTGTATCTGTGTCTGTCTGTCTGTCTGTCTGTATCTGTGTCTGTCTGTATCTGTGTCTGTCTGTCTGTATCTGTGTCTGTCTGTCTGTATCTGTGTCTGTCTGTCTGTATCTGTGTCTGTCTGTCTGTCTGTTTGTATCTGTGACTGTCTGTCTGTATCTGTGTCTGTCTGTCTGTGTGTCCATCCGTCTGTGTGTCCATCCGTCTGTCTGTCCATCCGTCTGTCTGTCTGTCTGTCTGTCTGTCTATCTGTGTCTGTCTGTCTATATCTGTGTCTGTCTGTCTGTATCTGTCTGTATCTGTGTCCATCCATCTCTCTGTGTGTCCATCCGTTTGTCTGTGTGTCCATCTGTCTGTCTGTCTGTCTGTCTCTGTCTGTCTGTCTGTGTCACTTCACATTAGGAAGCAACCCCAGCAGGCCTTACTCCTACTAGTTCTGATGGCCTATGTATATGTAGGTCTTTACTGTTATATACGTATTTGGAACTTTGCTGTGTCGTCAGGTAGAACTGAATACGTGGGTTACATGGCACTGTAATACATCGTCAACCTACATTATGATTATGAACAGCAGGGGGCGCTCTGATCACCTTCAGAGCCTACAGGTTTGTTGGCTCAGGTTCAGAGCCAGCTGATGAAGAAAGCGAGGTTGCGTAACCACGGCCTAACTGTATCCAAACCACACGGTCCCGGCTCCTGACAGTGATGTGCATTAGCAACTCATCACTGACTAAAGATGACATCATTAAAAGGCCGTCCAATCAGCCTGCGGCGCCATACGAACATCACGAATATGACTCTGGCTGTGCTTCAGGATGAGGTCGGATGTATGGAGAGAACAGCAGAGGTTATGAGTCATGTCAGACGGGTCTGAACGGAGCTGCTGTTTCACTGTACAGACAAAGCCAAGCCACGATGATCACAGGCCGTGTCATCAGCAGGGCCCAAAACAAAGCGCGGCTGACTCTGACTCGGCCGGCGAGGGTTTAATAATAGCAGATGTGCCTCAGAGACGGAGGAAGTGGGCTAATCCAGCCCATAATACTCTGTGCGCTGAGTCGCTACCAGCAACAGGAAATACATGTGAGAGTCTGGAAAGCATTAGAGACGAGGAAGCGACTCACAGGTGAGTCACATGACTGGGAAACTGTGTTCACTGTGTGTTTGAGGAAGTTTGAGGACGCGTGTCAGTCATGCATGTATAATGTGTTTAATGGTGAATGCTGTTTGATTTATCTGCACATGCTTGCTGATTGGTTCTGTCCAATTTGAGAAAAAATACAATTTTAATTATTAAAATAATAATAATAATAATAATAATAATATATAAAAACTCATGAAAGACCACATTCTATAAGATGTACTGGCGACACACAAAAAGACTAACAACAGACTAAAAACAAGCTAACAACAGGCTAACAGAACAAAATAATTAACAACAGGCTAATAACAGGCAAATACACGCTAACAAAGGGCTAACAAAGGGCTAAAGGCTAACAACAAGCTAACAACAAGCTAAGGGAAAGTTACCAACAGGCTAATAACAGGCAATACAGGCTAACAAATGGCCAACAAAGGGTTAAAGGCTAACAACAAGCTAAGGAAATGTTACCAACAGGCTAATAACAGGCAAATACAGGCTAACAAAGGGCTAAAGGCTAACATTAAGCAACCAACAGGCTAAGGGACAGTTATTAACAGGCTAATAATGGGCAAATACATGCTAACAATAGGCTAACGAAGGACTAAAGGCTAACAACAAGCTAACAACAGTCTAAGGGACCGTTATCAACATGCTAATAACAGGCAAATACAAGCTTACAATAGGCTAAAGGCTAACAACAAGATAACAAGAGGCTAAAGGAAATTTACCAACTGGCTAATAACAGGCCAACGATAGGCTAACACCAGGCTAACAAAAGGGTAGGGCTTTTGATTAATATGCTTATTCCTTCCTTAAATAAAGGCACTTAAAGTTGTAATAAACCTGCATATATAATAAATAAACAACAAGCTAACAGGATGGAGCGTTACCAACAGGGTAATAATAGGCTAATAGAGGCTAATGACAGGCTAACAACGAGCTAACAAATGGCTAACAGAAGGCTAACAGTAGGGAAGCCTATGAACAGGCTACTGAAGGCTAACGACGAGCTAACAAAAGGCTAATATGATTTGTAATTTTTTAAATTAAATTTAAAAGGCAGTAGAAGCGATTGTGGTGGTCTCAGACTTTTGGACCCCACTGTGTGGATATGTGTGCGTGTTTTCCACGTTTGGGTCTTGAAAGTGTAAATAAACAAACACCACACATACGCACATGTATACACACTGACACGCTCACACACACTCTCTCACCGGGCTGGAGAGCAGGGGCAGGCCGGTGCACGGGTGGAAGGCCTTAGTGGCCGTTCCGTCGATGGAGTGCCTGTTCTGCTTCTTCCAGTTACTGCATGGCTTCAGTGGGGAGACCGCGGGGCTTCTCTGTGGGACAAGGTTAAGATACAGTCCGGTTAAATCTCATACGGTCACACGGCTGGATTTAGATTTTCACCAAGTGGTGACCCCTGAGCCCCGTCAGCTGCACGGAGGGCCAATGTACCTGGTTACAGGTACCACCAGGGCTGAACAATTCCGGGAAGATATCCAGCTGTGATTTTTTTTTTTTAAGATTACAGTTTAGTGATGACTGTGACTGTGAGAGTTAAACCTGGATCACAGTAAGACGGGGTAGTCTGAAAGGAGGCCACAGAGGGACACTCACCGGTGGGGTGTGTGCGGTGCTGCTGTGGGCTGAGTCTGGGCTCGGGCTGCGGTGGGTAAGGCTGGTGGGTGTGCTGGAGAGGGAGCCCCAGGGGTCCTGATTCTTGTCTTGCCCTCGCATTGTGGACTTAGCTTGGGCGTGCGTCTCTGTTCGTCTCCCCCGGGTTGTCTCTTGTCCGGCCCGGAGCTCTCTGAGGTCTTCGGTCCCCACCGCCCCGTTGAAGCTGTGGGAGCTCCTGGGGCTGCAGGTGTTGACGAGAGAGCTCCAGGGATCATTTTTGGCATTATGTGCATGTTTGTGACTGGTCTGCGTTAGCGGCCTTGCTTTAACGATGCTAGGCTCTTCGGGTTTGGAGCAGGCCGCGTTCCGAGGCCTGGAGTCCTCCCTCCTTCCTGTCTCTGTGCAAATGTACGGGTCTGTGCTCAGTTCGCCGTTGGAAATGTCTGTGGTAGAAATGGGATGGGGCGGGAAGACGGTGCCGTTAGCATGGCTAGCATTGTAGCCGCCTAGCTGGTGTTTCTGCTTTTGGCTCTGATAGTTCTGGCTCTGGCTCTGGTGGTTCTGGCTCTGGTTATTTGAAGAGGGTTTTGGGCTCATTGGCTCACGGCACAGTTTGTAGGTGGATTGCAGAAGGTCCTGCGATTGCTGGAGCCTCTCCTGGATTAGCCGTGATATGTCCTGCACCGCCTCCGCTATCAGTGATCCCTCCGTAGGATCGGTCAACAACAGCCTACGGCAAGTTGTGGGTTTGGCCCTGGAGGTGCCAGATTCCTCCGGGTCAGCCTGGTCTGCTCGAGTTCGGGTCCTGGGACTAAGCGGAGTGCGGAAGAGAGAAGTCCGGCTCCTCTCTGGGTACCCCGAGCTCTCCGGGTGCTCTGGGTCCTCTGGCTTAGTTCGTTCATGTGTTTGTGGAGTGACACAGGGGATGCTGGGGTCTTTGGTCTTCTTAAACAGCCCCTCGTCCCGGGGGGAGGAGTTCCAGGACGTTTTGGGGGCTAGCGGGTCAAGGGGTGTTGAGAAAAGAGCATCCGGCAGGTGGGGTGCCGTCGGGTCGCAGAAGTTCAGCCTCTGAGCGATACGGGCAATGACCTCCTGACGTTCCTGGAGCAGAGAACCTATCAGGGGGTTCGTTTCACCCCCTGAGGTGAGGCGTGGACTTGAGCTAGGCGATACCGAGGGGTCAATGAGCGAGAGGGATTTGAACCCGCGAACGGGAGACGCTTCGGTCTTCCCGGAGCTTTCTGCACCATTCGAGCACGAGCTGTAGACCTCAGAGGACTGCGGCACACCCAAACCTCCGTTTGCTCGAGAGTACAGCCACTTCACGGCTTTGTTAGCTGGGACGGGTGACTCGGGACGCTGGGGGCATTTACGAGGGTTCAGAGGACTGCTGACTTTTGGGGGGTTCTGAGGACTGCTGCTGTTGCACTGAGGCAGCGGGGAACGCAGGGATCTGCAGAAAAGAGGAGAACCCTGCAGACGGAGAGGGTTTGGCGGGTCTCCCACTGGCTCAAGCCGCCGGAAGGCTCCCTCCCCTGGCTCGAAAGATCGCTTGCCCAGGAATGCCAGGCCGGAGTGGATACTGCACTTGAGCACGGGGTATTTGGGCTGGCGGGGCAGCGACTGGACCCGCACCTTCAGAGCCACGCTGTGGGACACGTTGGGCACGGGGAAGGCGTGCTCAGAGGGGGGCTGAGAGAAGTTCCATATCAACTCTTCGTCCGCCGCACTTATTCTGTAACACGGAGAAACAAATAACAGACCCGTTATAGAACGATGTATGAGTCTGAGAACCTTTCGGATGTTTAAGCTATCTAGAACACCTGCTTTGCACTTCAGCGTTAAAGTTTGGGCACCCATTACATGGAGAACAGTCACATGTGCACACCGACACCTGGTTACCTGTAGAGGATGTTTCTGGGGACGATGCCATGAGAGGCGCTGAGCCAGGCGCTGAGCTGAGAGAAGAAGACGTAGGAGCGGACCGCCAGCAGCAGGGTCTTCTCCTCGATAAAACGATCCCCGCTCCTGCAGAACACACAGGCACTTGTATCACTATACCTGGAGCTACAATGCGGGCAGCTCTCCAGGAATATTCCTTCAAGATGTGAGCAATCATCAGAATCATCTGCTCGGGGAACGAGTCCAAGCACAACCCACGCTACTACAGAGTGTTCCCTGCAGGCTGCATGCAGTTACACACTTCCACCAGAGAGGTCTCCAAAGCCCAGTCCCATCTCACCCCTTGACCCCTAACACTCAGCCCTGCTCCTCCGTCGTACGCGTTCACGTCTAGGGGTAGGGTTGTCCCGGTTGATGTTGAGATGGAGAGGTAGGATGGTGAAGTGTTAGGGCTACATGGCACACTCCAAACGGAGCGTTAGAATAGAATTCCCAGAATGCCATGCGAGTCATCGACAGGATGGCTGCACAAGTGACCAGAGAGACCCATAAATATGAGTATGTCCCCTGTTAATAACCCGGTGTACTTTAAGATCACCATGGTAACAGTGTTTTATGGTAATTTTCTTCATAACGCTGAGTCTAGGCGCTACCTAGTAGAATTTCCGGTTCCACCTTAAATGCTGCAGCAACCTCAGGTACTAGAACGTAACTGCTGCACCATTTAAGGTGGAACCTGGAATTCCGACCATAAAACTCTGGTCCCATGGTAATCTTACAGTACAGCGGCTTTTAACAGAAGGCTGTGGGTCTCTCTGGTCGCTCGTGCAGCCATCTTACCGATGATTTAAGGTGGAACGGGGAAATTTGATCATAAGGCTGGTGACCAAAATGCTACGTTCAGCTTTTAAAGGTTTGTCCCATTCCCATTTTCATTTCTGAAAGGTGGCAACCCTAGTGGTGCGGCCCTCCGACCCATATGTGTTCTGCTCTATTAGCACACGTGACTGGACCAGAGGATTCCCCGTGTGTGCCCGTTTGTGTTTGTTTGCGTGTAGACGAACGTCTGGGGTGCATGTATGAGCTGCTGCTTGTGCACAGGAAGGGCTGGAGTGTGGACTACACAGTGGGGTATACATGTGAGCTCGTGCACATGTGTGTGAGCACCATTTAAACACCTAACTGATGAATTGGAGGACTGTAGGGTGCGGTACAGTCTGTACGCTTCTCAGTGAGCATGGAAGGTGTGTAAAGCCTCTGTGTACGGGGACAGGATGTGGGACAACACCTTCGTCAGAAACCACACTGAAGCTGCCTGTAGAGGATGGTGGCGAGGGCGACGCCCTGAGCAGCGCTCACAGAGGACTTACAGTTTCACGTGTATATAAACACGGTGGATTGTTTATAGGACCTGACGGTTGGGCCTCTACTGTGCTGTGCCACAGTCCCTTAATTCAATTCCGAACCTGGAGAAAAGACTTTTTGTGCCACCTTAAAACAGATTTGATGGAATGGATTAAAATTAAATCCTTCTTAATAAGCCGGTTATTATTATTTGCCACTTTGCACGATGATCCAATGCTCGGATGGACACACTGTTAGCCTTTAGCCCCCCGAAGCTTCCTAGATCCTAGTATTTCATATTTCATCTCCCAGAATAATCAGCCTTATGAATTGGGATTATAGTCGACGGTGGTAAACACTGGAACATACATCAGCGCTTAATTGATTCGCTTCTCTCGGCATCCGCTCAGCTCGATCATGGCTCTCTGCCTTTGACTCTGAAATTCCCTTTTAGGAGCCATCGGATACAAAGACCACATTCAGCGTATATCCAACTCTGATCTGTTATTATTGGATCTGAACTTTGGAGACTGAACTTCGCTGCTCGTTAAAGTTCATCTGCCCTGTTATGAAGGAAGTACCAAAACCACAAGATCAGGGACTATTAATAACCGCAGACAGACTGCGTACCAGTCACCGGACCCTACAGGAAGAAGACGAGCAGTGCTGATGGGTCTTGTTTGTTCAGAAATGTTGACTATATGGCAGAAGCCCCTCCCACCAAAAGTCCCAAACATAAGATTACCCATCTGATTACCTGAAGATTCAGATGATGCCCAGAACAATGGACTGACCACCCCAGACCTCAGCCCTGGATTACGTTTAGCTTGGGTGCTAAGTGAGCAAGGCTAGCCTCAACACTCCCCCATATCCCAGTGAGAGGTAGATACTGGACATGGATCTAGCATGACCACAGCCGGGATACCAGGAGCTGAGGTTCACAGTGTAGTGGCAAAACTCAGCGGAAGGTCCACTGTCTCCCAGTCAAGTGTAATTCCTGGGCACTGACGTAGCTCAACCGGAGTACCGAATGGGCTTAAGTAGGATAGGCTGGCTTGCACTGTCTACATAGCCATGGCTTAGCTGAGTTAGCAAGGCTAGCACTGTACAGGAGGGCCGGTTGGCCATGACCAGTGGTGGACAGGAAGGACGTTAATGTAACTGGTTTCTGTACTTAAGTAGTTTTATCGTGTATCTGTACCGAAGTATTTACGTTTTGGACGACTGTGCACTTTAACTCCACCCACATTTCAGAGTCTAATATCTGACTGTTTACTGCACTGCATTATGGGAAATCTGTCTGTTCTTTTAGATCATAAAAACATAGCGTGTCAAAACTAAACCATCTGATTGATGGATTCTCAGCAGCCATGGAAATGTCCCTTTCAGGCCTGGACTACATCCAGGAGCACCTGGAGGAAGGCAGGTAAGGCAGGACGGGGTTAATGCAGTCACTGACTGACTATCACACATCAAAGGCTTTACTGACCAGATCAAACAGACTGTTCCTGATGTTGTGGGGACATAGACACAGTATAGAAACATGTACCGGTGGACTCGTGTTCAATGTCTGTAATGGCTGATTTGGCCGGAAAGTAGACAAGGAGGAGGAAGACAACAAGAAGGAAGACAACAGCGTGCGGCGGGTGAGGCAGGCGGCGGGGTGTAGTGTGTGGGGGTGGGTGTGTGTCTTACTGTCTGGGTACGGGCTGCAGCGTCCATCTCTCCAACAGCAGAGCATCCTGCTTTATCGCTGGGTCATTCAGGTCCGTGCCATCTGTCGCCAGGCCCTCATCGCTATAGCAACAGTCGGGAAGCAGCATCACTTCGATCATGATGGGGATGTGATTCCGCCACAGCAACATGACCTCCGACCTCGTCCGCCTCGCCTGACGGCACTGTCGGCACAACAAGCCACCGCAACACAAACAAACAGGAGCGGTGAGTGAAAATCCTGCACCGATAGACCCGCACCATTCAACCCAGCACGGCCCTGTCCTAACACAGCTACGGGCCTGAACACGGGGTCTTCTGGCAGGTTCTGAGCCCCCACGTTTGTGCTGGTAAGCAGAGAGATTTCTCATCAAGCTACACACTTCTCCGGGTTAGAGCGCCACCCACCTGTGGCAGCTTGTCGCTGCACTCGTGTTTGGTCAGCACGGGCATGCCGGACTGCGCGGGTGGGCAGTGGAGCCCCTCGGTCCGACCCTTCACGGAGCATTCTGGCGTTCGTCCCTCGGTGATCAGGAGCGTGAGGGACACCAGGAACTCCTCGGCATCGTACTCGAAAAACTCCTCCGCCGCTTCTACAGAACAAAACACAAGGAGACGAGCAGGTGAGGGCAGAGAGGAGACAGGTGGACAGGAGCGCTGGAATACGTTACTACGGTGATAAGCTGCGAGTCTGAGACATTCAGAGGGTCCTGAACCCACCGGAGCCTCTTGTACTTCACATCTTGGAGAGGCCAGTCTCCCTATTATACCTCAGTGTAACACAACGCTGTGTTAAGGGTCTAATGCTCAGTCTGCCTGCAGTAAGAGACTCCTCCAGCTCCTCTCGAGTCTCTCTCTACTGTAACTGTGCTTCAGATTTTCAGTTCGGTGCTCAGTGACTGGCTGGAACCTCTGTTTTCATAACACACGCAGAACAGCTGATTTCACAGCTCCGGTGGAGCCAAAATCACCTCTGTGTGATTCGGAGTGAGACTGCCTACAGCTGCTCCAGATACACGCACACACACACACACACACAGAGACACACACACACACACACACACACAGAGACACACACACACACACACACACAGAGACACACACACACACAGAGACACACACAGAGACACACACACACACAGACAGAGACACACACACAGACAGAGACACACACACAGACAGAGACACACACACA